>JAJHZJ010000154.1:3104562-3574562 GCA_023548195.1 Bettongia penicillata ogilbyi
AAAACCATCTCCAAAACAGGGTTTGACCTTTGAAAGGAAATTGGGTCCCTCTTTGTGGGTGGGAGAAATCATCAACTGTAATGGCCCCTTCTTAATAAGAAAGTCTCTTGTGCTCCCAGCCTTAGGGAGAGAATTGGTGCTGTATTTATTTGTGTATTTCCCCTTCTTTATTTCCTTACCTGAGGAAGAAATGTCTGAGAGGTGAAAGAGTATAAGGCATATTTTGGGAATGATGGACAGTCCAGTTTGGTCAGAGGGTTGCCCACATGAAGGGAGAGTCACATGAGGTCAGACTAGGATGGACCTTGAACGCCTGTCCAAGAAGGTGGGAGCCACCAAAGATTTCTAGGCAGAGCAGGGATGTGAATGAAGAAAATTCCTCTGTCAGCATGTGCAACGTGAGCTGGGTAGGAGAGTAGGAGGAGACTGGAGCTGAGGGAGCTTCTGAGTGAGAGGTGATGAGTGCGCCTGGGTCTATAGAAGACTTCAGGATATGTATTTCCTTTGATTGAAGAGATGGGGGACTAAGGGTATGGAATATCCAATAAATAAGGCTTCTTGTCTCTTATTTATTGGCTGTCTCTATCTTCATGGCTTAGGTTTTAGCTCATATCTAGGGTTTCCCCAAAGGGAGGAGAGTATGAAGGTACTCATTGTGCGTTGTAAATCAGGTATAGGACAGCTATTCATTTCTTCTACACAGAAGAAATATTTGACACACAAAAGACCCACAAGTACACACTGATAGAAAAATTTCAATAAGAATCAGTTACGGCTATGACTGTATTCTCCTGGATGCTGATACTTAAAAAAATCAAACCATGATGCAATTTGCAGGGCTGCAGAATAGACATTTTACATTTCACCTTGGCTCTGCACTGTCCCAACAATTTCTTCTAATGAGCCAGGCCAGAGGTTGACTGCGGGTGGTCTTCTTTGAGACAGCTCTAAGTCCTGCAAATTTAATTTTTTGAGTTCTAGACTGGTCAGGTTGTCAGTATCAGGAACTTGCAAGAAAAAAAGGATTTATGTGGTGATTTTATGTGCCTGATTCTGGGAAAATACCAGGCAAGTGGAAGGCTATGTCTGCTCTCAAGCAGCCAGCACATTAAAGGGAGCAGAGAAGGAGGAGAGAAAGAGAAGGTGACTTCTAGGGGGTATGGTACTAAAGTCTGGAGAGGCAAGAAATGGGGCAGGAAAGGAATGAGGGATGACTGGCCCAGGCACTTCTCAAAATGGAGGTTCTCCCCAATGGAATCAATGAAGGAGAGGTCTAGCAGGGTGAGAAGGTGTTTGGGAAAGGATGCGAAAAATCTGAGGGCAGGAGCTGGGGGTAAGGAGAGGGAAGACACTGGCTCCCACCACATATTGGGATAGACTCCCCAGTTTTCTCCACTTAAAGCTGCCTAGAGCCTTGAGAGGTTAAGCTGCTTTGCCAAGGATTCCACAGTTATTGTCAGAGATGGACTTGAATCCAGGCCCATTCTCATCTCCTTTCCCATGCTGCCTCTCTGTGAACCTGTGAGCTAACCCCTAGACCATACTGTCTCTGATTTCTGAGTGCAGCCTGAATCCCCAAAGGGGTCACTAAGTTTGGCCCTTACCACAGGGATCTCTGCCCAGTTTCTTGGGAATAATTCCTCCAGTTTTGCCTAATATGGAGGTTAGATTTGCCCAGATGATGACATCCCCTACCACATCAAAAATAGTAACACAGAAGAAATCCTGGGATGTGGGTGAAGGGTGAGAGTGGAATGGAGGGACTAGGGAAGCTGGTCTTTTGGCCAAGGATCGAGCAAGGGGCTTGGGAGGGGAAGTGCAGCCCATCAACCTCCCTGAGAAGCCAGCTTGGAAATTCTGGAAACACAGGAGGCAGCAGAGAATTTCCTTACCAGCTTAATTCAAGTTAGCAAATATTTATTAAGCCTCCGCTAAGTGCACCCTGCTGCCCATGGGGTTTTCTTGGCAAAGACACTGGGTTGGTTTTCCATTTCATTCTCTGGTGAATAGAATCAAGCAGAGGTCAAGTGACTTGCCCAGGATCACACAGCTAATGTCTGAGGTAGAATTTGAACTTAGCGCTTTCTGACTCCAGGCCTGGCACTCTATCCACTTGGTGCAGTGTGATCCTGGGCAAGTCACTCCACCCTGTTTGCCTC
Organism: Bettongia penicillata ogilbyi; assembly: GCA_023548195.1. Lineage (NCBI taxonomy): Eukaryota > Metazoa > Chordata > Mammalia > Diprotodontia > Potoroidae > Bettongia > Bettongia penicillata. Next base: position 3,106,722 of record JAJHZJ010000154.1, read on the forward strand.
AGTTTCCTCATCTGTCAAATGATCTGGAGAAGGAAATGGCAAACCACTATGGTATCTTTGCCAAGGAAACCCCAAATGGGGTCATGGAGAGTTGGACATGACTGACATGACGCAACAGTAAAATGCATTGGCCCTGAGGCAGTGTGATGTCACGGAAAGAGCACCGAAGCTGGAGTCCAAACTGCATCCTCAAGTTCAAAGTCTGGAGCTAATAATTTCTGCAAACATCTTGTAGTCCAACCCTCTCATGGTACAGAGAAGGAAACTGAGGTTCAGAGAGGTAAAGGGACCGACTTCTCAGGTGCTGGCTCTAGCGCTGGAACGGACCCCAGGGTCCAAACCCTGCACTTTACAGATAAAAAGACTGGAAGTGCTCAAAGTCACATAGACAGTGAACCCCAGAGGCAGGATTTGAATCCAGGGCCTTACCCCAGAGCCGATGTAATTTTCTTGGCAGCGAGTTTGACCCCTCTGCTCTAGGCTTGAAGGTGGAAAGACCTGGGCTGGGGTCTTGCCATACATACTTTCCACCTGTGAGACCTGCCAAACCACTTAAATCCCTCAGGCTCCATTTATAAAATGAGAGGCTCAGACTCCACAGCCTCTGAGGGTCCTGCCAATGCCTGATGCATGACCCTGAGACCTTGGGCAATTCACTTCACCTCTGTGCCTTGGTTTTCCTCTCTGTAAAATGAGGGTGCTCTGAGGCCCTTCCCAGCTCAAGGATTTTGACCTCCTCACAATCAAGGGCGCTGGCCAAGAGAGGGTGATGTGGCCAGTTGGCCATGGAGGATGTTCTGTAACACTGAGTAAGTCCTTCAGATGAGTGCAGGCCCAGGCTGCCGTAGACCCCACTGTGGTGGAGAGCTGGCCCCACCACAGAGAAGGGGGCATCTTTGGCTGCCCTTTTCTCACCCCCTTCCCCCAATCTCTCTTGGATCCATTGACTTCTCCTCTAAGCCTGGTTCTCTTCTTTTTCCCACCAGGAGAAGTAACCGAGGACTTGGTCCCCTGACAGCCGGACAGGCAGCCTGGAGCCCCAGGGACGTGGTAGGTCATCCAGTAATGAAAGACTTGGCTCCAACTCCAGCTCAGAGAGCAGGAAATCTCTCTGTGTGTTGGCAGCAGACGTCTCCCAGCCCAGGAAGTGTCCATGGTCAGGACTTGCCTTGGGCTGCCTTGTGCTAGCCCTCACTGCCCAGAAATCCGTTCTGGATGGATGGGGCTGGAAGAGTCTGGGCCCAGCTCTTAACCTGTGAGAGAGCTCCCCTCTGCTTAGAGGTCCCAGGCAGCCCAGCAGCTGGAGGGTCTGGTACCTCCTACAATCCAGGGGGTAGAAGTTAATGATGAGCTCTGCTGGGCCACACTCCTTCACTGTATAAAATTGGGCAGACATCCATCATGTGTGTGTTGATGCATAGTGGCAAGACTGGCTTTGAGGTGCTAGCAGCCCTGACATGCCTCATTGGTTAGCCATGGTTGGAATGATCCGGTGATTGTGTGGTGTGGGGTGCAGTGGGAAGAGTCTTCTCTTCATGGGCTCACACACAGAGCACTGGAGGGCATCTCTTATTTTAGAGCCAGAAACTGAGACCCAGACAGGTCCAAAGACTTGCCCTTGGCTATCCAGTATCTAAAGGCAAGATTGAAGCTTGGGCCTTCTGCACTCTAGCTCCTGTGCACAGTGTCCTACAACATGATGGGCACCATGAGCTGCAGGGGGGGGGGTTGGAGAAAGGAACAAGCATTTAGTAATCACCTACTGTATGCCAGGCACTATGCTAAGTGCTTTACAAATAGCATCTTATGAGCAAAGAACAACCTCCCTGACCCTTGGCCATCTCTACTAACCCACAGACAGGTTACAAGCTCTTGCTGGAGGGGCTTCCTGTGCCAGGAGTTCTTCCCTGACCACTTCCCATCGTGGCTGGGCAGTACAGCGGCATCAGGAAGCCCTAAGTTAGAGTCCCACCTCAGACCCTTCCTAGCTGTGTGACCCTGGACAAGGCACTGCACGCCTGTCTGCCTCAGTGTCCTCATCTGTCAAATGGGGATAGGATTGGCCTCTACCTTGTTGGGTCATTGTGAGGAACTTGGGAGATACCAGATGGGCTGCCCTACTGCTTTCCTGATGCCTGCTGTCTGCCCTAGCATCTGAGCATGATTTTTAGAAAAGTATACTCATGGGAAGGGAGATCAAGGAAGGTGCAGCAGGTAGGCGGTGCCTTGAGGAGATGACTGTCAGATTGGTAACGCCATGGGAGCTGGGACCTCACCAGGGGCTCTCCCCAGAGGGCCAGGCACACTTTCTGCTGGTTTTCTTTGTGACATTCTGCACATGGCCCTGTGGTTTCTCCTGCGCTTCCCTGTACAGCCAGGGTTTCGTTCCTTCCTATGTATTTCCCAGGCTCCAAGGTTGGATCTGCCTGCAGTTCTTCATGGGAAGGACTCTCCCTGACTTAGGTAGGAAGGCTGTAATAGGTCCTCCTCAGTCCCCCCAGGGGCAAGTACCTTCCCCTTTGAGATTATCTTCCATTGACTCTGTGTATCTTGTACATACCTAGTTATTTACTAGTGGTCCCTGCCCTTAGAAGGGGATCCTTGAACGAGGGATACCATGTTCTTGAGACTGACCCAGAGTAAGCCTTTAATGTAAATGTTCGTTGACTGACTAACTGACTTAGTAAATGGTTGTCCTGAGGGGTGGGTGAGAAGCTTCATTGCCCAGCAGTCCATCTTGTGGTTGGGGTGCCTGTCTACACTGAGCCAGGCTGGTCCTGAGATCACAGATGCCCAGGTCACCAGCAGACCTTTATCTCTTGGTGGGACATTCCATCAACCCGGTCCTGGGGCACAGCCCAGGAGAAGCCAGGCATCCCCACATGCTGCAGTTAGGCATCAGAGGACTAGTGGAGGTGATGTTTCACTAAAGAATGATTTCCCCTTTAACTAGGGGCTTTCTAGGAGTTTGCCCAATCCCACAGCCAGCTGGCAAGTGGGTGTTTTTGAGCCTGCCTGCCAAGGACATGTATGGGTGTTACCGAGTTACTCCTGAGCCAGTGATTGATGTTTCCTTGAATTAAATTAAAAATGCTTATGAAGTAAATTCAAAGTTATTTAGGGGTAGAGCCACTAGAAACTGGGGGAAATCAAGGCAGCCTTGGAACTATACTTCAAAGCAGGCTAAGAATTTTAAGGCACAAATGTGAGGAGGGACTGTGAACCATGCACTGGACACAGTTAATGCAAAGGCACAGAGGGGAGCTGGATTGATGTGTACAAGGGATGGCCAGTAGGTCTTCTTTCTGCCTGGTCTATTTCCTCAGCAGTAGGGCTTGGACTGAAGGAATTCTCCTCCACATCTAAATTCAGCGTTCCTTTGAGTTGTTCTGTTTCTTCTTGCTTGGCTTGACTCCTCAACCAGGCCCCCATTCATGGTGTTTTCTCAGTGGAGTCAATCCACAATCCAGAAGAGGCTCCCTCAGCTACCTATGGGTGCTGGCCTTAGCCCCAGCAGGCCAGACCAGGAGAGGTCCTCCCTGGGGTCACAGCTCCTGTGGTCCTAGATCCATCTTGTCTGCCATTATCAGAGGCAGGAATGGGGCCGAGGCCATGGCCTTGACCCTGTACCAGGATGTGCCCGGCCCTTCCTTTTTCATCACCCCCAATTTGGGGCCTAGGCTTAGGGGCCTTGGAATTCTAGATCTGTGATCCTTAGGATCAGCCATACACCAGGAAGTAACAGGACAGCATGAGCTAAGTGGAAATGCCTGGAGAGGGGGAGGGGGAGGGAGAGAACAAAGCTGGTGTGAGGAACTCCCAGGTGGGGAAACTCACTTCGCCAGTGCTGAGAGCTGCCTTCTCTGCAGTGGTCTGAGAGAGCTGGCTTGAGCTTTGAGAGCTGAAGAGGTTGCCTGGGGTCTCCCAGCCTGGGTAGGCCTGAGGCAGGCCATGTTCTTCCTGTAGTGACTCTCCAGCTGCCGGCATCATGTCAATTATAGATAATTATTATCTATGTTTAGCACATGAAGAGGGTTCTGTGAAAGGTGGCAGAGCAGCCCTAAGGGGAGGGGGATCCCTGCAGCTGAAACAAAGCTCCGGTCGATGTTTTCATGCCTCCAATTAATTCACATAGGCTCATTTGAAAAATCACCTTTGAGTGCTAACTGATTCCATGGAGATACACTGGCATCATGGGTGGAGGGTCAGCCCTAGGTCCAAGTCCTGCCTCAGGGGATCCTGGGTGAGTGAGCAAAGCTCCCTGGGCCCCCAGGCTGCTCTCCAAAAATCAAGGTCAGGGAAGAGTGGTTTCTCTGTCCACACCTGGTGTTCTTCACACCTTGGGGAAGTGTTTGCAAGTTGTACCTCCTTGAGGCTAGGGATGGTCTTTTGTCTTCTTTGGACCCCCAGCTCTCTGCACAGCGCCTGGAACACAGTAGACTCTTAATAAATGCCTGTGGTCTGACTGCTGGTACCCAAAAGCTCAGCCATTTGGCACTCATAGGCCCTTTCTTACTGTCCCTGACACCCCTCCCCCTCCCCCAAGTGGCATCTCCGGGTCAAAAGATACAGGTGTTCTGGACAAGTTTTGTTTTTGTTTTTTTAGCATCATTCCATTCTGTTATTTTTTTTTAATTCCAAATTACTTTCCAGGATCCCACTTTTCAGCCCCCTCCCCACAATGGCATTGTGTGTCAGATACAAATTTTCTTTTTTGAGAAGCTTAGTATCAACACATCTGTAGTGTTAAGTGAGGGATACCTGGCCGTGGCCTAGTGGAGGGCCTCCTCCTCCATAAATAAGCACTGCCAACTCCTTTGGAGGGATTGAGATACCTGATGTCCTTGGAAGCATCAGCCTTCATGGGTCTATGGGACTCAATTGGTAAGGCTGCTATTCTGCTCCCTCTGTGAGGCATCATTGCTCAGTGAGGAGGATCCTCTGTGGCCCTGTCCTGTTGCCACCAGGGCAGAGGTCATGTTCAGTCAATCCTTTCTGGACAGACATGGCAGCTCTTCTCTGGTCTTTGTCCTGTTTGCTCCCTCGAGGTGTGAGACAGGTGAGCTGGGGGGACCCTGGGTCATGGGGGCACCAAGTCACATGGTCACCAATCTCATTGGTAGCACTTGGACACAGCGGACAGGAGTGAGGGGCAGGTCTGGGCCTTAGGCCCAGGGCAGCAGAGACAAGGCAGAGAACCCTAGGAGGCCCAGAGAGGGAGTCCCACAGCTGATTCCTGCAAACTCCCCTGGGCCCATCTGGGCTAGGTTGAGCAGACAGTAGTGGGAATTTCTTTTACGCTCTAGAGGTTGGATGAGATGTCCAGTGAGGTCCCTTCTACTCTCCAATTCTGTGGATCACATGTATCCTGCGTTTTAAGGTTTTTCCATGACCCCTTCTTCACTAGCTTGGGCCTTACCTGGAGATAGCAGGGTGGTGCTACAATTAAAGGTCGCCTGTGGTGCAGAGAGGCCCCTGGGCACACAGCTACTGTTGGTAAGAATCAGGTCCTGAACTCACATCTTGCTGGGCAAGCTTTCCAGGCAACTTTCTATCCAGTCTCTCACATCACCTCTATTAAATAAATCATGTAAATAGAATTATTGTATAAATTCTGTAAATATTATATAAATGATGGATAATTATCATATAAATTATGTAGACATTGTATAAATTATGTATAATTATTACATAAATTATGTAACTAATAAGACTTTTTTTTAGAGACAGAAGAACATAGTCTGGTAGCCCTTAAAATGTTGGCTGGGTAGACCTTTTCAATCTGAGCACCCTTATGTAGACCCTTGTAGTAAATTCCTTTAACATAGTTATTTTTTTATGCCTGATATCAAACAAGAGTTGGGGGTGCTCTGGGGTTCCTTGGAGATGTTTTGGCACAGTGGGCCCAGGGTCAGCCTTTGTTGGTCCTGACTGGATGGTCCTGGGCAAGGGAATGAAGCCCCCAGTGCCTCAGCAGCTCTTGGACGATCATGGTTTCAGAGGAGGGGTAATCGATTCCCCTCTTTGTCCTCTCTGCTGTCCCCCTTGCTGGTTCTCGCACCAGAGTCTTCATCTCCAGACCCCTCTCTCCCGTGCCTGGCATGCTGTCCATCCTCACCTCTGCCTCCTGCCTTCCCTTATCCCTTATTCCTTTAAGATTCTTCTCAGATACCACCTTCTGTAGTGCCTGTTTTCCTACTAGAGCCTTCGTCTCCAAGGTGACTTTGTGACACCGTGAATGTCTTGTATGTTCTTATTTATGGGCATTGCAAGGGCTGCATGACTAGTGGGGAGAAAGCTGGCCTTGGGATGAGGAAGCCCTAGATTCAAGTCTTGCATCTGACAGCCTGGGCAAATCTATTCATTCCTCATTGCCTTAGGGACTCTCTGATTGCAGAGAAGGTTCCAGTCTGCAGTGACCAAGGGAGATCCCAGTCCTGGTCTGCATCCCCTTTCAGTAGAGACACGTTACCTCCTGTTTGAATGTCAACTTCTTGAAGGCAGGAATGGTCACCCTTCTGCCTCTTTGTGCCCAACCTCTGGCCCAGAGTGGGCCTTGAAGTGTGGGGAAGGCTGTGTCACTGAGGGACAGAGACTCTGAGCGGGAGCAGCACAGGGCATCCTAGTGGAGGGGCAAATCAAACTGAGTTTGGGTCATCCACACATGACCCTGTTCCAGAAGCCGTCCCTCATCTTTTGTGCTCTCTGGCATCCTGTCTGGTCCTGTCCTCTGCACATGGGCTCAAGAGATCAGGGGAGGGATGGAGGAGGGAAAAAAAGGGGAGCACCAACCACAGTGCCCCCCCAAACCAAAGCTCGTAACTTAGCAGTTCATAGCAATCACTCATTCTTCTGTCAGCCAAGGTTTTCAGGATGGGAGGGTGACAAGGATTATCACCCCCACTTTATGGATGCTGGCAGCAGGGCTGGAGGATTCAATTGGACCCCAGGGCCATTGGTGCCAAATCTGTGTAAGCACAGGCCTGGAGCAGCGTAGGTGCTAAATAAATGCTCATTGATGGAGTATATGAGGGCATGCTGTTCTCTCCAGTAGAACTAAACTTCTACAGGATGGGGATGGTTTAATTTCTGTCTTTGTATCCCCAGCACCCAGTGCAGTCCCTGGCACACAGTAGGTTCTTCACAGACGTTTGTTGATGGACTGGTTGATTTCTGCTGTACTGTGCATCTCCTTTTGCAGCACACTTGAGCACTCCCTGAAAAGTCAGCCCATAGTTGACTGGAGCCTCCCCTCCACCCTGGCTCACATTTGCCCCCACTCCTACCCCCTTCTGGGGGAGGCACTGCAGCCAGCCAAGGGCCGTCTTGTGACCCAGAGCATAGGCGAGGCAGTGGCCATTCTCCTCCCAGAATCCTCTCTTCTTCCGCCAGAGGAAGTCAGGTTTCTTATGCTTGGCAGAGTCTCCTTCATGCTCTGCTTTGATCCCAAAGGCCCGAGAAACCAAACCTGCTGTATGTGGAGTTTGGCAGCTGCCAGGGATTCCTGCGAGGTTAGAGATCGACCCAGCCCCTGGAGACCAGAGTTCTTCTCCTCTGCTCCCCACCCAGATACAAGCGCAGGTAGCTGTGTAGTCTCTTCGTGTTATTATACACAAGAAGCAGTGTAGTCTGTGTGCTGGACAGAGCTCTGGACCAGGTTCAAGTGTAAGCTCTGCTATTGGTGTGACCTTGGGCAGGTCCCTTCTTCTCCCTGGGCCCCCAATTCTTCCTTTGTAAAATATGAGGATCAGATTCACTTGCTTTTTAAGTTGTATCCTCTGAGAAGAACTCATTGCTCAGAAGAGGTTTAAGGTGTATCTCCCGACCACAGTCTGTGAGGCAGGGACAGCTGGAATGATTATTCCAATTCTGAAGATTAGGAAACAGAGAGGTTAAGAATTGGCCAGGGTCACACAGCCTGATGGGGTCAGAGTTGGAGTTCAAAGCCAGTACTTCCGAACACTTGCACAGCTAATAATCTCCTCATTACCCAGTGATTTGTGATGCAAGGCTAGATCGTGGGTCCCTAAGTTCCCCTGTTAAGATAGAATCCAGTTAGTTCACTCTCTGCCTCAAGACCCCCTGTACTATATGCCCAGTAAGTGGTCATCTCGGTCTTTGTTGGAAGATCTCCTGCCCATCTCACTTGGGGACGCTCTCCCTGCCAGGGAGTTCTTCTGGGCATTGAGCTAAGCTCAGTCTATCTCTTTGTACTATCCCTCTTGTTCCTGGTTCTGCCCTTCAGGGCTAAGAAGGACACAAATCCCTCTACCCTGTGGCCGACCCTCAAATGATTTCATTTCTGGGTTGTTTTTAGTAGTCAATCAGCTTGTCTGCTCTTGGTTTTCCTTAACAGTTCTCCATCTTCTCTTTGCCAGGCTAAACATCCCTATTTCCTTCAACTGACCTTTTGTGGGGTGAATTCGAGGTCTTTCACCAGGTTCCTGGTTCCCCCTCTCCTCCATGATGTTCTCTGAAGTTTTGCATTTTTGTGGGTCTGCTAAAGTTTAGCTTGGAGAAGAGGAGAACTTGGAAGTTGGAGTTCTTTGTTCAGATGAGTTTAGCTTTCCAGGAAATACCCTAAAGCCACAGCCTCCAGGATCTAGAGCCAGAAGGTAACTCAGAGGCCACTGTCCAGTCTCCTCATTGTACAGAGGAGGAAACTGAGATGCACAGAGGGGAAAGGACTTGCTTAAGGGTAGATAGGTAGTGACAGGGGGAGGATTTGAATCCAGAACCTCAGAGCTCATGTTTTTCCTTCTGTACCATGCTCCCTCTCAGTTCCTCAGAATCAAAAGCCAGCTATCTCTTTGATTCTCTCAATCAGTGATCACCAGCATTTAACTAAGAGAATCATTCAAATCATGTCCCAAACCAAGCTCGTTATTTCTTTCCCAGACATCCTCCCCACTTTGTCTATTACTATTAGATGATAACACCATCTTCCCAGTCCCTCAGGCTCCCAATCCAGGAGTCATCCTGGACTCTTCACTTTCTGTCACCCCTCACATCCAAACTGTTGCCAAGTTCTATCAGTTTCACCTGTGCAGCATCTCTTGTGGGTTTCACTTGTGCAGCATCTCTTGTAGATTTCACCTCTATAACATCTCTTGTGGATTTCATTTTTGCAGCATCCTTGTGGATTTCACCTCAGTAACATCTCTTATGGATTTCACTTCTGCAGCATCTCTTGTGGATTTCACCTGTGTAGCATCTCTCATCTACTTCACCTCTACAACATTCCTCCAATCTTCCCCCTTCTCTCCTCTGACACTGCCCCTACCCTGGTGCAGACACTCATCACCTCCCACCTGGACCATTACTGTGGTTGCTTGGGTGGGGTCTGCCTGCCCCCAGTTTCTCCCTACTCCAGTCCATCCTCCATTCAGCTACCAAAGTGATTTTCCTAAAGCTCAGGTCTGACCGTCCCGCACTCAATAAACTCTAGTGGCTGTATGGCCTCCAGGATCAAATATTAAGTCTTCTATTTGGCCTTTACAGCCCCTTATTACCTGGCTCGAGTTCCAGTATTCTTACCTTTTATTGTCTTCCACCTACTCAAAAGCTCAGCTGGGCTGGCCCACTTGCAGTCCCTCAAATAATCTGTCCCCAATGTTTGGAATGCACTCCTTCATCTCCACTTTTCAGAATCCCTGGTTTTCTTCAAAACCAAGCCCAAGGTCTTCAACAGGAGTCCTTTCCTACTTCCTCTGTCTCCTTGGGCCTTCCCTGCTGAGATTATTTTCCATCAATGCTATTACTTATTTGTACATAGTTGTCTCCATGTTGTACCCCACATTAGACTGTGAGCAGGGACTGACTGGCTTTTGCATTTTTTGTATCCCCCCCATGCTTAGAAGTACTTGACATATAAAAAGTGTTTAATAAATGCTTGTTGACTGTTAGATAATAAGATCATGGAACTGGAAGGGATCGTGGAGGGCAACTCCTATAGATGAGAAAACTGAGGCAAAGAGAAGTTAAGTCCCTTGCCCAAAATCCCCCCATTGTGGTATCCTCAGTAGAATCAGGGAAGTTCAGAGGAAAGGCAGGTTTGAGGAAAAAAAAGCGATGTGGAACCTGCTGCTTCACTCTCTCTTTCCATCCTCTGTATTTGGAAATGCCTGTTTAATTCAGTGTTCGTCCAGTTCAGAATGAAAATAAGTTAATTAAAAGCAGTAGCAACAAAAAGAGACAATCAGAGCTGGCTCAAAGCGAATTGAGATACCTCAGGAAGGAGTGAGTTCCTCATCAGTGAAAGTCTTCAAGTAGGGACCCCTTGTTGGGAATGTTGTGAAAGGAGATCCCTGTCAAGATAAAGTATTACTAATAAATGCATTTATATAACACTTTCAGACTTGCAAAGTGCTTTATGGATGGTATTCCATTTTATTCCCATAGCAACAATGGGAGGTAGGTACTATTGCCATACAGATAGGGAAACTGAGGCAGTGACTAAGATAATGTGAGAATCAGAACCCAAGGCCCAGAGAGCTCTTGTTGCTCAATGTTGCACAGCTGCCTGGCAAAGAGGCAGAGTAGTTTTGTCTCCACTCTGCCACATGGGGTCTCTGGCTAGCCCTGTGCATTTACTTCTAGCACTGCAGCTAACTCATGGCTAATCACCAAAGCAAATAGACCTCAAGGGGCCCAGAAGTGGCTGGGAGAGCTGCCAGAAGTTTGTCTTCGCTTGCAATTAAGAGTTTCCCCAAATAGCTCAGGGATCCTGCCTTCCTCAGAAGAGCTGCCTATTCCTCTGGGAGTCGATAGGACAGAAACCTTCTAAGTAGGTCTGGCTGCCCATCCCCACTTCTGCAGTCTTTAGAACTGCATCTGTATGTGTGTGTGTGTGTGGGGTCGCTGCACACACTCCCCCTCCCCCTGCTTTTCAGCCCCCTTTTATGTGATGTCTTCTCCCTTAGAAGATAAGCACCTCGAGGGCCAGCACTGTGGGCTTTTTACTGGTCTTTGTATCCACAAGCACTTAGCTCTTTGCCTGGCACATTGTAGGCATCTAGTACATGCTCCTTGTCTACCTGCCTTCCTCCCTTGCACACCCTCAATCCAGCTCTGCTGGTCAACTTAACACAACATCCCCTCTGCCTTTGTCCTGGCTCTGCCAAAACCTGGAATGCTCTGCCTCCCTCTTCTACCTCCTAGCACCCATGGATGCCTTCCAAACTCAGCTCTGGCCACACCTTCTGCAGAAGGCCTGCCTGGTCACCCTGCCCCTGCCCCTCTGCCCACTAATGCCTAATGCCTTCCTTCTCTTCTCTGTGTGTTATCTCATCATTTGTACTGTGCTCTTCTGCTGCTTTCTCTTGTGCTTCTGAGGGCACAGCCTGTTTCTGCCTTTCTTTGTGTGATGGAGGCATTGATGCAATAAACCACCTTAGAGTCAGTGAGATAGTGCCCTGAAAGCTTAACCAGTTGAAACGAGCCTCCATCCACAAATCAACCCAATGTTTCAGATTGAGGTGCTGCACGGGAGTGCTGTTGACCAAGAAGGATGTTGGCATTGGCTGAGAAGACATAGTCATGAACTGGAGGGAGTCTCTAGACCAGTCCAGAGCCCAGGTTCCCCAAAGACATTTGGGAGCAGCAAAGGAAGAGATGTTGCTTTAGCCAAATCCTTAGAGAAGCAGTCACTTGCTTGGATGCCTTATTTTCCTTCCCCTCCCCCAGTGGGGGCTCTATAAAAGACAACCCTAAGCCCCTCGGGGTATCCCTAGAGTTCCTGAGGGAGTGTAGCAGCCACCTTCTAGGGACCTGATTTACCAGGGTGAATCTGAGGTAGGATTACTCCAGAACCTGGGCTGCCTCTAAAATGGGCATTGTGATACCTGCCTGGGTTTTTCCAATTAATGGACATCACTGTTGGTTTCCTCCTCTGTAAAATGGGGATGATAATGTCTGGCTGGCTTTGATACTTGGAAGATCTGCGATCACTTGGTGTTGAGATGTTCTCCACTGCTTGGTGTCATTCTCTGCTTCCTCATCAGTGTGATAAGGATGGCCCAGATTCATGATCTTAGGATGAGAAGAGATTTACAGGCTCTGGCGTCTGTTAGGAGGTAGGATAAGTGGGGGCACAGGGGTAATCCTCCTCCAGGCTCTCCTCTGACAGTCTCTCAGGAGGCTTTTAGGTGGTCCCACCAACCCCTTCAGCCCAGGAACATCAGACAAAGACTGTTTTATGGCCCTGTCGATTTAATGGGTCTCTTCTGTTCTCTGCGCTAATGGCTTTATGATAAATTAAGCTGACGGGTTCAAAACAGTCATTCTCTACAACCCTTTCCCCAGGCCAGCTCTGCTTGACCCTCCTCCCAGAGGTCTTCCTGTGGACCGAGGAGTATTTAGCTCCAAGTGGGGCGCTCTCTGCCTGGCCTGAAGAAGCTGGAATGGATTAGGAAGGACTAGAAAGGAGAGCCCCCCTCCCAGCAGGAGATGGGCCTTTGGATGCCCTGCTGAGTGGTACAGGAAGCTGAATGAGACATGGCTTTTAAAGGGTTCTGAAGGGCGGAGGCCAGGGGCTTAAGAAGTGGAAGGAGATTTTTTTTTTGGCTTTGTCCATCAGTGAAAAAGGAAGATAAATAACTAAGATAGAGGAGAGAGAGAGAGAGAGAGAGAGAGAGAGAGAGAGAGAGAGAGAGAGAGAGAGAGTGTGTGTGTGTGTGTGCGTGAGCGTAGGGGGGTAGGAGTGGAGCTGGTGGGATGAGAGGCAGGCCCTGGAGTGCTGGAGGCAGCATCTGTATGGCTCCAGCTGGTCAGTGTTATGTCTCCCAGACATAGCCCAGCATGGCTCTGAGTGAGGCTGCCTCAGTAAGGCCTTGTCATCCCAGACTCAGCCCAGGCACCAGGGAGGGAGCAAGAGCACAGGGCCCAGATGAGTCAGCTGGCTCAACTCTTAGCTCATGACTTGGGCACGTCCCCAAAGCCCCTCAGGTTCAGGGTCCTCTGCTGCAGAATGAGGAGGCTAGGCCGTATCATATCATGGCCACAAAGATCCATCCCATTCTGTGTCTGCGATTCTCTGATCCCCATGGTGTCCATGGCCTTCCATGGTGGTCATCCTCTGGGTGGCCTGGCAGGAGGGGCTCGCTTGTGGAGACTCATGTGTGCACCCTTCATAGGGGTCTTCATATTGTTTCCTCTGATAGAATGTAAAAGCTCCCTGAGGGCAGGGCCCATTTCCCTCTTTGTATCCAGGGATACAAAGCACAGTGCCTTGTCTGTAGAAATCAGTCAACAAGACTTTATTAGGCACACCACCAACTCCTAACACTATCATACCATGTACTACTACCACCCCTCATTATCCCTTTTCCTCCCCCTCCTCCCAGCTATTTCTACTACAATTACACTATCTCCTCCTCCTACTACTACTACTGCCACCACCACTACTACTACTGCTGCTACTGTTACTACTACTACTGCCTTCCAACATTTATGTAACACCTATTGTGTGCCAGGCAATATACCGGACATTGGGAACAAAGAAGAGGACAGCCCCTGCCCTCCAAGTAACTTCATTTCTAACAGGAGAGACAACCAGTACAGTTATATACACATATAGAATATGTCAAGAGAATGAATATAAAGAAATACAAAGTAGGTGCTTAATCTGCACTCGCTGATTTTGTCATTGACCAGTTTACCTCCAACAGGAAAGGCTTCCACAGATCCCAGATAATGCCGCCATATGCTTTTTGTGTCCCTGGGAGCTTACCTCTCCAAGCAGCCACATCAGCCCCAAAACTCCAAGCTTCGTTTATGTCTCCTAGCTCACATTCCTTAAGCCCCTACTACGTCCAGGACATGCTTGGGTGGAGGGGATGTAGATAAAAGGGATGCCCTGCCCTCCTGGGGCTTACTTTACTTGGCCAAAGTGGGGGCCAGTCTGACCTTCACAAGCAGCAAAAAGTAGTGTCCTGCCCTTGTCCACGCACCAGAGGAGTCATAAGTCCCCACTCAGCTGCTTTCCATCCATAGTGTTGACCATTCCACCATGATGTCTGCTGCTGTCTCTGGCTGTGGTTCTGTTTGTCACATATGTAGGAGGAGCAGGTCTTTTCAGCTTATTGGAGACCAGATATATCCCTGAGTGACCAGCTAAGGAAGGTCTGGAGAAAATGACACTGGGAAACTGCCCCTAACGCAAACTGTCATGTGTTACAGCCTGGTCCGAGCCCAATTTTGCCTAAACTCATAGAGCCAGAGGGGAACTGGCCCTTATTTTGCAGACAAGGAAACTGAGTCCTAAGGGACGATTGGGACTTGCCAAGGTCACAGAGACCCAGCTGTCATTTGCTCTAGCTGGCAGGTGGGCCACACTGATAACTCCCTTGTAGGCTCTGGTCTAAAGACCCTGTCTCATCTACTGAGTAGGAAAAACAAGGGATCACTAAGTGAGATTCACCATCTTGTGCAAAATCCTGTCTCAGTTATACTTTATATATGAAAATGCTCATTGTGTTTGGTGTTTGTGAAGTTCAGAGTAAGGAAAGACCTTGACTATTCAGTAAACATTTACTAAGCACCATACTATGCTGTCCAGAACTAAACAGTGCCTTGGAGGCGATCGCACCCTCTCATTTTATAAATGAGAAAGCGAACATCCAGGCAGGGGAAGATGTTTACCCCAGGGCACACAGCAAGAGACTGGCTGAACTGGACCTTGAGCTTAGAGGTTTTGTCTCCAAGGATGGGGTGCTTCCCGTTGCTGCGCCCTGATAATGTGGTTTCCCCCATTAGATTGGAAGTTCCTTGAGGGCAGGGACTCTCTTCTGCCCCTTTTTGTATCCCTGGCACTAAGCAGGTGCTTAATGAAATGCTAAATATTGGGCCAGGGGAAACAGCTAATGATCCTAATGAGATCTCACATTTCAACAGCCTTTTATGAGAAGCCTTCATACAAATTATCTTCTGGAGGGAAGGTAGTATGGGGTAGTAGGGAAAACTCTGGGTTTGAAGGCAGAAGATTTGGGTTCAGATCCTACCACTTCCTACACCTATGACTTTGCTCAAGTCTCCTCATCTTGTGGAGTCATAAATCAAGATGGCGGATTAGATGGTCTTCAGGGTCCTAGCTAGGTCCAAGGCCCTGGTAAAGAAGGCAGGGTTGGGCTTCTCATCTTCAGTGTTTTTCACCCAGCTTAATTACTGCAGCTAGGGGGTGCCACAGTGCACCTGGCCTGGAGTCGGGAAGCCCTGAGTTCAGAATTGATCTCAGACACTTACTAATTGTGTGACCCTGGGCAAGTCATAACACCAGTTTGCCTCAGTTTGTTTGACTGTAAAATTGGGACACAAATAGAATCTACTTCCCAGCATTGTTTTGAGGAGTATATGAGATAATCATTGTAAAGCGCTGGGCACACAGTAAGTATTGTATCAATGTAAGCTATTATTATACAGTGATGGTTTATATTTCATAGAATCAGAATCCAGATCTCTGATAAAAATGTTTAACCGAACAGGGCCAAATGCAGATTCCCTGGGGCACTCCACTGTAGACCTTCTAAACCAAAGTCAAATCATTCATGACATGTCTTTGGGTCTAGCCATTCAGTCAAGTCTGGACCTTTTAATTTTGAGTTGTTTCAGTTCTGTCTGACTCCTTGTGACCCCATTTGGGGTTTTTTTTGGCAAAGATACTGGAGTGCTTTGCCATTTCCTTCTCCAGCTCATTTTACAGATGAGGAAACTAAGGCAAACAGAGTGAAGTGACTTGCCCAGGGCCACACAGTTGGTAAATACTAAGGCTAGATTTGAACTCAGGTCCTTTTAATTCTAGGCCTGATCACTGTACCACCTTTAATTAAACCTTACCATCTTTTCCACCTGCATAGAATGGGAAACTTTATAAAAATCTTTGCCAAAATCCATGTAAACTATATCCATGTTATTTTTCTGAACCAGAAAGTTTAATTTAACCCTTTAAAATATTTTAGTTTGTGAGACAATTGGGGTTAAATGACTTACCCAGAGTCACACAGCTAGCAAGTGTCTGAGGCTGGATTTGAATTCACGTCTTCCTGACTCCAGGGTCGGTACTTAATCCACTGCACCACCTAACTGCCCCTCCTATCAAAAACTTTTAACAAGATTATTCCAAAGACTAACCTAGGGGGCTTAATGGTTTACAGAGAGTTTTCTTTCTGACAATTCTGTGAAACAAATAATATGTGTAGTGTGACCTTGGACAAGTCAACTGACTTGGATCTCAGTTTGCTCCTCTGTAAAAGAAAATAGTTGGACTCTATGAGAGGTGAGATCCCTTCCTGTTCTAGACCAATGTTTTTATGACTGACTAGCTTTGTGACCCTGGGCAAGTCATCTAATGGCTCTTTGCCTCAGTTTCCTCATCTGTAAAATGGGGATATTAACACCTACCTCCTAGAGTTGTGAAGATTAAATGAAATATTTGTAAAGTCCTCTACAAATCTTAAAGCACTGTATAAATGCTAGCTGTTGCTATTATTAATAGTTGTAGTATCCTTACAGCCTCAGTTTCTTCATCTGTAGAATGGGCATAACAATATAGCACCCATCTTCCAAGATTGCTGTGAGTATCAAATGAGAAAATATATATAAAGTATTTTACAAACATGATAGTGTCATATTAATGCTAGCTGTATCATCATCATTATTTTTTTATTAGTAGTAATTTCCTATTCCCTCCCACCCCTCCAGTGCGAACCTGGGAGATAATACATTTTGGAGCTTGGAGTGCAGAGGCCGAGCTGGTTCTGCATCCAATTTGGAAATGCCTCCTAAGAGAGGGCCTGTCTCAGGGCTCGGCCTCATGTTTACTCCATGGGTCTCTTTTTTTAATTGCAAGAATGCGTGTAGTTCACCCAGGCTCCATGTCTTCCAGGGCTGATGGGCAGATAGCAAAAGCAAACAGATTGGCTGGAGACTCGGACAGGAAGAGCCTGCTTGCCAAGGCCTGGGGATAGAGGTTTCCTGGAATGGAGAATGCATCTGATCACCTTGGAAAGGTCTTTGGGAAAGTGCCATAGTTAATAATATTTTGATGCATTGAAAGGAAGCCAACATCGCACAGTGTAATCAGGAGTACGGGGATACAAACCTTGCCTCAGTTAGGTGGCACAGTGGATAAAATGCTGGGCCTGGGTTTAGGAAGGCCTGACTTCAAATCCAGCCTCAGACACTTACTAGCCATGTGGCCCTGGACATTTCGTTTAGCCTTTTTTGCACTCAGTTTCCTCATCTATAAATTGGAGATAATAATAGCCCCTGTTTCCTAGGGTGGTTGTGAGAATCAAATGAGATAATGTTTGTAAAGCCTTGAAGTACAACTGTTGTTCAGTTATTTCCGTCATGTCTGACTCTCTGTTACCCAATTTAGGGTTTTCTTGGCAGAGATCCTGGAGTGGTTTGCCATTTCCTTCTCTAGCTCTTTTTTACAGATGAGGAAATTGAGGTAAACAGGGT
This sequence comes from Bettongia penicillata ogilbyi, assembly GCA_023548195.1. Lineage (NCBI taxonomy): Eukaryota > Metazoa > Chordata > Mammalia > Diprotodontia > Potoroidae > Bettongia > Bettongia penicillata. Next base: position 3,124,182 of record JAJHZJ010000154.1, read on the forward strand.
TAAGTGACTTACCTAGGGTCACAGAGCTAGTCAAATTCACAGATTATAAATCCCCAATTCAAGTCCTGCGGGAGACCACATCTGCTCAAAGGCTCATGAGCCCCGCACCGGTGAGTTCAGTTGATCTCTAGTGTTTCCAATATTTCAGTTAGTTCAGGTCTGATTTTGAACTCCAGATTCCAGGCCCGGTGCTCTATTCATTTCAGCACCACCTAGCTGCCCATTGAAGTATCATAGGCTAGTTGTTATTTTAATAGCCATCTAATTTCTCTTGCTTCCTCAAAGTCCTCCCCTCTGCAGCCAATCCTTTCTCTCTCCCACCTCCTACCCAGCTGTCAAGGTGATTTCCCTAAAGTTCATGTGCCACCCACCTTCCCCCTTCATGGCTCCCTATGGCCTCCAGGAGCAAATACAAAAGGCTCTGGTTGGCGCTCAAAGCCTTCCTTTACAATGTTCTCACACTCCCTTCCCACCCATGTCCTCTTTGCTCCAGTGTCCCCAGTCTCTTGGCTGTCCCATGAAGAAGACCCTCCATCCCTCCACCCTGGACATTCTCTCTGGCTGTTCCCCAAGCCCAGCTACTCCCCTTCTCATTTACCTCACTGACTTCCTTCAGGACCTAGCTTAAAGCTCACTTTCTGCAGAAGGTCCTTCCTGGCTCAGCCCTGCTTCTGAAGCTTGCTCTCTGATATTATCTTCTGTCCATCTGCAGAAGCACTCTGTGTACAGTTATTTGCACATTGCCTCCCCCATTAGAAGGGGAGTTCCTTGAGGGTAGGGAATGTTTTTGCCTTTCTTTGTATCATTAATACTTATCACGTCCAGCATAGTAGGCACTTAGGTACTTATTGGCTGACTACCTGGCCTTCTTGAGCATGGATGGTTGTTGGAGCAGAGTCTTAATTTGGGAGGAGCCAAAGGGTCAGCAGAGAACACAAAGCAAATGGGTTCTGAGGATTGGAGGGGGAGGTTAACATTGAGACCCAAGAGGTAGTTTACAAAGAGTCTAAAACCTGGTTAATCAAAGAAGCCCGTGTCAGAAAAGGTCTTAGCTAGAGCAAAAAGTGTGTCTTTGTGCCTTTTGGTTTAAGAATCTCCCAGCTGGTACCTACTCCAGTCCAGATGTGACCCAGAATCCACTCTCTAATCACCATACCAGGTAGACAGACATCTAGCCTCTGCTTAGGGATCTCCAGGGAGGGAAGGGCCCACCACCCTGGAAGCAGCTCATTCCACTTGTGGACATCTCTCACTGTTAGGAAGTTTTTCTTTACTTTGACCCTTAAATTCCTTTAGATGCTTGGAGATGAACTGTTGGGTGTGAGAAGTGGCAAGTTGGCCAAGAGGGCCAAGTATCCAGTGTGAGTATTGTCTGGGAAGTTAGATCGAAACAAGATAATAAAGGGCCTTGAATGCTAAGCAGAGGAATCCGTGTTTCGTCTTGGTGGCAATGGGGAGCCACTAGAGAACACTGAGTGGTGAGAGATGGGATCTGGCTTGTTTTTCAAGAATATTCCTTTGGCAGCTGTATGGAGCATGATTAAAGATCATACAAGTCAAGGCTTAGCTGGGACTACTGTGTATTATTATTTATTTTTCAATCTGTGGGACCCACCTCTTAAAATTTTTCTTTACTAAATTATTTTATTGGTATATAATTTCCTTCTTTCTTTTTCTTCCCTCCTTTCTTTCTTTCTTTCTTTCTTCCCTTTCTTTCTTTCTCAAGACAATAGGGTTAAGTGACCCATGATCACACAGCTAGTAAGTGTCTGAGATCAGATTTGAACTCAGATCCTCCTGACTCTAGGACTGGTGCTCTAGCCATTGTGCCACCTAGCTGCCCTGGACCTATCTTTTCCCACATTATCAATCTCATATTGAAGTCCTCTGTGAGACCACATCTGCTCAAAAGCTCATGAGCCCCCATCGGTGTGTTCAGTTCATCTCTAGTGTTTCTGATGTTTCAGTTAGTTCAGAGCATTTAATGAAGAAATCTAGTAAGAACAAGTAGATATAAATTGTTCCCCCCATAAATATGAGGGCACACTTCCACAGATATTTCCCACCATCAGTGGTGAGTGTGCCTATTTAGGGATCCCGCTGAGGGAGATATGGGTAGGAGACGGATCTGGCCAGGTCATAGACATGGAGAGGACAACAGATGTCTTGTGGAGATGTTCTGATGTTGTCGGTGGACCTGGACCACACTGGGTATGACGTCTCAATGGGCACATTGGTCTCCACTGGCATCCTGTTGACTGCTAGTGAACTTCTGTGGCTGAGCCCCATTCCGGTGGTTTCTTGGTTCCTCTCCACCTTACTCTGCCAGTCCCACACTGTAGTCTGTGCCAGCTTTTGCTCCCTCCATCAGCCTCCAGGTTGAGCTATCTCAGCTTTAGTTGGTTGAGGTCTCGTGGCTAGAACTTTTCACTGATAAGCACTGCCAGGTTCCTCTTCAGTCAGAGCCATGGTACCTGGCTAATAAAAGCCAGTACCCCTCCAGTACCGGCCAAGAGGAAATCTTTTCTTTCTTTTTTGATTCCAAGGTCTGAGTGGAGAAGGGGCTAACTTAGAATCAGATCTCATGGAGATCACCTGTGGTTTAGTGGCCAAAGCCCTGAGTCAAAACCAAAGGGAAACTGAGGAATCCAGCTGGTGCTCTCCCCACCACCCTTGCATCTGGCAGCAGAAGGCTTTGCTGCCTTCTTCTTGGCCAGTGAAGGGAAGGGAACAGAAAAGGAACAAACATTTATTAAGTGTCTCCTGTGTGCCAGGCACTGGTCTCAGCACTGTACAAACATGATTTCATTTGATCCTTGAAAGAACCTAAGGAGGAAGGGGCTTATTGTCCCCATTTTACATTTTGATAAACTGAGCCAGATAAAGACGAAGTGACTTGCCAGGGATCACAGAGCTAGTATCCGATTTGAACTGAAGTCTTCCTGACTCCAGGTCTGGTACTCTGTGAAAAATCTCACTATCTGCCTAAATGTCAAATCTAGCATTGTTCAGCCTCATAGGAGGAAAATAGGACTGGGGGGTGGGGAGGTGCTCATTTCTTAGGAAAAGGCTGGAGGGGGCTACTGAAAAACAAAACATGGATATAAATGGGGCAGGGACCCCAAAGCGGGAAGGGTTTGGGGAAAGGTCTGGAGAAACATGGTGGCCTAGGAATGAGGAGCAGACACCCTTGCAGACTGCTGTGGTTCTCCCTCAGCCTGACCTCTCTTTTCTCAGTTTCCCCTTTTGTAAAATGAGGGACTTGAGTAGATAAACTCTAACCTTCTCTGTGCTAGAAGGTCTTCCCAGTTTTGGCATTCTGTGTCAGACAATATCTAAGCCCTTCCAGCTTTGGTGTTCTAAGTTCTAAGACCCATCCCAGCTCTGACATCCCCTGTTCTAAGGCTCTCCCAGCTCTGACATCCACTGTTCTCAGGCCCCTCCCAGCCCTGACATCCCCTGTTCTAAGACCCTCCCAGCCCTGACATCTCCCATTCTAAGACCCTCCCAGCCTTGACATCCTCCAGCCCTGGACACCCTGTTCTCCAGCCCCCTCTTTGGCCCTCTCAGCCTCCAGGAGCTGACCCAGGGCCCTGGCAAAGCCTGGTAAATGGTTTATCTCTCCCTCCTCAGGCCAAGCCCAGGATTCCCCAGCCTCTGTCCCCAGCCCACAGGGTGGATTGTTATGTCACAGCAGGAGGTCTAGCCTCTCCTTGTTCTCCTCTCCTGACTCCTGCCTGCTGGGGCTGCGCAGGGTGGGGCTCCTCAGTTGTCCCCTGCAGACCTTCAGCCAGGCCCCTGGGTGAGGTTGGGTTTGGTTTGGGTTGCTGTGGTTTTGTCTGGGTGTTTCACCCCTACCCTGGGATCACAGGATTAGAGTATTTACAACTGGAAAGGACCTAGAGAAGCCTCTGGTCTAATCCTTCTTTTTACAGAGGAGGAGACTGAGATTCAAGGTAGGTGAGGGACTGACCCGAGGTTGACTAGGAAGTGAAGGAACCAGGATGTGGGCCCAGGTCAGTCTAGTTCAACACTGATTAATCACCTACTGTGCGCCTGGCCCTGTGTGGTGCAGTGGGCCTGCATGGGCCCCCTCTTCCCTGCAAGGCCACAGCTTGGACATCAATGAGCAAAGATGAAAACAGCCCGGAGAGGGTCATGCCCAAAGCCTCGCACTCTTGGCTGTGGTCACTGGGAGGGCAGCAAAACTGGTGCAGACACCACTGCCAGGACATTCCGACCCCTCCCTGCCCAATGTCTTTCTGTTTGTTCTTATTCAATTGTTTCAGTCACAGTCATGATTTTCTTGGCAAAGAAATTTTTTCTCCAGCTCACTTGACAAACAAGGGAACTGAGGCAAACAAGGTGAAGTGACTTGCCCAGGGTCACACAGATAGTAAATATCTGAGACTGGATTTGAACTCAGGTCTTCCTGACTCCAGGCTCAATGCTCTATCCACTGCACCACCTAGCTGCCCTCTGTAGTCATGTTTGGGGAAGTTTGGAGCCTGCCCCTCCCTGGGCCTGTTCCCAAGAGAAGCTACTGCCTCTAGTTGGGCGGTGAGGGTCAGGACTTCCCTGAGTGGAGAGCCTGGGGCCGAGACCCAGGTCCATTGCTTGGCAGTGTTAGGCTTGGGTGGTTCCTGAGAAAGGTGGGGCCTTGGAACCTACTGGACCCTAGTGTAGTTCCATGAGAAGGGCTTTGCTTGTGTCACATTGGGCAAACCACTTAACCTCTCTGGGCCTCAGTTTTCTCATCTGTAAAATGAAAGGGTTGAATAAAATGGCCTCTCAAATCCTTGTCAGTTTTAAAATTATGTTATTATAATCCTGGCTATGTGACCTTGGGTGAGTCCTTTCCCTGGGCCTCATGTTTCCTTTTATGAAAAATGAGAGGTTGGACTGGCTTGCCCCAGAGGTCCCTTGTGACCAGAGCTATCAGTCTATGGTTCACCAGCCTGGGGTGGGGAAGTCCCATTTGAGCCTAGTTCCTGGGTCCAGTTCCCTCAGGCCTGGAGCCTGGTCCAGAGTGGTCCACGCCCTGGGCATGGTGCCCCTCCCTCCTGGCCCCATCAGGAACATTCTGGCCTGGATGCCGATCACGCCAGATCTCTGTGGGTTGCAGGGTCTGGGTCCAAAATGTGGACTCATTCTTCCCCGTGGAGATGCAGGAATGCCAGGCATTGTTGCATTGTGGCTGCTCTGTGGGCCGTGCATTCTCTCCTACTGTTCATGAAAAGAGAGAGAGAAAAGAGAATTCTTGGGCCTTCTCTCCTTCCTGAGTCAGAGGGGCTCAGCTCCTTTTCTGGGAATGCTGCTTATGGCTTTCCCAGGGAACAAAGGGCCCATTGAGCCGGGAAGGGCCAAGAGTGAGGCCTGGTCCAGATGCCCTGCTGCCTTTGCTCCTGTTCTTAGAACATTCTAGGAAAACAAATGCCTGATGGCTCAGAATGCGGCTGACTGAACTCGCCCCTTGAGTGTCAGCTTACTTGAGCCCCAAAGGGGGGCCCCCTCCTCCTGGACCCTGGGCCACTGTCTGTCCCTTCCTCAGGCTCCCTCCCCAGACCCTGGGGTGACAGTGATGGGCCTCAAGAACCCAAGGCCTGGGAGGAGGCTGCCAGCTCTATCGAAGGCTGCACCCGAGCTCCAGGAACCTGGGCTGGCATCTAGAGAGGAGATGGAAGAGGCAGCAGGTGGCCCAGACTGTGCCAGATGTTAGGGACCTCAGAGGCCATCTCTCCCATTATGTTGTGTGCCTCAGCTTGAAACCCTCCAAGGACAGGGAGCTCACTACTTCCCGGAGTAGCCCATTCCATTGTGGGTTGCTTTCACTTGTTACAAGTATGTTATCCCAAGTGAATCCCATCAGTCCAATTCAGCTGGCTTTCATTAAGCACCTGCTGTGTGCTAGTAGGTACTCAGGTAGACACAGTGGCTAGAGTCCTGGGCCTTGAATCAGGAGGACACAGGTTCTAATCCTGCCCTAGACACTTGGTTGTATGACCTTGGCCAAGTCACTCATCTGAGACTCAGTTTCCTTGTGTGTAAAATGGGAATCACAATGCCTGTAATTCCTTTCTTACCGGGTTGCTGTGATGCTTAGATGAGATAATGTAAGAAAGGATCATAAGCTCTTGGGTCAAGACCTGGCAGGGACCTCAGAGTTCACAAAGTCCAACCCCATAGTTTTAATCAAAGTGGAAACTGAGGCTCAGGGAGGCTTATATGATCCTAGCTCTCAAGCCGTGAGGTACTTCAAAGGTCATCTCATCCAGTGCTCTTATTTTACAGATGAGAAGGCTGAGCCTGAGAGAGGCCAAGTGGATTAGGGTCCTAGGACTGTGTGTCTAGAGCTATGAGGGACCTCCAACGGGAGAAGGGCACCTACTATGGGTCAGGCAGTGCTAAATCCTTTACAATCATTCATTTGATTCTCACAACAACCCTAGGAGATGGGGGCTGTCATTGTCCCCATTTTAGAGGTGAGGAAACTGAGGCACATGGCCTAGGCTCACACAGCTTTCCTCTCTCTGAGCCTCCCTTTCCTCTTCTGTTAAATTTGGGACCTAGATTAAAATAAAAAAGCATTGATGGTAATATTGGAGCCCAGATTCAGGGACACTGAGTATGCCCTGAAGGTAACTGTGTGGCAGGTAAGGGCAGACCAGCGGCACGCCAAGGGCTTAATGCTTGCTTGGGGAGTGATTGACCCGACTGCCCGTTATCCTGCTCTCCAGACTGTCCATGTACAGGATGGGGAACCCCAGTTGATCAAGTTGTCTCCTCCCCCTCTCCTTCTCCTCCTCCCTCCACCCCCTCTTCCCCCTCCCCTCTCTTTCCTCTTCCTCTTCCCCCTCCCCTTCCCTCTTCTTCTCCTTCTCCCCCATTCCCTCTTCCCCTCTCCCTCTCTCTCCTTCCCCTCCTCCTCCTCCTCTTCCTCTTGTCATCCCCCCCATACATTATGGTTTCTCTCCCAGACCTCTCCTTGGTTTCCCAGGGTGCATTTCCTTCTCGTTCTCAGCTCATTGGCCAAACCAACATGGTACATGGGTGCTCAGGGCTTTGTCATGCTCCTGTGTCCTGGGAGGCCGAAAGCCCTTGGGAGAGATGGTCAGGCTGAGAGTGCTGGCCACAATACAGCGTTGCCGATCTCACGAAGCTGCCATCACTGTGGGTTCCCAGGTTCTCCTCTGTGTTCTAGACCTCAGGCCCCTCAGCAGCAGAGTTCAGCACCTCTGACTCCCTGGGTAAGACGGAGACTAATGCAAAGGGCCCAGGAATCACCAGTCCCCAGAATGGCACGCCCCAGCCACACCCGACCAAGTCCCACTCATTTCCCTCTTTAGTTGTCCTGAGCAGCGATAACAGAAGGTTAGTCGTTGGTCAGTCAGTGTCAGGCAAACCCAGGGCATGAGTAGGCCGGGCCAGCACCCTCCTCGGGTCTGTTGGCAGCAGCTGCTGCCTCCCCAGCCCTGTCATCCTTCTTGTGCCAGGAGGTGTTTGCAGCGGGCCTCAGTGCCTGCCCCTCCTTGGCTGATTCCTCTTCTGGGTACCAGGCCTTCAGATACCTGAGAACATTCTTCTCCTCCCCTCCTACCGTGCTCATAGGGCAGGAATTCAAGGTAGTAGCCCCAGCTTTCTGCAGGATGCTTGCCATCTTGTCATGCTTTTCTTTTGGGTCTGGATTGGCCCTGGCTGAGGTCTCTTTACCCTTAAAAGCTATAAGTCTCTGAATAGTAAGGACTTTCTGAAATTGTGGCCTCCCTAGCTAGACCCAATACTTGAGTGTGCTCACCTGGGAAAGGAGAGAGTCGATTCTCTTCGTAAAGAAACCCAAGGTCTTCCCCTCCCTCCACTGGCAAACACTTGTTCCTCATTCACATTTCTACCAACTCCATTCTTTTGCACAGGCTGTGCCTCACTCTTGAAATTCTGTCCCCTCCCCACCCTTACCTCCCCATCTTGGAATCCCTGCTTTTTTTTTCAAAAGTCAGACCACCACACATGAAACCTTTCCTGATCTCCCTCCCTCTCCCTCTGGAAAAAAACCCAAGTATGTATCCATTTAGCATGTATTTGCTATCTGCTTATATACATCTGTATTATCTCCTCCATTAGAATATAGGCCCCTTCCTTCTCATGTGAAGGCAGAGACAGTTTCATTTTGACCTCAGTGTCCCCATAATGTTTATAGATGAGTCTGGCGTTGCTCTGCCACGCAGTAGAATGTCAGAGCCCCCAGGAAAGCAGGAGTCCCTCCTTGGGCAGGCTATGGTTTCATGCCCTCAGTATGGCCTGCTTCCCTTTGGCGTTCTGCTGAAGCCTGGGCTCCCCTTCTCCAAGTCCTGGCTTGAGATGCCTAAACTCATGCGGAAGGGTTCAAGGGAACCAATTATGCAGAGGCACAGTTATCAAAATATATTTAAAGCATTGTTATTAAAATATTATAGTATAAAATAATTATAATTTATAGAATAAATAAAACTAATATAATAAATTATATATAATACAGTAATAAAACATTATATACAATGTTACATTATAAAGAAAACTACATTAAAATATATGGACCCATGTTCCTAATCCCGCTATGGTTACTCAGTTCAGTTCAGTGGGAACATAGCATGGGATTTGAAGCTGGAAGGAAAGGGGAAAGAAGGCCCCCTCTAATTTTACAGATGAGTACACTGAGTCCTAAGAAGCAGGGCAGGGTTGCAGTGGCAGAGTAGGAGGCTGGCCAACCTCTGTGCATTTCTTCCCTCCTCCCACCTCCCTGGGGCCTCTCTGCTTTCAGACCCTCAGACAGGTCACTCTGGGGGCCAGGGGTGACTGGGCTTATTATTCACTGGATGTTTCCCGGCTTCCAGAGCCAGTGTGCTGCTGTCTCCCAAGCTGAGGCTGGGGCCCCCTCCTCTCGTTACCAGTGGGGAAGGGAGAGGTCCCTCTGAGGTGTAAGAACCATGGCTACCCTCCTCTCTGTAGTTGCAACTGCTCTGCTCCCTGTACTTGAAAACCATCACCTTTCATCAGGCAGGAGGGTGGGTGCCTGCAGCCTGCCCGCAAGTACCACTGGGGCCTGTGGGGCCTGGGCCTCTCTCCAAATGCTGTTGGAAGAACCAGACTGCTCAGGCCAGACCTGCCTTGGAGAGCTCTCAGTCAGTGGAGCAGGGAATCCAATCCACATAATTATAGGCTTGGAAATCTTGAGTTGAAAGAGACCTTACAGGTCATCAAATCCAATCCCATTATTTTACAGAAGGGGAAACTGAGGCTCAGAGAGGTTCAAAGACTTCTGCCCAAACTCACCCATAGGCTCCTACATTTAGAACTGGAAGAGACCTTAGAGGCAAACAAGTCCATTTCCTTATTTTACAGAAAAGGAAACTGAGGCCCACAGAAATTAAATGACTTGCTTATAGTTGTACAAGTGATAATTGTCAGAGGTAGGATTTGAACCCAGCTGTCTGACTCCATAGCCATGCTCTTACCATCCTGCCATCTTATGGTAAGCTGCCAATAGAAGGTAAGTTCCTTGAGGACAGGAATCATTCCCTTTGTATCTCCTTGCCTAGTACAGCACTCGGCATATTGCTGTAGACACTTAATAGGTGCTTGTCTGAGTGGATCAAACCAGCAGACAAAGGACAGGTCTAGCTTCTGAAGAAATCTGTATTCTAGGCTTCCTGAAGACAGACTTTGGGTCGCAGTATTAACACTGGGCCTGCTGGGCCCAGATACCAGGTCTGAGTGTCAGGATCCAAAATTGGTATCTTAACCCGGGATCCAAGGCTCTCCAAGTGGTTACTGGCTAGATTTTAGGGGGTTCATGCACCTTTATGAGAATAATGATATATTTTCATTAACCTGTAACTGAAATTCAATTATTTAAAACCATCATTCTGAGAAAGGACCCCATGGCTTCACTAAACTGACTCTGAGTAGGTCCATGACGTACAGAAGATGAGAAACTCTTGATCAAAAGTATTTGAATAGGCTAGGATGATGTACTGAATCTACTATGAAAGGTAACTGGGATAGATATAAAGTTCTGCACTGGGGGCCAAAGAATCAACTGAAAATGGCTAGTCATGTTGACTGCCAGCTCTCTCTGAGCTATGTGTGCCAAAAAGGGAGGCAGCAGAGGGCATCTGGCTTATGGATGGGTTGGATGAGATGCCCCCAGATCCTGCTGATTCAGTGTTTGATTCCAGTCTTGCTGAGGATGAATAGACTATGAGTTTGGGGATCAAGGTCCTTAGTCCACTGAGGAGGGGCTCTAAATTCTGTAACTGCTAAGGACAGACCTTGCATCTCAGATTCAGCATGGATAGCTCCCACCTCTGAGCATCAGGGTTCTGGGCTTGTTGGAGATGAATCCTTGGTCCTAATAGCAAGCAAGTTTCTTGGCCTCATGGGGACAAATGGTCGGAAGTTAGAAAAGACTTGTATGGAGGCTCAAATCATGGCCTCTGAAGACTTAGAGGATTGTTTTGTGCTAGTGCCATCTCCGTGGGGTTCATTCAAACAAATGGTTACAAGCCTACTGCATGCCAAACCCTTTTAGACAAAGGTTCAGTCTAATGTTGAGTTATAAGACGTACCCTTCCCTCATGGAAATTATTGTCTAGCAGGTCTACAAAGGTTCCACTGTTGGGTTGAGTTTTGAACACCACGTTTTAAGGGGAACATCTGATTAGAGTGTACTGAAGGCAAATGCAATAATGGAAAAAGTCTTGAGTACATGCTGTTTGAGAATCACTTGTATGTGAGAAATAAGGCAAAAGAATTGGGAATGTTTAGCTTGGTGAGAAGTAGACTGTTGACATGAGAGCTGAGTATTTGTAGAACTGTCACATGGAAGAAGGATTAGCTAACTCTGCTTGACCCTAGAAGGCAGAAACAGAGCGATGGGTGCAGCTTCCAAAGAGGAAAACTTAGATTTGATTTCAGAGAAACCTTCCCAACCATGAGATGTCCCAAAGTGTAATGGGCTGCCGCCAAAGGCGGTCGACTCACCTAGAGGTCTTCAGGCTTGTCTACATGACCACTCATCAGGGAATTTTCCATTATAGGTTTGATTCTCTGTGTCTGATTCCTTTCAACTTGGATATTTTGTGATTGTTTTTTCCATATTTAGGTCTGTAAAGTTTAGAGGAAAAGGAAGTGTGGTTTTAGGTCATCAGGAAGTAACTGCAGTTGTAGGATGGCCAGAGTTCAAGGGACTCAGGGCCCGATTTCCCCTCCAGTCAAATGAGAAAGTTGGTCTCGATAGTAAGGTACCTTTCAGCGGTTTTGTTTTTTAATGACCCAGGCAAAATCAAAAAGACCAGAAAGAGATTAATCCCTCTATATCTGGTGTCTTCCTCCATTAGACCCTGGGGACACTTTATAGAAGCCAGGGGGAAGTACAGGGACCAGATAATGGGGGAAAGGGATCAACTTGTCATCTCTCCTCATAAGGATTTAGTCTTGGAGCTGTCTCAGAAAGTTGCTGGAAGGATAAATATTTCCGTTTCCTTGGGAGACTAAATATGTCGGTCTGTCAGCCCAAGTTCAATATTAGCCGAGCTGGGTAAATAGCGTCTATTCCTCTCCGGTTTCCTTTAACTGGTTTCTGGCTTGAGAAGAAGCCAATCATTTTCTTTATCCAAGCAGAATTTCAGGCATAGGGGGAAAATTAAATTCTCAAGGCTTATGTTGTATTTCGGAGATAAGACCTAGTGGGCAACCAAAGACTTTGGTGATCAGTTCAAGTAGGTCCTAAATTTCGTTGGTGAATGCCAAGTCCAAAGTCTGCTGGTCCATTCTGCTTGACTGCTCTGATCTCTGGGCTTAAGCTATTTTCCTATTCTTTTCTTCTTGTAAATACAGTGTCAAGCTATTAGTGAGATTTGGGGACGCTTTGGGAATTCTGGAGGCAAAGACATTGACGCATCTAGTCACGTGGAAGACATGGAAGACAGATTAGCTTTGTTCTGCTTGGTCTCAAAGGGCAGAACTAAGAGGGAGGGTGAGAGGAGGGAAAGTTACAACAAAATTTAGATTTAATGTCAAGAAAAACTTTATTTTAAAATTTTTTGTATTTAATTTTTTTCCAATTACATGTAATAATTTTTAATATTCCTTTTTCAAAATTTTGAGCTTCAAATTCTTTCCTTCCCTCTCTTCCCCCCCCTTGAGAAGGCAAGCAATGTGATAAAGATTATGCATATACTATTATGCAAAAGATATTTCCATATTAGTCATGTTGTGAAAGAAAACCCAGACCAAAAACAAAAACCTAAGAAAAATAAAGAATGTTTGTTTCAATTTGCATTCAGACTCTATCAGTTCTTTCTCTGAAGATGGAAAGCATTTTTCATCGCGTAAGTCCTTTAGAATTGTATTGGATCGTTGCATTGCTGAGAATAGCTGTCTTTCTCAGTTGGTCATTACAATATTGCTGTTATTGTGTACAGTGTTCTCCTGGTTCTGCTCACTTCATCTTGCATCAATTCATATAAGTCTTCTTTGCTTTTTGACATTGAGAGGGAAATGGGCTGCCTCAGGGGAGCAAAGTCCACAGCCTGGTGACCTCCTAGACCCTTCACTCTCCTGTCTTCTCATTTCTTCCTTCACCATCTCGCTCGGCCCCTTTTCTCCACTCGAACAGCTTACCATCTCTTTCCTCAGCTGTAATAGCCTCCTGTTGGGTCTCCCTGCCTCATGTCCCTTCCCTATTCCAATCTATCCTTCACTCAGTTGTGAAAATTGATTTACGACTTTGCATCTCCTTTGTTAAAAGCAAAATGCCTGGTATTTAATAAATGCTTACTGCCTGACTGGATAGACTTCTCTGTCTCTGGTTGTGTGACCAGTAAGTGTCTTATCCTGTTTCAGCCTCAATTTCCTCAGCTATAGAGTGGAGATGATAGAAATCCTTCCCTCCCAGGAGAGGGTGGGTGCAAGCAAGCAGCTGAACCTTGTTCAGCCAACAAAAGGCGCTTCAGCAGTTGACAGCAACCAGGGCTGCTGCAACTCTGCCTAAAGGGACCTAATCCTTCCCCAGGAGCTAACAGGGCAAGGATTCTTAGGTTGCCTTTGGCCACTGGATTGTTTCCAGTGGGAATACACCAGAAGAGGCAGCCACACCCTTCTCTGGGATTGGTCCTCTGTAGAATGGAAGCTTCTGGAGGGCAGGGACTTCTTTCACTTCTATATTTGCATCCCCAGTGGCTGGCACATAGTAGGTGGTGCTTAATACATGGTTATTGGCTGTTTGATTGATCAGTCGGCAGAGAAGCATCCATCACCCAGAGTCAGGAATCGTAAACAAAGAGACCTGTGGGAGCTGAATTGAGTCTGGTAGTCAATAAACATGTGTTAAGCACCTACTATGTGCCAGGAACTGTGCCAATTTCCTTCCAGACTCTACCTACCTTTTCTCAGACCAACCAGGCTTTTCAGAGTCCAGCTGTTTCTCAAGTCTTCCGTGTTTGTTTCATTTAGGACTAAATAAATGACTATTCTTTCTCCACCATCAGAAACCTGCCCTGCATTGGAAATCAATAATTACAGCACTGGAGGATTTTCCCCCTAGCTCATTATCTGATCAACGTGACCCTTCCTGAGTCTAATGGCTGCAGAGCCAGGCTACCTCTCCTGAAGGGGCCCCCAACCCCCATGATTCACTCTGACTGTGAGGCTGCCCTGTGTGGTAGATAGAGGTTCGGTCAGAGTCAGGAAACCCTCTCTTCAAATCCCACCTCTGACATCTATTAGCTTTGTGACGTCTAGCAAGCCACTTAACTTCTGCTTGCCTCAATTTCCTCTTCTATAAAAACAGGATTAGTAATAGCACTTATCTCCCAGGGCTGTTGTGAGTCTCAATGAGATATCCTATGTAAAGTGCTTTGGAAACCTTCGAGCTTTCTGTAAATGTTAGCTGGAATGATTACATCCCCAGTGACAGGATGAGAGTTTCAGATATCAGCCTCCCATGGAGGGGCCTTAGAATCTCTTGGAGACTGAAGGAACCCTAGAATGGTTCTAGACCAGACTCCCAAAAAAGGCAGGCATCTTCCCTGTGTATAAAAGAATTAAAATCCTATTGGGAAATGGCAAATTCTCTTACAGTAAAATGTCTTCTATGATCATTTCTTTCTTTCTTTTTTTTTAAGCCTTTCAGGTCTTGGGAACCTGTGGCCTTAAGGCCACAAACTTATACAAAACAAATCTTGTTTGGATTCAGTCAAAAGGCACACTTAAGGATTCAGAAGACAACATGTGGCCTTAAGGCTGTAGGTTCCCCACTCCTGGATAAGATGGTTCAACTTTTTTTTTAACCTTTTTTTTCAGTTACATGTAAAAACAATTTTAATATTCTTTTTTTCTTCAAATTTTGAGTTCCAAATTATCTCCCTCCTTCTCCTTCCCTCTTCATCAAGAAGACAAGCAGCTTGACATAGGTTATACATATGTAGTCATGCAAAATAATTTCCCTGTAAGTCATTCTGTGAAATAAAATACAGACAAAAAACCCCAAGAAAAATAAAGAAAAAGTGTCTTTGACCTGTGTTCAGGCTCTACCAGTTCTTTCCCGGGAGATGGATAGAACCTTTCATTGTAAGTCCCACAGAATTGTGCTGGATCCTTGTATTTCTCAGAAGAGCTAAATCAGTTACTGTTGCTTATCATCCAATATTGCTGTTACTATATATACTGTTCTCCTGGTTCTACCCATTTCACTTTGCATCAGTTCATGTAAGTCCTTCCAGATTTTTCTGAGAACATCCTGCTCATCATTTCTTATAGCACAGTAGTATTCCATCAAAATCACATACCACAACTTGTTCGGCCATTCCCAAACTGATGAGTAGCCCCCTCAATATCTAATTCTTTACCCCCAGAAAACAGGTAGTGTAAATATTTTTTGTACATATTAATCTTTTCCTTCTTGTTTTTTATCTCTTTGGAGATACAGATCTAGTAGTGGTATTGCTGGGTCAAAGGGTACACCTGGTTTTATAGTCCTTTGGGTATCGTTCCAAATTGCTCTCCAGAATGGTTGGATCCATGTACAATTTCACCAAAAGTTAGAGTTTTAATTTTCCAGCTTCCCCTCCAACATTTATCATTTTCCTTTTCTATCATATTAATCAATCTGATGGGTGTAAGGTAGTACCTCAGAGTTGTTTTCATTTGCATTTCTCTCATCAGCAGTGATTTAGAGCATTTTTTCATATGCCAAGAGATTGCTTTGAGTACTTTGTCTAAAAACTCCTGTTCATATCCTTTGACCATTTATCGATTGAGGAATGGCCCTTATTTCTATAAAGTCTGTGATCATTTTCTCCCTGGTTGTGATTTCCTCCTGTCTGTCTAACCTACTTCTTGGAATGGTCCTGGTTGGAAGACTGACCTGCCAGTCAGGTCTGCCCTTTAGTCGTGGCCTCAGAAAGCAGCTTGTTTGGTTATTAGGAAATCCAGGTCAGAAAAACTTGGCCCTATTCCCCTCCCCATTTCTGGGTCCTGGTTCTGTCCCAGATATAGCGCCCTTCTGGAAAGAATGGGAAACTGTGCCATATGTAGACTGGATGGTTGGAGCCACTGGGGAGGGTAAGGGTTAACCTGGTGGAGAAAAGTCTCTGGGCACCCAGAGAGCTGTTTTCAAGTGTCAGAATGTACAGGAGGATTAGCCTTGTTCAGCTTGGCCCCAAGAGCAGAACTGGAAGTCCTGGAGGGCCAATAACAAAGAGACCAATTCAGTCCCAAAGAGGAGCAAGAGCTCCTCCTGAGGAGAGCTGGCCCAAAAAGGGGTGGGCCACCTCTACAGGTAGTGAGCTCCCCATCACTAGAGGTCTTCAAGGGGAGGCCGGAAGACCACATGTTGGGAGATGGAGAAGAGGGGATTCCCACTAACTGGACCAGTTGCCTTCTAGCTGCAGGATCCTGGGGTTCCATAAGGCATACTGGATGTAGCTATAACATCTGCCTTCTTATTTTAGCGTCGCCACAACCCTGTAAAGTAGGTGCTGCACACATAACTGCTAGAGACGCCAGGCTACATTTGAACCTGGAGCTTTCCAGTTTTTAGCCTGTCACTTGGCCCACAATCGTGGGCTGTTGGGCCCGGATGGTCTCATCCCCTCAGATTCCCTGTGCTGTTTCCCTGGCGGTCACTCAGAGGGCTAAATCTATCTGCAGTCCCAGGCCACTGTGGGCTGGGAAGCCTCGATGTCTCAGCTTGGCCCTCTGGGCTGGGCTATTACTTTATCCTGTAAGTGGATGTTAATTCATGGCCTTGGTTCTGGACCATTAGGCTCCGACAGCCTTGCCCGCTGTATCTCTTTCTCCTCTGCTTTTGGACTTCTTGAACGCAGGCAGGACCTGGGAGGCAGGCCTGCCATCCATCCTTGTTATGAGTCCTGTGACCTTTTGACCTTTGAAGTCTCCCCAGTCCTCCCTCCCTCTACCATCACCTTCTGGCTCTGCCTTACACCAGGCCCTGCATCTCCCAGCCTCTTGGCATTTGCACTGTCTCTCCCTGCTCTCCTCCCCCTCCTGGCTTCCCTGGCTTGCTTCAGCTAAAGTTCTACCTTAGCATTTTCTATGGATCCTCCTTAACGCTAGTGGAGTATCTCCCCTTGATCTTGTCTATATCTGATTTGTCCCTAGATGTTTGCACTTGGTCTCTACCGTGAGGAGGTGAGCCCCCTGAGGGCAGGGGCTGCGTTTGACCTTTCTTTGTATCCCCAGCCTTTGGCATGGTGCCTTAGCATACAGATGGTGCTTAATAAGTGCTCATTGCCTGACTGAGACCCCTCTGAACTTCAGCTTCCTCCTCTGTAAAATGGGAATGATTACATCTGTCTCCTTTTTTCCGCATCAAGTGGGCTGTGAAGTCCTTTATATGCTGTGGGTGCTTTGTGATCTCACCAGAGAAGGGGGTAGAGCGCATCTGCCAATGCTTGTGCACCTTCTCCCCCCCCCACACCCCACCCCCATGCCCTGGGAGTCCTGTCCATGGCCTACAGATCCCCAAGGCCCCTCTCAGACCCCTGAGGTGAGGGGCCAGTTCACCATTGGGGTCAGCGCAGCACCCCGGCTTCTGCCCCTCCTATGGCCAGGAAATTTGGGAACATGTCAGGAGTGTGTGAATCTCTGAGTGTTGGGAGAAGCTGGTCATTCTGGGAATCCTCACAATAAGCCTGGGAGGCAGGTGCTGTTATTATCCTCACATTACAGGTGAGGAGACCAAGGCAAACAGAAGGAAACTGGCCTAGGGTCCCATAGCTAGGAAGTGTGTGGATAAAAGTAAGGCTGGATTCAAAGGCAGGTTTTCCTGATTCCAAGGCCAGTGCCCCATCCTCTGTGTCCCCACACTACCTCTAAAAAGAGCTCTGCATCTAAAGTCAGAGAACATGGGTTTGAATTTCAGTGCTGCCTTCATGACTTTGGTGAGTCACTTAGCCTGTCTTTGCCTCAGTTTCCCCATCTGTGAATGAAAGGGCTGGACTCAGTGTCCTCTGAGATCCTTTTAGCTCAGGATCTGTGACCTGATGCAGAGTCCCCCATGTCTTTGGGTCTTTGTGTCGTTCTCTGTAAAATGATTGGGCCCACCAGCCTCTGAGGGTAGAAGAATCAGGAAGATCTCAGTTTGAATCCTGCCTCAGACACTTATGATCTATGTGACCCTGGAAAGTCACTTCACTGACACCTGCCTCAGTTTCCTCAAATGTAACATGGAGGTGATAATAGCACTTATTTCCCAGGGTTGTTGTGAAGATCAAAAGTACCTTGCACAGTTTGTGCCTGGTATATAGTAGGTGCTTAATAGATGCATCTCCCCTAACACCACTTCCCCTGCCCCCATCTACTGCAGTGAGGCTGTGCCAGGATTCAGCAGTGGCCTTCTGAGAGATGAAGGCCTGGGTTCTACTCAGAACCCCGACTCCTGTAGAAGGTGGAAGCTGGTGGGAAGTGCACGAAGCTCCCCTTCCTAGCTCAGGATCAGAGCTGGGCCAGCTGGGCCTCAGAAGTCCTCTTTAATTAATATGCAACTGTCCAAATTGGAATATTGGAAGAGTGTGTGTGTGTGTGCGTGTGTGTGCATGTGCGTGTGTGTGTGTGCGCGCATGCATGTATGCATGTGTGGCACTCACAGGCAGGTTCCAGGTGCCCTTTTCCCATCCCCCTGGGGAGTAGGTGGGGAGCTCCTGAGGGCAACCCCCAGAAATGTCACCTTGTGTACTGCCTGCCAGAGAGAGCTGGAATTATCCCTCTGAGTTCTATTCATATCCCAGCAAAGGTAACACCTCATGGATCCTTTCCAGCCAGGCATTTACAGAGCAGGTTGGACTAGGGAAAGGCAGGAGTGAGGTGGGGAGGCTGCTGCGGACCAGCTCACACCTGGGCTCTCAGTGGGGAGGCCAGAGGCAGTGTGCTTGAGTGGCTGGGAATTTCTGAGGGCCCCACCAGAGGGAAGGGGCCATTTTTGTACTTAATGTAATATATAATACTTATAATTTTATAATATATAATACTTACAGTTTTTGTCCTTAACATAATATATAATATTATAGAGAAAAATGCTTGGGGAGAGGGGGTGTCCTCCATTCCAGTCAGTTTATCAATTAATTGGTCAATCTGTAAGCATTTATGAAGCCCCTCCCATGTACTCTGCACTGTGCTAGGCACAGAGATCCAGAAAGCCAAGAATGAAACAGCCCCACCCTCCCTCCAGGACCAACTGTGTTCAGAGCTCTGGGTTCTGAGTGGGGGGTGGGAAGAGATTGAAATAGGAGAAAAAGTCATCTTTTGTCCCCTGCTTAAGAATAATATGAAGAAGCTGGAGGTGGTGATAAAACTCAGTGCTATATTGGCTCAAATATAGGCCACCCTCCCCCATCCTCTGCCCCAAATCGGCTTGGATGAGATGTGAGTGTGACCGATAATCTTCTCCTAGTGAGAGGTGGTGAAGAAAAGGAAACAGGAGAAGAAGGAGGAGGAAGGCGGGGGAAGTCACCCCTTTACAACAAAGATCTTGCTTTACTGTCTACATCTCAAAGGGCTCTAGAAGGGTAAACCACGTTGTTAAACAGAAATGACAAAGACCCAAAAATGAAAAGACTGAAGTGACAACCGCAGGCATTTATATAGAGCTTTAAGATTTGTAGAGCTCTTTACAAATATTACTTCATTGGATTTGCACAACTACTCTACGAGGTAGGTACTGCTACTATCCCCATTTGACAGACGAGTAAATGGAGGCAGATTAGTGACCTGCCCAGCTAGTCTGAGGCTAGATTTGAACTCAGGCCATCCTGACTCCAGGCTGTATTCATTGCATCGCCTCGATGCCTCTTCCATCTTGTTCTGATTATAGGCAGCAAACCTAAGGAGTATATACTCTGGGAGTATATATTTCAAAGTGTATATACTTTCAACAGGATCTCATTTTGGTGGTAACTGAGTTCAGTCATGTCCAACTCTTCTGGACTCCATTTGGGGTTTTCAGACCTCAGTGGACCTGTCACTTTCCTCTTCTGTCTTACTTAATTTAGGCCAAGATCCCATTCACTTTTTAGCCTGACATGTCAAGCTCATATTGATATAGAGCACTGGGTCTAGAATCAGGATAGTCTGAGTTCAAATTCAGTTGCTGATACTAGCTCTGTGACCCTGGACAAGTCACTTAAGCTGTGCTCTGCCTTAGTCTCATCCACTGTAAAATGGGGGTGATAATGCACCTGTTTCATAGGGTTATCATGATCAAATGAGATGATATATGTAAAGTATTTAGTGCACAGTGCATGGCGTGTAGTAGGGGCTGTAGAAATGCTAGTGATTCTAATCGTTAGTACGCTGCCTCTGTTTATCTTTGACCTGCTCTGTGTGAATCTTGTGTGCACCGATGTATTTTCAGTGGTCTCCGCCTTTAGACTATGAGCCCTTTGAGAAGCTATGAGATGATTTATCAAAAGCTTTGTTAAAATCCAGGCAAACTCTATCCATGACATTCTCTTCGTCCTCTCAAATTAGTAATCCTGTCAAAAAAAAAAAAAAGGAAATGATGCTCGTCCTCCATCACTCATGCTTGCTGCAGTCAGGCTGGCTCTTGGTAATCACGACTTCCTTTTCTAAGTT
Organism: Bettongia penicillata ogilbyi; assembly: GCA_023548195.1. Lineage (NCBI taxonomy): Eukaryota > Metazoa > Chordata > Mammalia > Diprotodontia > Potoroidae > Bettongia > Bettongia penicillata. The sequence goes on from JAJHZJ010000154.1 coordinate 3,144,309, forward strand.
TTCATTAACCATCCCTTTAATGATTCCTTCTAGAGTTTCCCAGGAATCAAAGTCAAGTCTAGAGTTTGCAGACTCCATCCTACTCTCTTTTTCAAAAATCAGGATGCCATTTGCCTTTGTTAAATCTCATGGTGCCTCCGCCATCTTCCAGGACACTCCAGATGTGCAGAAGAACTTGACATCTGTATACTGGAATTCTGAAGGACCATCTTGGTGATGAGGGATCCAACTTGTTCTCCTTGGTGCCACAGAGATAAAAAGAGGCTGGTTTTTCTTCTCTAGGATAAGCATTCCCAGAGGGCAGATTTAGGGTTCTGAAAAACTTCCTTACAAGGTTAAAGTTTCACAGAGTTGGAATGACTTTTTGCTGGAGGTCCTTACTCCCTATTGAAAGTGTTGAAGTTGGAGGCTGAGTGACCCTCGACCCCCTTAGGGGCTCTGGTACATATTGGACTATCCAACTCCCAAGACCTTTTCTGGCTCTAAGATTCTAGTCTCTTTTTTTCTCTCCAATTGCATCTAAGAGCTTTCTATTGGGAAGTTAGGCAACAGGCTGGAGGCTGAACCTGGATAATCCTCCTGAGACATGACTCTTCCTGGGAGCCAGACTGGGAGTCTCACCTGAGAGTTCAGAGATACCTCTGATAAAAGCATCTAGCTGCCTTTCACAGGCTGCCTTTGAACTATCTTAAATCACACCGATTTCTTTCCCTCTTCCCCCTTGGAAGCCTCCTAGCTATTTAGCTCCAAGGAAATGCAGGCTATATTTGGGACAGTGTCCTGGAAATTGACCTCTGTTACCAGACAGGTTCAATGTTGGGGTCGATAGAATCACTCCAGGAATCACTCCCTGTTGAATGGGCTGAGGAAGGGGGGATGTCAGGATGAAGGTGGGGGGAGGGGAGGAAATGAGGCTGCCCTGTCATTGGGGGCGGTGCTCAGGCAGGTACCTGGTGGGCTTGACTTTTGATAGCTTATCTCTTGAGCCCAGCCAGAGGCTGCTGTGAGGTAGGGGTCTTCTGGAGAAGGTGGGGCCTTGAATTTGGTATTTTTTGATCGCACTGCCTGGATGAGAATGGTACCTGATGGATAAGAGGCTGGCATAAGGTATGTCTCCTGTGTTCAGTAACTACAGATATTCCCCCTCTGCCCACTCCAGCCTTGGGGAGGAGGAGGGAGGAAGGGAGGGAGGTGGGAAATGAGCCATGGTGTTTACTCTTCCATGAGGGAAGATGGATGGAGACTTAGCAGTTTCCTTAGCAAGGACATAGACAAACTGCGCACCTCCAGGAGGGAGCACAGGACCTGACTCATAGAGGGTTCATAATAAATACTCATTGACTGATTGACAGAGTTGCAGCTTCATCAAGGCCAAAGGAGTCTTGGAGGTCATTAAACCCAGCTCCTGCCTAACCACCAATCTCCAATATGCTTATTTCCCCAAAGGACTTCTCCAGCATTTGCTTGAAGATTTGCAGTGATAGGAGGATTATTACCCACGATTTACAGATGAGAGAAACTGAGTTTCAGAGGATTTAAATGACTTGCCCAGTGTTGATTAGCTTTGTCACTCAGGGTCAGGACCTGCTTAAGGGCTGACCTGTATCCTCATCACATCACATTCTGGAAAATTCTCTGGTCAAACTCATTCATCCATTATCAAAGGTTGGGTGACCACTTATCCACAGTATTGTAAGTAGGAGAGCGCGTGCGTGTGTGTGTGTGTGTGTGTGTGTGTGTGTGTGTGTGTGTGTGTGTTATTGGACTAGATGACTGTTGGGATCCTTTCCAGCCCTAAGACTATCTGATTCTGGGATCCCCTTTTCTCCAGGAGTGAATTTTCCCCATCTCCAGTCCTGGTGCTAGTATTAGTCTCTGGCACATAGCAGGTCCTCCTGAGAAGGAGACATGGCCTTTGTGAGTGTGTCTGTCAATAAATATTTATTAAGTGCCTAGTAAGTGTCAATCACTGTGCTAAGCACTGGAATAATAGAATGGTGCCAATGTTATGGACCTTAGAGATCATGTAACTTTCACTCTTCCACATCTGTTTTTATAAAAAAAGAAAACCAAGGCGCAGAGAGGTGAACTTTCTTGATTAGGATCATACATCTTATAAGTTGCAGTGGCAAACCTGGGATCAAGGCTTTTGATCCCAAATTCAATGTACCATTTTTAATATGTCATCAAGTCTCCAGTATTTAAAAGAAAAAAATATATTTTAATTCATTTGGGCGTACCATCCAATCAACCATCAATCATTTAGCAAACATATACAAAACACCTATTTTGTGCTGAGCACCATGTTGACTGCTAGGGAGACAGAAAGAAAAAACACAACAATCCCTGTCCTCAGGGAGCTTATTGAATGGGGTGATTCATAGGCAGAATTACAGATAATAGCTAACATTTATATAATGCTTCCTATACAGCAGACACTGTGCTAAGCTCTAGACAGTTATTATCACATTTGCTCCTCATGACAACTCTGGGAAGAAAGTGTTATTATTATCTTATTCTATGTTTGAGGAAACTGAGGCCAATGTAAGTGAAGTGATTTGCTCAAGTTCCCACACCTAGTAAGTATCTAAGGCTGGATTTGACCTCAGGTCTTTTTGAATCTAGGCCTGGTGCTCTAGGACACAATAAGGACAAAGTAATCTGTGGGAGACACTTGGGGGAACAGGAAAAGCTTCTGCAGTGGAGTTTTGCTTTTTTCTTCTCTTTTTCCAAATTTTCCTTCACTTCTGTATATTTGTATTCTCAATCTCTTGGTCTCTTTTTTGTTTCTTTCATGACATTCATCATTGCGGATTCATGTTTTTCTGTTTTGCCAATTATTTTTGCAGTGTGGGCCATAATTCTGCTTTCAAAATTCTTATTTCTCTTTTAAACTATCCAGGAACCTCATGTTGTGATTCCATGCTCTCTTGGGAATTCACAGGGTCCTCTATCTCATTAGATATTAATTCATTTTCCTTTGTCTGTCTTGCAATATTTATTCACAGATGTCTGTACTCTTTTTACCTGATGGGAATACCATAGTCCCTTCTGTTATTAATATCTTACCTATTGATTTTTATGCTTATATTGAGTTTTCCTCCTCCTTAGATTTTTGGTAATTTCAGTCTTTCCCCTTTATTTTCCCCTATTGCTCACTTTCTGACTCTTTCCCTTCTGATGGCAGTTTCTCTGGGAACTGGACCTAAAAACTGTCTCAGCCTCCCCTCAGGTTGGAGAATTCATGTTTCATTGGTCTCCATCTCTGCCCAAGTGACTTCTGGAAGTTATAACTGGCCCCAGCTGGCTGCTATATCCTTTATGCCTGGGGGTTCACACACATGTTCATATCCTACTTCGGTTCTTTCTGTTCAGTTCTTTAGCTGAGTACTGACAGCACAGAGCAGTCCCATGACACAGTCTCCACCAGAGAAAACTACTTTTGTATTTGCTGAAGCAAAGAGGGTGTTATTGCAGAGTGGATTTTTTTTTAAAGCTCATGGACCCTGCCAGAATGTGGTTGGCAGAGGGTAGGAAGTGCTGAGCAAGTATAAGGATTAGGGATTAGCCTTCTTTGCTTTAGTTCATTGGATTGTTGCTTTCTTAGGATTACTGGTATCTTAGATTATGGAGGCAGCTAAAATTATATTGTCTTGCATACCATTCCTACTTTTCAGGGATTTAAGAAGTTGTAAGGACTGAAGAAAGTGTCTGGTCCTCCGTCATGTAACCCAGAAGTCCCTTTGGTTAAACTTTGAAGGGAATTGGGAGTTTCAAGAGGCAAAGGCAAGGGGGAGACATTCTGGTATGGGGGGATGGCCTGAGCAAAGTCACATAGGCGGGAGATGAAATGTAATCTGTAGGGAGTTTGGGAGTGAGAGTCATATACACTAGGCCTGGGATGGGAGGCTTTTGCCAGATCATGAAGGTGCCAAGCAAAGGAATTTGTATATGGTCCTAGAAGAAATGGGGAGCCTTGAAAACCATGTTAAGTCATGAGGGCTGAAAACCTTCCTTCAATGTCTGACCCTGGTGTTGGGTCGCACCATGCTTAGAGGGGCTGGTCCATAGATGACAGACACATTGTCCATCCCTGGATCTGAAGTCCCTGCCAGAGACTTCTGTGGACTAGCACAGCTTTCCACAGTCTCAGGGAGTCTCCTGCACACGTCGATGGGAGGATGCCAGCAGAGACATGCAGGGCGATTTTCCTGAACAAAGTTAGAAGTGGCAATTAAAACCAAGCCTCGTCTTTGGAAAGCACTTATCCTCCCCTCCCCCCATTTGCACACAGGTGCACACAATCATTATTTGATTGGACCTCCATTAGCTAATTAACAAAGAGCCTCAGGAAGTCCTTAGTCTTTAATGCAACCTTTTCATCTCCATAAATTGCTGGTGAGCTCAGCTCATTCCACCTTCCCATTAATCCCTGGGTTCCCCACTCTAGCCTGACTCCGTGGTGATTTACAAGTAGTCAGGAGCTTTTGGAGAGGTTCCTGCCAGATGCTGAGCAATTTTCATGAGAAGGGGTGGTGGTGTGGATATGGGGGGAACCGGAGACCCATCTGTCCTGTCCCTCAGGGGTTTCTGTGCCTAGGACTGGAGTGATGGAGGCCCCTAGGAGCTGGGAGAGCAGGTCAGGGGCTGGAGGATCCCGGGCAGTCAGGGGGAGGATCTGGAGTTTCTGCTTTTTCAGCTTGAGCAAGGGAGGAAAGGAAGATGAGGAGAGCTCAAGTTTAATGGAGCCATGGAATGTCAGATGGAAAGGCCTTAGAACAGAAAATGTCACAGATGAAAGGTCCTTAGAATGAGGATGTCAGGGCTGGGAGGGGCCTGATAACAAGAGATGTCAGAGCCCAGCCCTTCCAGCATTTTATGGCTTGTCCGTATCTCAGACAAACCTGGAACCAGTTGCTTCCCCATTGGCTCACAAGCATGTAATTCCATAATTTTTATTATAAGCGGAAGTAGAATGAATGGAAGTCATTCCAATGTGCATTTTTAGGCATCAAGTCAGAGCAGAAAGATCTCATCCTAGTTACATAAACTTGGCACTGGGCGGGACCTCTGAGGCATGAAGGCCAACATGTCTCTGAGCAGGGGAATCCCACTTTATCACCTTCTGCCATCCCCATTCCCTGGGGAGTTCATCACATTCATGGGTGCCTGTGACTGTTCAGTTCATCCTCGCCCCAAAGAAGATTCTATAGGAAGGAGCCCTAGGTCCTGGAGCTCAGTCCCAGATCAGATTCTTGTGACCTCAGACAGGTCACTGTGGTCCACAGGTGACCTTGCATTCTCCAACGTCACAACAATAGGTCATAGATTTCTAGCAAGGATCCTTCCTACAAGTCTGTAACCATAGCCCAGTAATGGACGGTATGTTGATGAACCTGCCTCCAGAAGTTTGGAGAGGCTCAGCACCAGGTGAGCACAAGCTGAGGAATCTGGCAACAAGCAGGATTCAAACTCAGATCTTCCAGCTAGCTCTCTAGCCACTCTGAAATGCCATTGTCTTAGCAGGGACCATGGGCTCCAAAACCCAGAGTAAGAGGGTCCTTCTAGAGGATGTCTAGTGTAACCCTCTCATTTTACAGAGGGGGAAACAGAGGTCCAGCGAGAGATCTGAGCCCTAGAGCTGGAAGGGACCTTTCTTTTTCCTCCCTCCCCTCCTCCCTCCCTTCCTTTCCTCCTTCTCCTGCTATGCCAAGCAAGGGCTGAGAGGCCAAGGACCTGAGCAGATCCTTGTCCAGCCTTCCATCCAAGGCTTGATAATGATAAAGACTCACAGTTCTAAGGACCATCGAAGATTAACTGCAGACTTTATACTATGGTGACCTTTTAACAGATGAGGAAATTGAACTTTACCAAACTGAATGAACTGTTGTGCTCTGGGTAATATAAGGAGTGAGTATTAAGCTGTGTTGCGCCCAGGTCAGCTAATCAATGGGGATACAATTCAAAAAGGGCTGTTAGGTGGTGTAATGGGCCTGGAGTCAGGAAGACCTGAGTTCAAATCCAGCCTTAGACACTTACCAGCTGTGTGACCCTAGGCAAGTCACTTCACCTTGTTGGCCTCAGTTTCCTCATCTGTAAAATGAACTGTAGAAGAAAATGGCGAACCTCTCCAAGATCTTTGCCAAGAAAACCCCAAATGGGATCTCCAACAGTTGACCATGACTGAACAGAAACAAACATAAAAAGACAGCCCCTGCCCTGCAGCGGCTTATATTCTAACAGATTGTTGTGGGCTGGGAAGGGGAGGGGGTAGAGTCCCAGGGTGTACTGGGGCCGGGCCTGGGCACTTAGGAAAGACTTTCCATTAGAAGCAGCTACTCCTTTAGACTGTTCCCGCCTCAGATTTTGGGGGTGAATTTGGACCTCCCTCTCTTGGAGGGTTTCTTCTGCCAGACCCTGTGTGATAGCAGCAATGAATCACTACCATTAACTGCCCTAATCAAAAACACAGCATCTCCCCACCAGCCCAGACAAGGCTACTGCCCACATCCTCCGAAAGGCCACTTGCCTCTCAGAGTGGACTTCCTGTAACTCTCTTAGTGTCTTATTGGATAAGTATTGATGAAGTGATTGCTGCAGCATTTGGAAGGTGCTAGGCATCCCTGGAGGACCAGTGGCCCCCAGTGCTCATCCATCTGTTACCTCATTCCTTCCAGGGCCAGCCAATTATTCCTCCTCACCTTCTATCACATGACTCCACATGTCACACACCCACGTCCTCGCTGACCACCCTCCCTTCCTCCCTACATGCATCGTCTCATGCCCTCGTTTGAATTCTCTTTGGAGGATGGGCATCCCCAAACATGCCTCTGCCAGCAGTTTCATTATCTCGATAAAATGCAAAGTGCAGCAATTACATTCAAATGGAATGAATGCCGTAATTAGGATTTCAGGAAGAAGTGAAAATATTTTGAAAGGGAAAAGTTCAACCACACTGGAAACACAAAAACTCCAGGCAGACCTTGATCTGCAAAAACCAGCAACCTGACAAAATAGGAAATCAAAGAGCCCAGTGACTTGGGGCCAAAGCAGGGGATTGGGCTTTGCCTCAGTTTTCCTCTCTTTGAAAAGGGAAGAAATGGTTGTCAATCTAAAGAGCATACAAAAACAGATAAATAAATCCAAGCTGAGTTCTTCAATCCAATTTGAATGTCTATGAGGCAGCTAGATGGTATAGTGGATAGAACTCTTGGCTTGGAACCAGAAAGACTCTCCCAGGTTCAAATCCAGCTTCAAACGCTTGCCTGCTATGTGACCCTGGGCAAGTCATTCCACCTTGTTTGTCTTTGTTTCCTCATCTGTAAAATGGGCTGAAGAAGGACGTGGTGAACCACTCCAGTATCTCTGCCAAGAATATCCCAGATGGGATCAGACACGACTGAAATGGCTCAACAGTAATGATGATAAATAATTAGCATTTATTTAATGTCTTAAGGTTTACAAAGTGCTTTACAAATATAACCTCATTTTATAGTGTTTTCTCTGTACTAGGGACAGTGCTAAATATTGGGGTATAGAGACAAAACTGAAACAGTCTTGTCCTCTGGGAGGTTATATTACACTGGAGAGAAAGGACAACATGTTCACAGATAAGCAAATATGGAATAATTTCAAGAGGTAGAGACTGCTAATAATAATTATAGCTAGCATTCATATAGTATCTCAATAACACTGGGAAGTAGGTGCTATTATTATCTTGCTGTTACAGATGGAGAAACTAAGGTGGACAGAGGCTAAGTGACTTGCTCAAGGTCACCCAACTAGTGAATATCTGAGGTCTTCCTGACTCCAGGTGCCATGCTCTGAGCCACTTAAGTCTTAAAGACTTACAGTAGGAGGGAGGACCCTACTCATGCTTTGAAGGAACCTGGAAACTTTGAGAATTGAAGATGAGATGAGAGACCACTTGTGTACAGGCCCTGAGATAGAAGATGGACCTTCCTACCCATGAACAGTGGGAGGGCTTATTTTACTGGGAGGATTATTGGAGAAAGGGAGGAAAGTGGATTTGAGTAGGAAAGGTGTGCGGGAACCAGCTTGTCTGGAATTGAAGATTCTGCAGCTTGCCAGTGCAGGTGTGCTAGCCCTTTAGGAGATGTAAGTTATAAAAATCTAATCTTGCAAACAGGCAAATAAGGTGCTTGCAATTTGCATTGCAAAAATATGTTTGCCACATGCTTTCCAAGGCTGGCCCTCTCGTGCATTTAGAATTAGGTTTGATTTATAGGGAAATGGCGGGCCTGCAACCAACCCACAGAACTACCATGTGCAGGGAGGGTCTGAGTTCAAATCACTTACTGAGAGTGTGCCTGGGGGCACACAGAAAGGCAAAATGCAGCCCCAGTCCTTGGGAACCTCACAGTCTAAGGAAGGGGCCTGCAGGTAAACAATATGGAGCAGGTGTGGCTTATCCCAAAGGGAAGGGATTGGGATTTAGGAAGGCTTGCGGAAGGAAGGAAGGAAGGAAGGAAGGAAGGAAGGAAGGAAGGAAGGAAGGAAGGAAGGAAGGAAGGAAGGAAGGGAAGCCAAGCCCCGAGTTCAGATCTTGCCCCCACCACCAGTCATTTACCATTCTCTTGCCCCTCTCCTGTGGTAGCAGGGTCTTCTAGTTTGATTGGGCTGGAGTCAGGGATCCAGGCAGTGAGGAGTGGGAGTGAGGAGAATTCTACAGGGGCAGCATGAGATGGGGCTAGGGGGATCAAAGGAAAGTCAATAGATAGTGGTAGCTCTTGTGTCTAAAGCACTTTAAAGTCTAACAGGAAAGGTGATAGATCCAGAAAGATCTGGTTTCAAGTCCCATTTCCTTTGTCCTATACTGGCTGTGTGAATTACTCCAGCAGGAAAGGTGCCAATCTGCATTGGGAGAGGGATTTTCCTCATGTGGAAATTCCAAAATCCCTGATCCCCTCCCTTTCCCTGTCACCTTTAAGTCTTCTGAAACACTCCCCTCTAACAGTCCTGGGAGGTCCTTGATCTTGTCATCACTTTTGAGAGATTATCCCTCAGAGGATTTAGATGACTTGGCCAAGGTCACACAAGTGCTAGATCCAGGATTTGAACTCAGGTCTTTGATCTCTAAACTTGGGCTCTTTCGACCACACTATAATAAAAATTGCAATATTTCTATAGTCTTTTACATTATTTCTTTTGAGTTACCCCTATTTTACAAATAAGGAAACTGAGTCAGAGAGTTGTAAGTGACATTGTAAGTGTCTCAGGTAGAATTCAAGCACAGGTCTTCCTTGCTCTAAGTCCAACATTCCACTCTGCTACCTAGCTGTCCCCAATAACACTGTGGTGACAGCAAGAATCTTTCAAAGTATCAAAATGGTGAAACATCAGAAAGAACAAATTTTTACTTCACAGCTGCAAGTTTCAGTTCTAACAGTCTAACTCCTTTTCCCTACTCACAAGTCTTCAATAACTTCCTGTGACCTTAAGGATAAAGGATGAAATCTTCCTCTGGATAGGTAAAGACATTTGCTCACCTTTCCAATCTTATTTCATATAACTCAATTCCTGGACTCTTCATTCCAGTGAGACCAGACTGGCATCTGCTTTGTCTACACAACATTCCTTTGCACAGGTGGTCAGGGATCTGAAGAGCACGCTTTCCTCCTCTTCTCTCCCCCCCACCCACCCACGGAGTCCCTAGCCTGTATCAAGTCCTATCCCAGGTGCTACTCCTGGATGAGGCCCTTCTCACTCTGGCAAATTTTAGTCAATTATCTTTATTGATGGGAGTCAGGAACTTCCTTCATGCCACCTCCAGTTCCCTCCTGGAACAGAACCTTTGAATAGCAACTCATTGTAGAAAGAACATTAGACTTGGAATCAAGAGATTTGGGGCAATCCATGGATTATAAGAAATAATTACACTTTACAAAATTCTACTATCACAGTCTAGAAGAAGCCTCCCCACTTTGCAGGATTGTTGTGAGAATCAAATGTGTAAAGTACTTAGCATAGTGCCCAACATCTAGTAGGTGCTTAATAAATGCTTATCCCCTTCCCTTTGCCTTCACTGGTTTTCTGTAGGCATCCATGTCAGCCAGAGTGGGGGAAGATAATTCAGTGTGAGTGCATTTAATGAAATTGAATAAAGCCCCCATGAACCTGGGACACATTCTCCCACAAATACAAACAGTGATGGTGGGAATAGGGTCTGCAAATAGTAATCCCCCACAAGGGGCACTGCACCCACGAGGTCATTTCATTGCAGGACTACAGTTGTCTTCTGTTAATGTCGGTGGACTGCTGCTATCTCTGGGTAACGCAGTGTGTTACTAGCTTCCAGCTTCATCTTCTCAGTCTTCCGTGATCAGCGAGAATGTGATGACTAGAAGCCTCTCCCTGCTACTGGCAAACTGAGAGCTCTTTCATCAGTCACAGCAACAAAGCAATGTTAGCTAGAGTGCTCCCGGGCTAAAATGAAGTCTTTTCTTCTTAACTCCAGTACCTGGACTGGCATTCTCTTTCTCAGACAATTCTCTGATTGACGATAAGAAACTCCTCAGATCTTCTGGGGAGTTTAACATGGAAATGAATTGGTCTGAAAATCAGAATAAAGGCAAAGCAAGGTAATAGTTTTCATCTCACTTGGCTCATCTTCTTGCCTTCATTATGTGTTTTGTCAACATTTTGCAAGTGAAAAACTTTGATGTCTCTCTATAGAGCCTTTTATCCACAGTACCTAGCCCACGCTCAGCACTTAATAAATGTTTGTCATATTGAATAATGTTTAATAAATGTTTGTTGTATTGAGCTGGTGAGTCAGGTTCTGCAGAGAGGTTAAGAAGTGAATAGAAGCTACAGTCTTTTCTAGTACCTAACTTGGTACTCTGCACACAGTAGGTGCTTAATAAATGTTTGTTGGGCATATGGTGATAATGCCAAAAACTCAATCTCAGTTGGGATTTAATCCCTGAAAGGCATCAGGATGATTTAGAGTCACCAAATGGGTAGTGAGATTCCTTCACTTTCCCTTCTACCCAACACCAAATCTTGTTCCGAAGGGGAAGGAAGGGCCCCTCCCAGAGGCACTGTGATCAGTTTCCCATGGTGAGAAAAAAGGTCCAATTTATAGTTGTCGGCTTTAGGGAACATTAATGAACTCATTCCCTTAGGAAGCCAAATGAGAAATGATGGGCTTCTCAAAGGTATATAGAAAGTAATCTGCTCCCTTGATGCTGAGTGGACCCTGAGAGCCCCCTCGAGGTTGCCCATCCATTCATTCTGAGAAGCATGTGCAAAGTCAGCATGGAAGGCAGAGATAGTGTGGAGAGCCCGGCAGCTATCATCAGTGCCTCCATGGGGCTCTCTGGGCAGGCAGGGTCCTGAGTAAAGCCCCTGGCAGTGGGTGGGGACACTTCAGTGGGTGGTGAAATGAAACCCCCAATTCTGGATTGATCTATGGGATGGAGACAAGTTCAGATGTAATCTTGTCATACAGATGGATGGGGAAGCTGTTCAGTGTCCATTATGTTCGCATAGAATGTCAAAAGCAAGAGGCAGAGGAGAAGGAGGGAAGGAAGAAATTGTGAGAGGGAGGAGGGAAAGCAAGAGGGCAGGAAGGGAAGAGGGAAGGAAGAAACATGGGAAGGAGGAGGGAAGGAAAGAAGGAGAAAACACACATTTAAGTACCTGCCAGGCATTGTGCTAAATATTTTACAAATATCATCTCATCTGATCCTTACAACCACCCTGGCGGGGGTGGGGGTAGATGCTATAATTTTATCCATTTTACAATTAAAGAAACTGAGGCAGACACAGGTCAAGTATCTTGCCCAGGGTCATAGAGTTAACAAGTATCTGAGGCTGAATTTGAATTCAGGTCTTCCTGACTCAAGGCCTAGTGCTCTATCCTCTGTGCCACCTAGAGTCAGAGGTTCAGCTCTGCCTCTTAATATTCATGTGACCTTGGGCAAGTCATTTTGCTTCCTTGGGCCTCAGTTTCCCCATTCAGAAAATGAGAGGCTAGACCAGATGGCCTATAAAACTTTTCTGCCTCTAGATCTAGAATCCTTTGATTCCTACCAAGTTAGCAGCTGCTGAGAAAGCATGGCAGAGTGACTGGAGGGCTGGTCTTTGAATCCAGAAGACCAGTGCTGTGACAGCGGCATATTATAGTCAGCTTCCTGGAAGAGGTAGCATTTGAATTCAGCTTTCAGGAATGGGGAAGGAGTCACCAGATAAATTAATTAATTACTAATTAATTAAAAATAAAATAAATTCCCAGAGAGTGTTGATACTCTAGGCTTTGGGTCTTCATAGTAAATAGCTCTGAGTCTCAAAACTCAGAAAGTCTGTTGGACTCAGCTGGCTCATGGGAGTAGGCAGGTGAGGGTGGGAGGAAGGGTGGGTTGCTTTTTGGAAGAGAAGGGTGTCAGTGGAATACCTGCAAATGGAACCCTTGCTTGCAGTGCTGGGTTAGGCTTCCCTGGTGCCTCAAATCATGGGCCTGTCTATCTATCAGGTCAGCAGAGAATGACCTTGGGCATCTCCTAGCAGCCTTCGAAGAGCTGGCTGCTCCTTCTGACCAGCCCCTCCTCTCTCTTTCCAGGGACTAGGGGCTCACGCAGTTGAATTCAATCAAACCGAACTGAATTAAAGAGTTCCCAGCTAAATTTCATGAGCAGTGCCAGGGAGCAGAAAGCACTCTGGGTTAAAAGCCACAAGACCTGAGTTCAAGCCCCAACTCTATTACTTCCTGGCTAGATGACTCTGGCCAAGTCATTCACTTCCTTGGGCCTCAGTTTCCCCTCCATAAAATCAGGAAATTGGGCCACATGATGTCCCTTCCAGCTCAAAATGCTGTTAATTAATTATTAGGAGGGAGTAAACCTGTCATTTCAGGGAGGGAGGATCGACTGACTCCATGGTGCACCCTGTTAGCTGGCCAAGAATTCCCCTCTCTTGCCCCAAGTGCCTTTCTCTGGGAGCTGATAGAATTTGTCTCTGCAGTGCCAGACTGGGCTGGGGCTTCCCTCCCTCCACACAGTCTTGGCGTACAATGTTCCCCCAGTCAGTCCTGTCTCTCCATGCCAGGGCTGGTCTCATTCATCCACTCTTTGTGGATTCTTACAGTTTCACCACTTCCAATAGGCCTAAAGGACCCTGGAGAATTACAGTTCACCCCTCCCCTCCTCAGCCAAAAGAGCTTTGGAGGGAATGTGTCTGGTTCTGTGAAAGGCAGCATCTGCATGCCTCCTCCCTTCCCAGTGGGGCAGCGCCTCCATCTTCCATCTCTTATGATGAACTCCCCATTGGGCTTTTGGGCCAGGCAATGAGGAGAGGCAGCCAAAGCTTGTCTCATCCAGTGCTCTATGGAAAGAATGATCTAAACAATTTCCGTGTGATCACACGTCAACCTAACATCCAACTCCGTGGAAGGTCAAGGGGAACAAATGTACCAGAAACTGTTTATCGCATGAACAGGCACTGGGTACATCTTATATCCAGGATGATGGATAGTGTATGAATGACCCAGCTCACGGGCTGTATTCCAGGGGTTCCTAAACAGCTGATTCGGAGGCAGGAAACTTGGTGCATGGAGCTAGTGGTCCTACCGATTGTCAGAGCTGCTAATGGGAGCTCATGTAGACTTCTCAGCCCCTTAGGGCTGTCAGGAGCTCAGGATTGGAGTGAATTACAGAGCCCAAGACAGAAGACCTCCTGGGAAAAGAGGATGTTGGCCCCTAAGGCATGGTTTTCTGAGTATTCCCCTCTCTTGCCCCAACTGCCAGGTCAAACTGGACTTTCTAGAGTGACTAAAACCAACAGGTAGTCAGGGGTTAGGCAGTATTGACAGTTACTGGCCAAAGCTGAGGGAAGTCACGGAATTCTAGAGCTGGGAGGGACCCCAGAAGTCCAACCTGTGCCTCAATGGTCCTCTGTCCAGAACCCTCCATGAAAGGTTATCATCTTGAAGGCCATCATTGATTTCATTCTGGGGTGTCCCATTCCTTTATGAGCCCCTGTCCTGGTTTAAAAGTCCCTCCTTGTGTTAAGCCTAAATCTGCCTCTCTGCAGCTTGTACCCACTGCTGCCCACTGTTCTTGGTTTTGCCCTTGGAAGGGCAGATCCCATCTGTCTTCCGGGCAGTCTTTCACATTACTTAAGGCAGTTGTCAGGTTCTCACTGGACCCTTCTTCTGCCCCTTCCTTTAATTGATTCTCTTATATATAAATTCAGTTCTGTATTCTCTGGCCTTTCTAAAATGTGGAATCCCCAGCTAGACATGCTGCATGTGTTCTGAGGAGGGCAGAGGACAGTGGCAAGATCACCTCCCTCATCCTAATTCCTAATATCTCTCCATATTAGCCTTCCCAGCTGGTGATTCATGTTGGGCATGTGGTTCAACAAATCTCTTTCAGATCAATTACTAGCCACATTACCCCAATCTTGTATTCAAGATTGATTTTTTTAACCCAAATCTAAAACTTCACATTTATTCCCCATCCAACTGCATTTTATTTGCTTGCCAATCCAGATTTTTTGAATTCAAGGAAGCTTTTCTACCATCTAGACTATATTACCATTTTGCCAGGAATATAGTATGAGAGACTGTTCTAAACACTCTGCTAAGTCCTAAGGAGAATGTTCTCAGTAACACACTCTGAAAAGACGATGAGGTTAATTGGACATCTCCTATTTATGCTGTAGCTGGTTGCCTCTGTGATCGTTGCTTCCTTTTTGAGATGCTCAGTTAACCTTCCCTTTGGATGATACTCTGTACTAGAACTTTGCCAAGTGACAACGTGAGGCTTGTTTGTCTGAACTTTTCAAACTTCATTCTCTTCTCTGGAAAATCAGGACAGCACATGTGCTCTCCAATCCTGGGACTCCTCTCCCTTTCTCCTTGACTTTTGAGATCTCCCTGGTGGTGGCTCCAAAGTCACCTTGGCCAGCTCCTTTCCCCACCCCACCCAGGATGCACTGCAGTTCACCTGTGCCAGGGGACTTATGCTCATCAAGTCACTGAGCTCTTTTGTCTCCTTGTCTTGGGTCACTGTTCCTAGTTTCATTTCCAGCATAAAGGTCATTCTCCTGGGCAGAAATAACTGAAGCCAGATGAGAACTGAGCAGCTTCTCCTTCTCCCCCCACTCCCAGTTTTCAATATCCTCCTACCCCAGGCTATCTTTTCTTGGAGCATCTTTTCTCCAGTTGAAGAACAGCCCTCTTTCTTGTCTTCAGCTGTTCTTACCAGCCCTCTCTCTCTCTTCCCTTGATTTTTTTTTCTGGGATTTTGCCCTGCATTGACACTGTTTTTTCAAAATCATCCATTCATCTCTTGTTACCCATTTTCATCTTCTATATATGTCATAAGAAAAAATCCAAATCAGCTGGTGAATAACCTGTGTCTTGGTTCCTCTTTTCCTTCTTATCAGAATTGTTTTTGTGGCTTGAAAATTTCATGCTTGAGAGTTCCCCATCCCTCTTTGCCTGATGCTCTGTATAGTCTGGGGCCCTGAAATTCACCCTAGCCTCTCTCAGCCCTTTGAATTCTGCTTTCTTCAAATCTCCAGGGCTTTCCTCTACTCCCTCATAAACTCTAAAAAGAGTGAGGTCGACTTCCAAGGGTCCCTTCATTTCTTACCCAGTGACCAAATACTCTCTGTTGGTGAATATAAGATATAGAATTTTCCCCTTTTGGTTCTTCCTCCTAGTGAAAGATGAAATTATCCCTACAGCAAGATAAATATTGAGATGTTCCACTTTTGTGCTGTGCTATGTGCCAAGCTGGTGATCTGTTTTCCAGATTTCTCATCTGTATCTTCTTTCTGTCCCAGTGGTCTGTAGAATACTCAAATGATCAAATCATTCCTGATTTCTTCTGTGTGTATCTCTCCTTTACCTCCACTCTTTGGTTCCTAAATCCTGTCATGCAGAAATAGATAAGGCTGTCCCATCCTTCCCCACCCCTTGCCCTCAATTACCTTTCCTCTGAATTTTCAATAAAATAAGTCTTTCAGAGCCATGTCCCAGTCCTGGACCTTATCTTCTTGCCACCAGTGATGGTCATTCCTGGTCTCTGGTTCACTGGTTTCTCCCTAACTATGTTTTTCCCCATGCAAAGACTGCTAGAGGTCCACAGTTAGATGGGCTGGATATTTTAGCATCTGCTGAAACTTTTCATCACCCTCCTCATATGCTGAGACCTCTTTTTGGGGATTGGCATTAGGATCAAAAACCACCCACCTTCTTTGTTTGGGCAGGAATATCTGATTCTGCCTTGTCTTGGAACAGTAGACTACAATTCAGCATTCCTTCTAAATGTTTACTTATAGAGGGACCATACTTGGATACCTTCCTCTACCCTGGACCCTGTGATGTCTTTATATAACTCCTTTTTGCACTGAATCCTCCTTGTGACCAAGAAAAACAGTTAAGTAAAAACATCTAAGAGAATGACTTTATCTGACCATGTATCCAACCTTCTGTTCTCTTGGCCCACCATGTACTTCACATCCTGTCCTTGGGAACCTTCATTTTAGTGTCTTGTCAGTTCTATTGTTGTAGCCACCACATATATTATTTTCTTAGTCTATGTTGACTTCTCCTTGCCAGGGTGAATCCCATAATATTCCTTTCATCCTTCCATTTTCCTCTCTCCTTTTGCATCAGTTCATACTGATCTCAGGTTTCTCTGAGTTACTCACTCATCAGTTCTTAGACAGCTAGGTGATACATTAATTCACTTACTAGCTGTGTGACCCTGGGCAAGTCACATCACTTCTCTATACTTCAGTTTCCTCATCTGTAAAATACTGTTCCGTCTTTTCAGTCATATCTAACTCTCCATGATCTGATTTAGGGTTTTCTTGGCAGAGATACTGGACTGGTTTTCCATTTCCTTCTCCCACTCATTTTGCAGATGAGGAAATTGAGGCAAACAAGGTAAAGTGACTTGCCCAGGGTCACCCAGCTAGTCAGTGTCTGAGGTCAGATTTGAACTCAGGAAGATGAGTCTTCCTGATTCCAGGCTCAGTGCTCTGTGCCACCCTTCTGTAAGATGAGGTGATAATAATGGTATCTACTTCACAGAGTTGTGAGGCCCAAATGATATAACCTATGTAATGAACTTTATAAACCATAAATTAGCTAGCTTATTACATAATAATACGCTGTCATATTTACATTCTATAGAGTTTTTTAGAACCATTTGTCAGCTGATAACATCTTATTTCTGAATGCTAATATTAATAGATCAGCAAACATTTATTAAGGCTTTACCATGTTCCAGACATTGTGCTAAGCTTTGGGGATGCACAGAAAGACAAAACATTAAAAAACACTTTTTTAAGGCTAGGGATATTTTGTGTCTAGGACCTTTGTTTTCTTTCATTTCCTTGGGATGTATGCCCAGTGATGGAATTTCTGGGGCAGAGGATATGAACAATTTAATCCGCTTTTGGGCATCATTCCAAAGTGATATTCAGACCAACTGGACTTCCTCATGGATCCATCAGTGTCCCTGTCTTTCCATCACCTTCCAGCACTGATTTCTTCCATCTTTTGTCATGCTTGCCAGTGTGCGTGGTGTGTAGTGAAACCTCAGTTATTTTAATTTTCGTTTCTCTTACTGCCAGTGAGGCGGAGCATGCTTTTAAATGGTAATTGATACCTTGGAATTCTTTTGAAAACTATTTGTTTCTGTCCTTTGACTACTTATCTATGGCTCCCAATCTTAGATATTTTTGTCAGTTTCCTGTATATTTTGGCTAGGATAGGGACAGATGCGTGATTTTATTGGCATAGAAAACTGCCATAGTGGTAATACAGGTCGGTACTTTCTCTGCAAATGTATAATCTTAGAGATTCCCCTACAGCAGAGAGAGTTCAAGCGACTTGTCTAGGGTCCCACAATTCAGTGTGTGTCGGTAGCAGACCTCAGACATAGGTATCCCCGGTTTCAAGGCCAAATCTCCCTGATGCCGCATCTCTGATGTTTTGGTTGCCATTTTCTTTGGAGATCTTTTCTCTCGGTTTCTCTCCAAGTCCACATTCTGCTTCACTTGCTCAACAACTGTTCACACCCCCATCCTAAACACCCAGGGACCAGGTCTCATAGCACCATGTCAGAAAACAAAGAGAATAGCTTAATGACTTTTCTCTAAGCCCAAGGGCTGAGTTTTCTTCCCTACACAGCTGTCTGCTTTTCTTTCTCCTTAATCCTAACAAGAAGAAACTTTAAATACAGTTAGGTTGTGTTTTGATAACCAAGGACGAGACCTTGGTATAGTAAAAATCAATCAGTCCATCAACCACTCATTTTTTTGCTAATTAGCTAATTTATTTAATAAATTTATGTATTAAACACCTACTATGTACAGACGGTCATAGTACGAGATACTGGAGGAAAAAAGATGAGATGTGGCTAGCTTCTAATTGCTTTGTGACTTTGGATAAGTCACTTTCCCCATCTTTACTTAAATTTTCTCCTTTGGAAAATGAAATTTGTCAGCATAATAATGAGTATTTAGATAGTATTCTCCTACTTTCTCTCATTTGAGCTTTTTAGGAGTCCCGTGAAGGAGCTGCTACAGGTATTATTGTTTCCAAAGGGAAATTGAGTGATGTGGCTGTGATCGTTAGCTGGTTAAGTGGTGCTGGGTGAGACTGAACTGTCCTTGACTCTAACTCTATCCACTGGACCGCACTGCTTCTAATAGGCCGCACACCCTGCCACTCTCTGTTTTAACCTCTTATGAATGAATAAAACATTTATTCTGTGTGCAGAGTAAGTCATGTTCTGACAGAAAAGACAACCCATTGGGAAGGTTTCGGCTGCAAGTCAGAGGGAACACTCTCGTGGTCCTTAGGGTATATAGTGGCACATGGTGATGCCTTTTCTTTGTGCTGATCCATGGATATCTTGTTCCTGATGTGGAATTGTGTGACAGGGTCAAGAACATGGCTGGTCAGACCTTTCTGTTCGAGGTCATCAGTGGTCGTGGCTGAAGAACCTGTAAGAATTCTGATTCTGTAGCTTGTGCCCCTTGGCAAGAAGAGGAGAGAGACAGAGTGATGGAAAGTCAGAGGATTTAAAGTCAGAGGACCGGAATTCAAATTCTCACTCTTGCCTATTTGACCTTGGGCAAATTCATTCCCTTTTGTTGGCCTCAGTTTTCCTCTCTATAATGTGAGGAGGTTGGATTCCATGGCTTGTAAGATCCTTTCTATCTCTTTATTTGTGATGAGTTAATCTTTGATAGATTACTGCCTCTAATCTGGAAAAACTCCAAGCTTTAAAGTGTGCTATGGACCTTATCCCTGGGCCCAGAAACATTCTAACTTGGGTCCTTGGCAGTCTTGAACAAGCTCTGGCATGGTGCCTGAATGGGTGGAGCCAATCCCATTGGCTGCCTCTTCTGTCCTTGCAACAGATTTATGGGGACATTTCTCTAGTGGGAGTGACCAGCCTACAAAGCATTAATGGAAGGGTCTCAGACATTGTAGTGGAAAGTTTCAACAGAGCAACACAAACATCCACCATAGATTCCAAGGCATGGCTTTGGGCAGACAACAAAAGTGAACCTCTTGGCATGGTGGAAAGAAGGCTGGACATGACAAAAGGACACCCATGATGGATGTGACCATAGTCAAGGCCTTTGCCCTTCCTTACAATCACTTCTTACACTTACTTTCCTTCTAGGCTCAGCTCAAGCACCATCTCCTCTGACAGGGCCTTCATAATTTCCTCCCTTCCTCTGCCCTCCCCCAGCTATCAGCACCTATTGGTATTGATGACACATGCATTTTGTACACATTCATATGCACATGTTGTCCCAACCAGCTGTGTGATTGCAATATTCTTATAGAAAGGATGGTGAAATTTGTAATCATTCGGGTAAAAGCTGAGGGGCCAGACCTAAAGAAGAGGGAGTGGTTGACTATTTTCACATTAACCTCTGTCCAGAACTTTTATTCATACGTGAACACCCAGTTATAGGCCCAGGGTGAGACTCTTGATTTAGAAGGGACTGAATGCATCAGGTGAACTGCAGACAGGATACCTCTCAATTCTGACTACAGCCTTCCATCCTTGATGGTGACTTAGAGAATGTGCTTCTTGAGGACTGAAAGAGTTCAGCCTTGACCAGAGTTGGGCCACAGAGCCTGATATTTCTGGAGGTGAGGGCCCTATGGGCCTCCAAGGTAATTTGTGTTGATCTCTGGTGCCCTGAGAGATTAGATTTAGAATTTCATGATGCGAGCGAAAAGGGTTCTTACGGACCCTAGAGTCCACCCAATTCTGCCCCCTCTGACACACACACTGAGAACGCCCTCCACTGGTCAGCCCTGCAGAGGTGCAGAGGCAATGGACATTGTCAGGGAAAATTGTGCTAGAAAGAAGAGATGGGATGACCAGGAGGCAACGACAGGGCTGAGGAGTGGGCAGCCGCTGATAACCTCAAGACATCAAGAGGTTAGGAAGCCTCCAATCTAACCCACTGGGTGATTTCTCTCTATTGGACTTGGAGGAGGGCAAAGCCAAGGGGCGAGGCAGATAGGGATATGCAAACACCAATGTGTGTCACTGTAGGAAATGTCCTGACCAGTGGGCATCCAGCCCCTGCCTGAGGACTTCCAGAGACAGAAGCTCACTTTTTCTCCTGGTGGTTCAGTCCATCCACTTTGGGACAGCTCAAGTTGTTAGGAAATGAGCCTCAAGCTACCTCTCTGTAATTTATTTCTCCCAGTTCTCCTGCTTGGGACCAAGAAGAACAAAACTATTGCCTTTTCGATTTGCTCAGACTGAGCTGTAGTAGCAACCATTTGGACATTTCCTACAGTGACACACTCCGGTGTTTGCATATCCCTATCTGCCTCGCCCCTTGGCTTTGCCCTCCCCCAAGTCCAATAGAGAGAAATCACCCAGTGGCTTAGATTGGAGGCTTCCTAACCTCTTGATGTCTTGAGGTTATCAGTGGCTGCCTGCTCCTCAGCCCTGTCGTTGCCCCCTGGTCATCCCATCTCTTCTTTCTAGTCCAATTTTCCCTGCCAATGTCCATTGCCTCTGCACCTCTCCAGGGCTCCTAGTGGGTTCCATATTGAAGCCTGCTCACACTCACCCCATGCCTGGCCCTTGCTCTCCATGGGATAGTCATTTTTAGCTCATCCTGGGCCATGGGATTCTATGCCTCAGAGTCATTAGACAATGTGGGTGTTGTAGAGAAGGGCCTTTATGTACTGTAGAATTCAGAATTTCTGACAGTGCCCTGGTGGCATGTCAGCCGGCTTTCCCACTCCTTTTTCTATATATTATCCATCTATCCATGTGATTCCTAGAATTTGGCATGCAGAACTGAATGGGAAAAGTATGAGGAGACCAGCATCTCCCCTTTGTCCTCGCTTAGCGTAACTAGGAGCAGAAGGGGGCATTTGAGCAGGCCCTTGAAGGAAGTAAGGGAGTTAGAGGCACAGGTGAAAAAGAAAGGCATTCCAGGCATGGTTGTCTCCACAAAGTGGGGAGGTGGGAGATGGAGCATCATGTTGGAGGGACAGAAAGTTGATTGGAAATGAGAGCGAGTCATGTGTGACAAACTAGAAGGGCTGGCCATCCACCCTCTGCTCAAAGACACCCAGACGTTTGCAACCATCAGAAAGGACATTTTTCCTTACAACAAACTGTAATCTTCTCCTCGCTGCTCCTGGTGCCATCCTCTGAGGCCCAGCTGAGCGCATCTAATCCTGCTTCCCCATGACCTGCAACGGCGCTGCCAGATCCCTGGGGCCCTCCCTTCTCCAGCTTGTAGAGAAAGCCCGCTTCCATTAGACGTTCAGGCAGGCCTGGTCTCTGAGCCCTGTTGGGGTGGTTAGCTCTTCTGTCTGAAAGCTCTCCTTCCCCCCTCATCAGTCCATTTGCGGGACCTGAGGCAGATGGGCCATCACCTGCAGGTGTTCATGAATCCTAATCTGTTGTTCTACCCCCTCTGCCTCTGCCTTATAATCCCTGACACTGCTGACCTCTCACCCCTCCTGCCTGGTTGTCTCCCAGGCCATCACCCCTGCACTGGCCAAGTCTCTCTTTCCTTGTCAGTCTGGACCCCTTGGTAGACCAGTCCAACGCTCTGCTCCCACATCTCTTCACTTAGGCTGTCAAGGAGCATGCCTTGCCAAGCCCCACCCTTGGATTACTCCCCCCATTTGCTGCCTTTGCTCCTAGTCATATGCTGCTAAATGCGGCTGGAGGAAATCACAAAACTGAACTGACAGGTCCGGTTAAGGTTTATGTTACTTCCCTAAGTATTACTTTCCCATTCTCTATGGCTCCCATGGCTCATCCTTGGCCCATTCTCTCAGCCCGGATTTATACTTCTTAGGGTCATTCACGAAGAACCCCTCTTCTTCCATCTCCTCATCTCATTTTGGGCAGACATCCTCCCCTCCACCCCATCTCCTCTTTCGTTCTTATCTCACATGAGAGGGTCCTTCTGGCCAAAGCCAGCCCTGCCATGTGTACCCTCGACTCTGTCTCATCCCAGATTCTCTCGAAGATTGGCCCCTCAGTCAGCCCCCTCTCGTTTATCCTTAGCCTCTCCCTCTCTTCTGGCTATTTCCCTGTCACCCATAAGTTTTCCCGTGTCTATGCCATCCTTAAAAACCCCTCATTTGCTCCAACCATCTCTGTAAATGAATGCCCTCTATCTCTTCTCCCTTTCATGGATAAACCCTGGACAAGGCTGTCTACAATCAATACCTCCATTTCCTTTCCTCCAACTCCTTCCTTAGCTCTCTGCAGTCTGGCTTCTGGCCTCATCACTCAACTGAGTGGCTCCGTGCAAAGCTACTGGGGATCTCTTCATCACCTGCTCTAATGGCCTTTCCCCCACTCCCATCCTTCTTGACCTGTCTAATGAACTTGACGCTGATGATCTCCTTCTTCTCCTGAAAGCTGTCTCCTCTCTGGGTCCCCAGGACACCAGTCTTCCTGCTTCTCCTCTCATCCGGTGCTCTATCTTTGCCATCCTCTGCAGGATTTCCATCCATGTCTCCTGGCTCTCTGCTCTGGGCCCACTTCTCCCTTGTATATACACTCACTTGGCATCTCATCAGCTCTCATGGATTGAATGATATCACTGTGCAAAGGATTCTCAGACCCATTTATCCAGCCTGGACCTTTCTCCTGGCCTGTAGTCTCACATCTCCCTCATCTCAAACTGGATGTCCAGGAGACATCTTATGTTCAACATGTTCAACACTGAGCCCATGAGCTTTACTTAATGCCCTATTCTTGTCGAGAGCACTGCCTTCCTCCCAGCCCCCCCAGGTTCCCAGCCTAGGAGTCATCCCAGACACCTCACTGCCTCTCACCTTGGCATATCCAAGCAGTTCCTAAGGCCTCTCCATCACCTTCCTGACATCTCTCAAATCCGCCTTCTTCTGTCTTCTGACACTGCCCCATTCTGGTACAGAACCTCATTACCTTGCATCTAGACTGATAACAGCTACAGATGGGAGTACTGCCTCAAGGCTCTCCCACTCCAGTCCAACTTCCATTCAGCTCCCCAAGCTCAGGTGTGACTATGTCACCCCCTCCTCAACAAACTCCCATGGCTCCCTGTGGCCTCCAGGATCAGATATAAAATGCTTTTTTACTTTCGGAGTCCTCCATGAACTGCTGCCTTCTCCCTATCCTGCCTTCTCACACCTCACTCCCCACCATGTCCTCTTCAGTCCAATGGCACCGACTTCCTGGATGTTCCACTAACAAGCCCCGTTCCTCTCTAGGCTTTCTCTCTTACTCTCTCCATGACTGGGACACTCTCCTTCCTCTGCTCCCCCTACTGACCTCGCAGTTTCCTGTAGGTCCCAGCTACAATTCCACCTTCCACAGGAGGCCTTCCCCAAACACCCTCACTTCCAGTGCCTTTCCTCCAGTGTTACCTTCTGTTTAGAGAGGCACCCAGTGGCAGTAGTATAGTGGGCAGATGATTGGGCTCAGAGTCAAAAAGACCTGAGTTCAAATCCAGTCTTGGATACTTTGTAGTTGTGTGACCCTAGGTAAGTCATTTTACCTCTGTTTCCTCAACTATAAAATGAGATAAGAATACCACCTCCCTCATGAGGATCAAATGGGGTATTTATAGAACACTTTCCACAGTACTTGGCATATAGTAGGAGCTTAATCCCTTCCTCTCCATCCCTCTGGAGAGAATTAATATTACACTATTATAGTAATAACTAATTATTAATTGTGATGCACCTTTTTTCCTTCTATCTTCTGTAAATCCCCACCTCCCATTAAGGTCAGTTAGTCTCTGAAGGGCAGGGCTGATAGATGGAGTTGCCCATAACTCAAGGAAGATGCCAGATCCCACTAGGAGGTCTAATTTCTGTATAGACAGAGCCCAGTCTTGGCTTACCCTGAGGGATGGAAGGCCTGTCCTTGGTCACTTCATTAGCATTTAGGGTGACCCAGCTCATGGAAAAAACTAGCCAGAGTGGTCTGGATGGAGTTGGTGTTGCCTGCCCAGATTGCTGGAGGCTGGAGAGTCTCATGATCATGCCCCATGCTCAGCATGAGCAGCTGAAGACTTTGAGCTGGCCACCTCATTAAATGTCCACCAATCATGGCAGAGTTTCACTGGTTGTGGCATTCCCTTTCAGAAGGCATTTCAGGGTCTCCGTTGAGGATCTGGTTACTGAGAGAAGCCACTGACCATCCATTTATTGGTCGTTAGCTAGCCTAATTAGTACATTGGTTATCAAATACTCAGATACTCTGGGTAGTTATGTGTCTACATGTATGAGTATATATATGTATATATGCATATATATACATACCTATATCTTGTATGTGCTTGCATGTGGCTTTCCATGCTATCTTCCTCATTTGAATATAAGCTCCTTCAGGCCAAGGATCAGTGTTTTTTTTGTTTTTTTTTTTATTTATTTAACTTTTTACAATCATTTTCACAAAATTTTGGGTTCCAAATTTTCTCCCCTTTTAACCCCTCCCCCCACCCCAATACCCCAAGCAATCTAATTTTCCCTATCTCCAATCTGCCCTCTCTTCTGTCATCCCTCCCTTCTCTTGTCTCCATCTTCTCTTTTCTCCTGTAGGGCCAGATGACTTTCTATTCCTCATTAACTGTATGTCTTCTTTCCTAGTAGCAACAACAATACTAAACAGTTGTTCCTAAAACTATGAGTTCCAAATTCTCCCCATCCCTCCCTCCCCACCCATTCCCTTTGGGAAGGCAGGCAATTCATTATAGGCCATATCTGTGTAATTTTGCAAATGTCTTCCCTGATAGTCGTGTTGTGTAAGACTAACTGAATTACCCTCCATCCTACCCTGCCCCTCATTGTTTCTCTTCTGTCTTTTGATCCTGTCCCTCCCCAAGTGTTGACTTCAAATTGCTCCCTCCTCCTTTTGCCCTCCCTTCCATCATCCCCCCCCTTGCTTATCTCCTTCTCCCCCACTTTCCTATACTGTAAGATAGGTTTTCATACCAAAATGAGTGTGCCTTTTATTCCTTCCTTTAGTCAAATGTGATGAGGGTAAACTTCTTGATTTTTTTTTGTTTTTTTCTCAGCTCTCCTCTTTTTCCCTCCACTAAAAAGTCTCCTACTTGCCTCTTAAATGACATATAATTACCCCATTCCATTTCACCCTCTTTCCTCCCAGTACATTTCTCTCTCACCATTTACCTTAATTTCTTTTAAGATATGGTCCCATCCTATTCAATTCACTCTGTGCTCTCTGTCTCTGTATGTGTGTGCATGTGTGTATGTGTGTGTGTGCATGCATGTACATGTGTGTGTGTGGTCCCACCAACTACCCAGATACTGAAAAGTTTTAAGGGTTACAAATATTGTCTTTCCATGTAGGAATGTAAACAGTTCACTTCTGGTAAGTCCCTTAAGACTTCTCTTTGCTGTTTACTTTTTCATGCTTCTTCTCATTCTTGTGTTTGAAAGTCAAATTTTCTTTTCAGCTCTGGTCTTTTCATCAAGAATGATTGAAAGTCCTCTGTTTCATTGAAAGACCATATTTTCCCTTGAAGTATTATACTCAGTTTAGCTGGGTAGGTGATTCTTGGTTTGAGTCCTAGTTCCTTTGACTTCTGGAATATCCTATTCCACGCCCTTCGATCCCTTAATGTAGAAGCTGCTAGATCTTAAGTTATCCTGATTGTATTTCCACAGTACTGGAATTGTTTCTTTCTAGCTGCTTGCAAGATTTTCTCCTTGAGCTGGGAGTTCTGGAATTTTGCCACAATGTTCCTAGGAGTTTCTCTTTTTGGATCTCTTTCAGGTGGTGATCGATGGATTCTTTCAATACTTATTTTGCCCTCTGGTTCTAGAATGTCAGGGCAGTTTTCCTTGATAATTTCATGGAAGATGATGTCTAGGCTCTTTTTTTGATCATGGCTTTCAGGTAGTCCCATAATTTTTAAATTGTCTCTCCTGGATCTATTTTCCAGGTCAGTTGTTTTTCCCATGAGATATTTCACATTCTCTTCCATTTTTTCATTCTTTTGGTTTTGTTTGGTGATTTCTTGGTTTCTCGTAAAGTCATTAGACTCCATCTGTTCCATTCTAATTTTGAGAGAACTATTCTCTTCAGTGAGCTTTTGGACCTCTTTTTCCATTTGGCTAATTCTGCTTTTGAAAGCATTCTTCTCCTCATTGGCTTTTTGAACCTCTTTTGCCAATTGAGTGAGCCTATTCTTCAAGGTGTTATTTTCTTCAGCATTTTTTTGGGTCTCCTTAACCAAGGTATTGACCCGTTTTTCATACTTTCCTTGCATCTCTCTCATTTCTCTTCCCAGTTTTTCCTCCACCTGTCTAATTTGCTTTTCAAAATCCTTTTTGAGCTCTTCCAAGGCCTGAACCCACCCGACATCCCCCTGGGGTGTCTGGGGTGCTGAGGCCCCACCCTCCACGTCTTTCCCTGATGGCAAGAATATTTCCTCGTCCTCGTCAGATCTGAATGTCGGGATCATTTGCATTTGTTGGAAAAAACTCCCTATAGTCTTATTTTTCTTCCCTTTTCTAGGCATTTTCCCAGCCAATTATTTGACTTCTGAGATTCCTGTCTACCCCTGCCTAGATCCTCCCAGCTAGTGCTTGGGGTCTGAGATTCAAATGGGCTTTCCGCAACAAGCTTTAGTTCTGGTGCTGGGGTGGGGGCAGGGCCGCCTCCCAGGCTCGGCTCCCTCAGGGGCTTTATGCAGAGACTTTCAGGAATGGAACGGGGGGGGCACCTCCCAGGCTCAATTCCCTCAGGGGCTTTATGCAGAGGCCTTCAGTAGTGGAGCAGGGTGGGGCAGGGCTGTCTCCCAGGCTCAGCTCCCTCAAGTTGTTTATGCAGAGACTTTCAGTAATGAAGATCCTGCCTGCTGCTGGGGGAGTCCGGGCAGCAGCTGCAGCTGCCTCCACTGCCACCCACACCTCTGCCTCCGCCGCTTCCTGCCCCTGTCTCTACCGCTGCCGGTTCCTCCCGAGGGGGCCCGAGTCACAGAGACACTCCGCTCCCCCTCTCATCCAGCCCAGCCTTCTCTCTCACTGACCTGTAGCTTCTGTGGGCGGAGGGACTTTCCCGGCTGCTGGAGCTTCCGTCCCTGAAGCCTGCTCAGGTCAGCTTCTCTGGGGCCGCGGCCAGGGCAACACTGGGGTGGTGTCCGCTTTCTGGGGCGCGACGGACCCTGGGGATGGGTCTCCAGGGCTCCCTGGAACGGAAATCTCTTCCACTCCATTTCTGTACCCTTTTCAGTGGTCCAGAAGTTATGGGGGACCCTTTTTACATTAATTCTATGGGCTGTGGTTTTGGAGCTTGTAAACGTGCGTCCTTCTACTCTGCCATCTTGGCTCCGCCCCCCAAGGATCAGTGTTTTTTACTTTCTTTGTATCCCTAAAACTTAACATACATGCTTGCAGACTCATCCTTGACTTGTTCACAAGGCAAGGGAACACACAAGCTGTATACAGGATAAATGGGAGAAGAGAGAAGGACACTGAGTCTAGTAGAGGGTCAATGACACTCCCAGCACACAGCTGGGAAGGAACAGAAGCAGGATTGGTGCTGACCCCAAGCCCAACTTTCTGTCCACTAGGCTACATAGCCAGTCTTCCTTCTCCATCCAGCCTAATGGAAGAAATAGCAAACCCCTTCTGAGTGTTCATGCCTCGTCACCCCTTGTGAGCAAGGCTAGCAGTGAAGGATCAGAATTAATTCAGTTGGAGGGCAGCCAAACCTAAGATGGAGAGGGTCACCGAGGGGTCCTTGGAGGGAATCCGGTTGGGATAAGGATACACTAGGCCACCTGCACCTCAGCTTCAGGTGCTCTCTGTCTGCTTACCCTCAAAGACTCTGGGGGACCAGAAGGCAGAGTGGATTTGCTCCCTTCTGGGCCTTGTAGTCCTGGTGGGAGAAAAAGGAAATCACAGCAGGTTTCCTGGAGGAGGTGACCCTTGTTTATCCTAGGGGAGGGGAGATTTTCCAAGGGAGGCAGATTTGGGTTAGATTTCAGGGAAGACATCCTTTTTCATAATCCTGGCTGACTGGGCCTAGAGGGGCTCTTTGCTCCTTATTCCCAGGTGCTCCCTTCTCTTAATGTGATCCGAGCTCCCATGAGCTCTCTTGGTCAGACCCCACGTTGGGGGCTTACATCTACCCACTCCAACTACAGTCATTTGTTCAGGCAGATCAATAAACATGTATTAAGCATCTACTATGCGCCAGGTATGTGCGCTGAACCCTGAAGACACAAGGAAATGTAAAAGCCAGCCCTTGCTCTCAGGGAGCTTCCAGTCCAATGGGGAAAACACCATGCCAACAGCTGGACAAACAAGATGCAGATGAAGAGAGGATGTGACATTAGAGGGGCAGCATTGGCACTGAAGGGGGCCAGGGAAGGCTTCCTGTAGGAAGTGGGTTTTAGCACAGCCTTGAAGGAAGACAAATCACTGCTTGGCCACAGTCTCGTGATCTTGTACTAAGGAGGCTGAATTCTTGAACCCAAGAGGAAGACCAGGGAGTAGTGGGAGATAAGGTGGAAAACGAGATCTATGGAATCATGGAGAGCCTTCAATGCCAGGCAAGAAGTTTAGATGTGAGGCCAGGACCTGAGGAACCTCCAGGATTGTAGGGTTTACCACTGGAAGATCATGACCTCAGTGGTCATCTACTCCAGTTCTCTCATTTTTACAGATGAGGAAACTGAGGCCTAAAGAGATACTATTCTTTCCTTAGGTCACATTTCATATTCCACAGTGGAATGTAAAATATCTGAAAGAAGGAGATATTTCTTTTTGGTCTTTGTAACCTCTGTGCTTAGTGAGATATATTTCATAGGCTTAATCAAAGCTTGATGTTGAATTACTTCTCAAGGAGGCGATATGGGATGGTGGCAGTGTTGGGATCTGGAATGTGCCACCTTGTGGTCTTGGGCAAGTCACTTCCTTTCTCTAAGGTTCAATTTTAGGGTTATTTTGGAAAGGACAATGGATTCAGGGTCAGAGAAGCCAGGCTCAATTCTTGACTCTATCACTTACTACTCAAGGTCAATGACCTTGAGTGAATCATTTCATCTCTTTGGGCCTCAATTTCCTTATCTGTAAAATGCAAAGATTAGACCAGATGACCCCTGAGTCTCCTTTCCATTCTGAATCAGTGATCTTAAGAATGAATTTACTTGTCCAAGATTATATAAGTAGAAAGCTTGAACTGGAGACTTGAACTGGAGCCTCCATCTCCACTCCAGTTTTCTCCTCACAGCTCACTCTGATTATTTGTTTCTCTCAAGACCCCTTCCCTTTGGTGTCCATTTTCTTTCAAGACTGATCATTAGAAGGGGCTTACATGGCTAATTTCTTTTGTAAACCCAAATCTTAATGGTGTGTGGTGTGTTCCTAATGTCTGGTTTGGGCAATCAAACTCTGAATTATTAAAGACAGATTTCGGTGGCAGAGAAGGATCTGGGATGATAATTAGATCTAAGTACTTAATTACTTGGATTCACAGCAAGTGAAATGATGATTTATTCGGCTTATAAAATTCACAGTTTAAAATGACTCTTGCCTTTCATGGAAGAAAATTTCACAATGGTAATTGCTAACCCCTGGGGTATTCCCCACACATGGTGTGTCTGTGCAGAAAGAAGCCTGCCTCAAATTTGAGGCATGACCCAGCTGCCCATCCTACCTGGGACTGACAGGTATGGGATGGAGAAGGGCAGAGGCTTTCATAGGGCACTATTGGGCAGCCACTGGGCCCAAAGTTGTTTCTGGTTCCACTGATCTCTTCCGAGGTGGAATCATAGA
Organism: Bettongia penicillata ogilbyi; assembly: GCA_023548195.1. Lineage (NCBI taxonomy): Eukaryota > Metazoa > Chordata > Mammalia > Diprotodontia > Potoroidae > Bettongia > Bettongia penicillata. The sequence goes on from JAJHZJ010000154.1 coordinate 3,174,610, forward strand.
TTTAGAGCCAGAAGAACATTTAGAATTTACTCAGTCCAGCTCTCTTATTTTACTGTGGAAGAAATTCAGTCCTAGAAAAAAGTGATTGGCCTAGGTTTACTTAACTAGTATGTGTTAGAGGCAAGAAGGATTTGAACTCAGGCTTTCCTGGTTTCACTGCCTTTCTTGCTACAATTCTTAAAATGGAATAGAGAGGAGAACTTTTTAGTTCCAATATAGAGATGAGAGAAGGGCCGTCTCCTACAGATGTGAATTAAAGGAAGGGCCTCCTCTCCTACAGATGTGAGTGAAAGGAGGGACCTTCTCTCCTACAGATGTGCAGATGCCAGGAGCATGCCTCTTACATGGTCACTGCCAGCATCTGATCATTCAGAAAGAGGCAACGGGCTCTTCCCCCAAACTTGGCAGTCACATACATCCCCCTATAGAAAGCAAGGCCAGCATGTGTGTCACCAAAGGGGTAAGATTTGTTCTGCCCTTGAATCAGTAAATTAGGCTTGCTTTGGTTGAAAGCCAAATAATTATGAGGCAATTTTATGGCTCATGGGTCACAGACGGAGAGGTCTGGGTTCAAAACTGTAAGACTATGGCCAGCTTGGCCCCTTGCCATCCAGGCTTGAGTCCCTGAAGCTGCATCCCAGGGACTGCACAGTTGGTGAGTGTGAGCAGTCCCCTCAGCCACAAGGGCAGTTGAAAGCCTGGCATCATTCCTCATGGGTCTAGAGTCTCTCAGCTTGAACCCTGGAAATTGGGAGAAGCAGGCTTTGATCTGAGGGCTCAGGGGTAGGGCTGGACAGGTTTCTCCATTTCATGAGGCTAGTGCAGAATTACTCTCCAAAGTCACATGTGAAAAGAATGACTAGAATTTCCCTCCCTGTTTCTCATCCTCTCCATGACCATCGTCCCACCTACCTCTCACCGGGCTTCCCCTAGATGGAGCAGGACCACAGGGGTGCCCTGGCTTGGTTACTAGGAGATGGCCAGCCTGGGGAGCTCTCAGAAACAGAGTGAAAGGGCGGACCTTTGAGGAAGCCCATCTCCTGAAGCAAATTCTATGATCCTTAAAGGCAGGGGGATCAACCCTGATCTCAGATGAAGCAAAAGCAAAAGTAGATCTAATTAAAAGAGATAATCAAGAAAACCAAATTTTGATAAAAGGTACCATAGATGAAGTAATATCAAAAAATTTTATAGCAAGTATATCTGATAAAAGCCTCCTTAACCAAATATGTAAGAAACTGAGTCAAATTTATAAAAATAAGTGTCATTCCGCAGTTGATAAATGGTCAAAGAATACAAACAGGCAGTTTTCGGAAGAAGAAAACAAAGCTATCAAAAGTCATATGAAAAAATATTGTAAATCATTGCTGATTAGAGAAATGCACCTTGAAACGACTCTGAGGTATCACCTCACACCTATCTGAAATGACAAATGCTGTAGGGGATGTGGAAAAATTGGGACACTAATGCATTATTGGTGGAGTTGTGAACTGATTCAACCATTCTGGAGAGCAATTTGGAGCTAGGTCCAAAGGGCCATCAAACTGAATCCTCCCCTTTGACTCAGAAATACCGCTACTGAATCTGTATCCCAATGAGATCAAAGAAAGAGGAAAGGGATCTGTATGTACAAATATATTCATATTTTAGTGGTGGCCAAGAACTGGAAACTGAGGGGATGCACATCAACCGAGGAATGATTGTGATGGAATACTATTGCACTATAAAAAGTGATGAGCAGGATGCTTTCAGAAAACCTGAGAAGATTTATATGAGCTGATGCAAAGTACAGGGAGCAGAAGAAGGAAAACACTGTGCACAGTAACAGCAACATTGTAACAGCAACTGTGAATGAATTAGCTACTCTGATCTGAGACATTTCCAAAGGACTGATGATGAAAAAATGCTTTCCACCTCCAGAGAGGGAAATGATCGCGTCAGTGCAAATTGGAGTATAGTTTTCTTTCTTTCTTTATTTTCTTGCCTTTTTTTGTGATATAGCTAACACAGAAATATGTTTTGCATGATTTCACATGCATAATTGATTTTTTGTTTTTTTTTATTTTTTGGTTTTTTAGTGGGTGGAGGAAGAACAGGAAGGTAGGAGAGAATTTGGCACCCAACAGCCTTTTAAAGGATGTTAAAATAATAAATATATTTTTAATAAAAGGAAGCCCATTTCCTCAAACATATTTCCCTTTCACTGTCTCCTCAGCTATATGTTCCACTCACTCAATCTTTATGAAACATTTACTTTGTGCCAGGCACCATCTGAAGGTCTGCTCAAACACAACTGGCACTGCCTCTAAGGGGCTTCGAATCTACCCCCTCATCATTTCCCATGGCATGACAACATTCCATCACAATCATAGGCCACAACTTGCTCAACCACTCCTCACCTGATGGGCGTCCCTTCAATTTCCAATTCTTTGTCACCACAGAAAGAGCTGCTAGAAATAGTTTTGTTTGTGTGGGTCTTTTCCCCCTTTTTCTTTGGGATACAGATCTAGCAGTGGTTTTGCTGGGTCAGAGGGTATGTACAACATAAAAACAGATAAGTCAATAGAAGATAATTTTGGGAGGGAGAGACTGGTGGCCACTGGGGTCATCAGGGAAGAGGAGGAGGCTTGAGGGCCCCTGGCTCAGCCTTATAGGAACAGAGGATTCAAAGAGGGAGAAATGAAAAAGTGTATTATAGTCATGGGGGTGGCTGGTGGCTCAGTGGATAGCATACTGGGCCTGGAGTCAGGAGAACCTGAGTTTAAATCTGGCCTCAGATACTTACTAGCTGTGTGATCCTGAATGAGTAACCTGTCTGCCTCAGTTTCTTCAACTATTAAACTGGGGAAATAATAGCACTTATCTACCAGAGTTGTTGTGAGAGTTAAATGAGATAATATTTGTTTTTTTAAAGAATACCACAGCACAGTGCCTGATATATAGTAGGTATGTTTATCCTCTCCTTCCTCTGATACACTCACACACACATGCATGCATGACACATGCATGCACACATGCACACACACCAGCCTATACAGAGATGGGAGACAAGTCCAACTTAGCTGAACAGAAACATCCTAAAAGGGGAGGGGGAGCTCACTTGGGGAGGGCATGAAATGGCAGCTGGAGTACTTTGTCCTTTATCCCAGAGGCACTAGGGATCCATGGAAGGAGCCGCTAGGACAATGGAATGACATGTCCATCAGCAAGCATTTATTAAGCTCCTACTGTGTGCCAGGCACTAAGTCTAGTCAGCCTTGTATCTTGTCATTAACTTGGCAGGGGTGTGGCATGTGGGGGAGGGAAGAGCCTGGTTGGAGTCAGTGTGACCACTTAGGAACCAGTAGGCAATGTGAGCGGTGGTGGAGATGTGAACCAGTGCACAGCTGGGGAGATGGAAAGGAGGCTTCCCGCATGGAAGGTTCTATGGAAGTGAATAAGACTTGGCAGCTGACTGGCTTTGGAGAGAGGGGGTGAGGCAAGAGAAGGCAGGGGTGACTTTGAAGCTGCAGACTTGGGGAATGAAAGAATTGTGATACCCTTTACTGAAACCAGGAGTTAGGAGGACGGGGAAGCAGGGGGTTCAGTTTTGGAGGTGTTGACTTGGAGATGTCTGTGGGACCTCATCCAGTCTGAAATGGTGAATGGCCAGTTGCTGCTGTAAGTCTGAAGCTTGGGGCAGGGGGTGCTGAATGTATAGGTCTGGGGTCGTCTGAGAGATGCTGCTGAGGTTACCCTGCAGAGGCAGGGGTGGAAAGGGGAGGAAAAGGTCCAAGATGAGTCTCCCTTGCATTAGGTCACCTGAGGGGATGGAAGGACATGGAGCAAAGCCCCTGGACTCAGGGCTGGAGCACAAGACTACAGCACACTCAATTCCCATGTTGTCCCTGATGCCCAGGCACGAGCTATTGGGTCATCTCCTATATGACCAGTGCCATAACTGGTGACCAGCAGATCGGGGGCTCCCCAATCATCCTCGCTAATTGGGTTTTCTGTTAGACAGATGTAGGAGGCAAGAGTAGAGGGGAGGCCCATCTCCTACAGACATAGAGGAGAGAAAGGGACCTTTTCTTTATACTTCTGTGGGAGTAAGAGAGGAAGAGGTATTTGATGCAGATGTGGTCCAAGAGAAAGACCTTCTTTAACACAGATGGGAGAGAGACTATTGTTGTCCTTTGATACCAATATTAAGGGGAGAGGTGGACCCTTTATTAGAAAGAGCAAGTCTTGACTGCATCTGATAACATATGCAGTATTTTGCACCCATGGCTCCCCACCTCTGCAAAGGAGGGAAAGAGATCTGTTTTCCCAGCATAGTTTGATAGATCGAGTTCTGGTGGAGTTAGGAACACCTGGCTTCATGTCCCTCTTCAGACCCTTACACCTGTGAGGCCTCCAGCAAGCCTCAGCCTCTCTGGGCCTCAACATCCTTGTTAGCAGAACGAAGGATTTGGACCCAGTGACCTTCAAGGTCCCTTCTGGCTCCAAAGCAGTGATTATAATTAGTGTTTGGTCTTTGGTCTTCCCATGGTTTTTCTAATTGTCTAAGTTTTCCTCCTGGCTGTTTACTTCATCATGGAATTTGTCATATTGGTATTATAATAAATAAAAGGAATAATATTATATAGTAATAATAGTAACCAGTGTTTCTATAGGACTTTAATGCTGGCAAAGTACGTTACAAATATTATTTCGTTTGACCCTCACAACAGTTCTGGGAGGTAGGGTCCATCATTATCCTCCTTTTACAGATAAGGAAAAACTGAGGCAAAAAGGGCTAAGTGACTTGCCCAGGGTCACACAGCTAGAAGGTGTCTGAGGCCAGATTTGAACTCAAGTCTTCCTGACTCCAGGCTCAGGACTCTCTCTGCTTAGTTTTCATAAGATTCCATCTCGTCCCTGTCCACCATTTTGTTTATCCCTTCCACCATCCATAGGAATAGTTTTCTTAAAAGAGCATCAGTACGGCCTACATAAGAGCTGCCAAAGAGACAACTGAGTAGGAAGGAGCCATACACTGGAAGGTTGGTACACATTGGACCAGCTGGCATCTGAGTCCCTTCCAGAACAGCAATTCCTAGATTCTTTCAGGAGATCCAGATTCTAGTTCTAGCTGTGTGACTCGGGCCCTTCTCCCTTTGCTAAGCCTCAGTTCCCACCCCTGTAACACAAAGGGCTTGTATTAGATGGTTCCTCAAGTCCCTCTCTGCTTTACAGTTGCATAATTCAATGATTTATAGAATTCCAATCTCCTAACTACATTATAGTATAACTGGACATCTCAATCGATATTCCAATGACCCATGATTTCATCGGCCTGGGCACCCTCTCCACTGATACATATCTTAACCTTTCCATGCCTTACTAGGCAGTCTGGGTCAAATGGTCAAAAATTACTATATCTTTGTAGAAATGCTCCAATTTATGGCCATTCCATTCCATCCATGATCTCATTGACGTGGGTGTAGGCTTCACCCACGCGGGTCACAACCCATCTTTGCCTACTCACCTTACATGATTTGGGGCTATGTTTTCCCATAACTGCATGGCAAGAGTCCACCTGCCATTCCTAGCAGCCTCTCTCAAGTTCTGGAATGTGGCTGCAGGTGGGGGCCCTTCATCATTGATCCTTCCAGCTCACTCCTTGACTTGGTACAGATTTTTTTTCCCAGTCGTGCATTTCTTTGGTGACATCATCTATACTGCTTCTCCACTAAATAGTTCTTTGACTGGGTTGCAGCCCATATATACCTACTATGTGCCTCTCCACTGCCCCATGGGTAAGTCTTAGCCCTCATTCTTTGGAGACCGACAAATCCCTTGATCATTGAATGTCACTATGAGTCAGCATGGGATGAGACCAGGTCTGAGATTTCTCTGGGTCAAGGGACCTCTTGGATGAGGAGACCACCCCCCCTTCCCCTGGTGACTGGCCCCCAAAGGTGGGCAGCTAGGTGGTGCAGTGGAGGCAGGGAGACCTGACCTCTCATCCTGCTTCACACAGTCTCCATGTAATCCTGGGCATGTACTCAGTTTCCTTATGTGTAAAATGAAGAAGTTCAGTGGTCCTCCAGGTCCCTTCTAGCTCTGAATCTATTATCCTGTGATCCTCTAAAGCTCATATTTTGAGTTCCTGGGGCACTGAGAGGTTAAGTAGCCTGCCCAGGGTCACACAGCCAGGATGTGTCAGGTGGAACTTGGACTCAGGTCCTCCCGACCCCAAGGGGAGCCCTCTCTCTACTTATTACACCATGCTGGAACAACATTGCAGTAAAATCTTTCCTTTTGTTTCAAGGAGAAACTTGGGCTCATTGAAAAGTTTCCCGAAGGAAAGTCAAGCCTGCTCTCTTCCTCGTATGCAATTCTAGGTCCAGCTGCTTGTCTATTTGCAGCATCTGTACAAGATTTTATATACACATGCACACAGAGATGAACCTGCATTGTCTGTGCAAATGTATATCTTAATATCGTAGGTCTTCCTCATTCACTTGGTTTTTCCATGGAGATGGGTTTTTTGTTGATCAGTTGTTTTCAGTTATGTCTTACTCTGCATGACTCTTTGGGGTTTTCTTGGCAAAGATATTGACACTGTTTACCATTTCCTTCTCCAGCTCATTTTACAGATGAGGGAACTGAGGCAAACTGAGTTAAGTGACTTTCTCAGCATCACACAGCTAGTATGTGTCTGAGGCTGGATTTGAACTCAGGAAGATGAGTCTTCCTGACTCCAGGCCTGGTACTCTATCCACTGGGCCACCTACATGGTTAGGTCAGCTCTTTGGAGAGAAGATGAATCTCTTCCCAAAGGCTCTGGGGCTTGATGTCAATCCATCAATGGAGCATTTGTCTTGTAGAAAGACAGTGAAATAATAAATTGTCAGGATGGAGGTGGGTTTATTGTGTGGCCAAAGTTCAAAGAGAGATGTGGAAGTTCTCAGTGACGGTGTGAAGGAAATGTTCTAGAGACTACCCAACAGTCCTTTAAACCAACCACATTTGTAGCTCGTAATTATCTGTGGCTGTTTAATCCCATGAGATCAGCTATATTCATGGAGCCCTCTAACCTGATGACTTCCCGACCTGTTTTTCTATCTCTCCTTTCTGTCACAAATAATGGTAAAATGCATCCATTTTCCGTTTTTGTCCACTGGTTCTTAGATAAGATCTGCTTTCTCCTGCTAGGGTTGAGAGTTCTTTTCGTAATGAAAATACTCATTCCTCTTGGGGATTTTTCTGGAAGCTTTCCTAAGGCCACCTTAACACCCTCACTTTCATAAATAATGTGATCTCACATTAACCCAAGTTTGTGGAAGCCAGCAGCACCCTAAGACCATTTTCAAAGGTTTTCCAGAGAGCAGCTCAATAATGTAGCTAGGACCATTCACCAACCTGACCCAGAAAGCCTGAGCTGCTGCTACGAAAGTATGCAGAAATGAGGAAAGGAAAGGATGGAGGCATGCTGGGGAAAAATGAGAGGGACGAAGGGGAGGGGAGTTAGAGCTTGTCAACTTTTCTTCTGGTCTCCTCCTCAGGGCCTTCGCAGCTATATTATTTCCACCCTCCACTCCTCTGTTGGCGAATCCCTCTGCCCTGCTCAGACTACACTTGACCTTGGTGTCATGGTTAGGAATGATCAGTCAATCGGCAGCCCTTTTTTATGTGCCAGATGCTAATGCTACAAAGACAAAAAAAAAAAAAATGAAATAATTGGCCCCCTCTAGGAGCAACATGGATGGTGTTGGACCTGAAGTTAGGAAGACCTGAGTTCATATCCTGCCTCAGATATTTTGTATGGCCCTAGGCAAGTCAATCTCAGTTTTCTTGTTTGTTACGAGGATCCAGTGAGATATTTGTATGAAACTGTCTATGAATTTTAAAGAACTCTACACAAACTTTACTGGAAAGACTGAGATAAGTAGAGTTGGGGGTGGCATGGAGGACAACAAGAGATTATGTCATAAGAGGATCCATTAAAGCAGCTCTTTTCACACTCTTTGGTCTCAGGACCAAATTGTGGGCCTTCCAAAGACCTTTTACTTATGTGGGTTATATCCTTTGGTATTCATGATATTAGAAATTAAAATATCTTAGTATTAGTATGAAAATAGTTTTGACCTGTGGGCACTCTGTAAGAGTCTCAGGGAGATCACGCTTGGAGATCTGCATTAAAGGAACTATGGATTTTTAGCCAGGAGGAGAATTGGGAGGTGTGTGGGGGGGAGGGGATGCATGGATGATTATCATTTCAAGTATTCAAAGTATTCATGTAAAGGAGGGATTCAGAACCACAGAAGGCAGAGTTGGGAGCATTAGGGGGAAGATGCTCAGAGGCCACTCTAGTCCCAATGCCAGGAAGAATCTGTAGCGAAGAGATAAAATCTAGCCCAGAGGACGGGGCTGCCCAGGAGGTGGTGGGATTTCCCTTCCTTGGGTCACTGGGCAGAGGCTAGAAGCTCACTGGTCCAGACATGGTGAAGGGATTCCTGTGCAGGTATGGGCTGGACCACATGGCCCATTGGCTCCCTTCCAACTGGGAGAGGGTGTGATCCTGAGGATGTTCTGCCTGTGAAACGTCTGCCTTCCTCTAAAAGTGACTTGGGTATTGTGCATCAGGCCGCCCAGGAATGCCAGGGGAATTTCATCTGTCTGTAGCCTCATAAAATTGGCAAGGTATTCTGGGCACTCCTATTTTTAGCTGCAGCCCTGAGTGATGGAGCAGGTGATTAATGATCCAATCTCTGCCCTGCCTTGGCCCGGAGAGGCCATCATGCAGAACGAGTCCCAGAGTGGCTCTTCTCAGGCAGCTCAATGGGCTCAGGAAGGCTTTAATATTTTTTATTTAACAATGGGGCATTGTTGGGGGGTGGGGGAGTGCAAGTGCAAAACAACTCTTCCTTTGGGGTCTTCCTGGCATCATTTATGGGTGTGGTCTGGATGGCCTAGAGTCTAGAACAAAGGAAGGGGATGAGAGGAAGAGAGGGAAGGAGAGAGAGAGAAGAGGGGGAAAGAGATGAAACAGAATAGATAGGATGGAGGAAGAGAAACCAGAAGAGGCAGTAGGTGAGAGAAAAGTGGGGGACAGAGGACAGAAGGGGAGATGGGGAAAGGAATGGAAGGGATTCCCCACTTCTTTGGAGAAATTTGTCCCCCAGAATAGAGCCTTTATCCTCCCCTCCTTCCCATTCCCTCTGAATAGGAAAGTGCTGAATTTTTGTGGGGGATGCGGTGGCAAGATCTGACGTGAATCCTGACCACGTCACTTACTGCCTACCTTGGAAAGTGACCACCTTTTGAAGCCTCTGCTTCCTCATCTACAAAATAGGTTAGATGCCTCAGAGATCTCTTCCATCTCTAGACTTGGATTTCCATGAAGTGACATCCTATCATTTTATTCTGAAAGCCTTCTCAGGGAAGGGCCAAGAGAGTGAATTGCTGGTGTTCTTTGGCGATATCATAGGGTGGATTAGCCTGGTTCTGCTCTAAGGAGCAGACCCTAAGGAAAACCATACTTAGCTAGGCAGTTATACCTCTGCCTACCACCAGAGGGCGGGTGGGCAGATGGGTAACATGAAGGTCTATACAATTCTCAGGGAGAGAAAAAGGGCTGCTCCCCTTTTGTGGATGGTGGAGTTGGTCTGGGGAGGAGCTCATCAAAATAAAGCATGAGGGGAGTAAGACAGAGCCTTTCCAGTGAGAGACTGATTAGATGACCAAACCTTCCTATACTTCTCTGTATTCATCACAATGCTGTGTTTTAGGGGGTAGCAACATGCCATCCTTATGTATCATCCTTCATTCTATCATTCCCCAAACCAACAGTTTTTAACCCCTGGTTAACTTTTTTTTTAAGTTTCAGTAACTGTATTTTAATATAATTGGTTTCTATTGTAATTCTATGTATATTATTTTAAACATTTAAATCAATATAATTCTGAGAAGGGATTTCTAGGCTTCCCCAAGCCAGGTGAAAAGTTCTTGGTCTAATTGATGGGTACCGCCTTTGCCTTGTGTTTCGGCACTGGGCACTTCGGATAATTTCAGACCCCGTGCCTCTTGTGGGTAATTTCTTACCTTCAGAGGTATCTGGCCTCTGATTGTTGGATGGAGGGGAGTGATGTTTAATGGGATTTTTCCCTCTCCCTTTCATTCTGACACTTGTGGCTTGGAATTGAATTGTCTTCCTCAGTTCTAGGCAGCCCCAGGTATTATTCTCCTTACTCTCCAGCCATTTTCTTTCCTCCCACTGGATTTTTGTCTGGTCTTGTCTTCACCTCTCCCTCGGTTTCTTAGTTTGGATCCAAAATCCAACCCATCCCACCATCATTACTAGGAAGACACCATCACTGTCTTCCCCTGTGACCTCATGCTCTAGCTTTGGAACTTTCCAAACCAAAACACTTTGGCATGAGGCCACTTCAGCCTCCCTGAGATAATGGATTACATTGAGAGACGCTAATATTTGACTCCTGATTCATGGAGTAAGCTGGGCTTTCTGCACACACATTAATTTCTACAACAATGTTCTTGGAATTACTGTGGGAGATTTCCTGTCCAGAGATGAGACGGCTAAGAGGCTGGGCATTTACAACCCTGGTACTGAGGCAGGCCTGGGATAGACTGGCAGGGCCAAGGGTCTCTTGTCTGTCTGGAGGTCAGATGGCTGCCACCTGGTACTGGGAGGGGCATAGGGCATGGTGTGTAGGGCTTGGAGTCTGGAAGGCCTGGAGGGGGGGGTGTTCTACCATGGCTACTTCCTGGCTGTATGACCCTGGGCAATCACTTAATCTTTCTGAGTCTCAGGGTTCTTATCCGTAAAATGGGAATAACTGGAACCCAGGGCTCCTGACTCCAGCCCTGAGTTTTATCCTCACTTTGTCCATCTAGATTTTAGTTCTAAACTCCTAATTACTCTGTTTCCTCCTGGCTCTTCCTCCTTCAATCCACTCTCAGAACACCTGTCCTATTGATGTCTCTAAAATAATGTCACTGCCCTGCTCCCAGAACTCCCAGGGCTTCCTGTGACCTCCAGGATCCGTTGGTTGATCAGTCACATGACTAGCATTTCTTTTTCAGGTGCTCCAGGGGATACCCAGTAAAGCTAAAAGATAGCCCCTGCTTCCTATAGGTGAGGGAAGGGAGAAGCAGAGTAAGTTGAAGAGAAAGGCAGAAGCAGGACACTGGCCCTGGGAGGGACCAGGGAAGCCTGAAAGATGTGGAATTTTCATTAAGTCTGGACCGAGACAGAAGTGAGGAGGGAGAGCGTGAGGACCCACTAGGGAAAGGCCACAGCAGCCGGGACTGTGTGAGGAACAGCCCAGAGGCCATGCCCTGTTATAACCAGCTTTCTGAAGGGAGTAAGGTGTTGCTCAGAAGACTGGAAAGGTAGGAGTGGGCCAGGTCATAGGGGGTTTGAAAAGCCAAGCAGGGTTGTGTATTTGTCCTGGCATTCATAGGGAGCCACTGGAGATCACTGAGTAGGGAGGTGATGTGATGGTGGTCAGATCTGGACTTAAGGAATGAACTGGAATGGGGCAGACTCGAGGCTGGCAGACTCATCCCCAGACTACTGGTAGGAGGTGGATGAGGGTCTGCAGTCTCAGAGGAGAGATGCCACAGAGGTGATACTAACCAGTCCTGGCTGCTGTTGGATAGGGGGGGAATTGACAGATAGTGAGGAGTCCAAGAGGACTCCAGAGTTGGGAGCCTGAGGGATGGGAGGAGGACAGTGCCCTCCAACACTTATAGAGAAGGTGGGAGGAGGAGGAGGTTTAGGGGGGAAGAGAATGAGTTCTGCTTTGGACTCACTGAGTGTAAGATATTTCCTGGACATCCATTTCAAGCTGTCTAAATGGCAGTCAGAGATGCAAGACTGGAGGTCAGCACAGAAGTTGGGGCAGGACACGCAGATTTGAGAGTCCTCAGTGCAGATGATCATGAAATCCATGGAAGTTTAAGAGATGACCTAGTGAAAAATTTAGGGGGAGAAGAGGGCCCAGGCCAGAGGCCTGAGGGACATCCATTCTTATAGGCCTGACTTGGACAAAGAGCCAGCAGAGACACTGAGAGGGAGCACTCTGCAGGTAGGAGGGAGAGCCAGGAGAGAGCATACAGATTAGGGGGATCCTGTGCAAACCCAGGACTGTTTGGGACTTCACACCCTTCCCTGCCTGCCTTCCTTTGCTGACCCAGGCCCAATAGTCCTCCTGTAGCCCATGAGAACCCAACCTTATTCAATTATTTCTTGTGCATGAAATTCCATCTCTCACCTCTCTGCCTTTGCCTAGGCTCTCTTTCATGCCTAGCATGCCCTCCCTCTTTCCCACTGCCTCCTGGAAATACTAGCTCCCTGCCAAGCTCAGCTCAAATGACCCACTACTGTATCAAGCTCCGCCGCCCCCCCCCCAATTCTTACCCATTACCCCTCCATTACCTTTTACAGACAGTTTGTTTAGATTTGGTGTTTAAGGCACCCTGAGGCAGAGTAGAGAGGGAACCTCAAAGCCAGGAAGCCCTGAGTTCAAGCCCTACCTCCGTGGGACTCCGACAAATCACTTACCCCTTTACCGAGCTAGAAGATGCTCATCCACCCTGTTCCAGGCAGCTTTACCGAAGAAATCTCAGGGCCAGTCAGTCCCTGGCCCAGTCCCATGAATGAGTAGCAGTTACTTATCCCTGAGCAGACCATAAGCTCCCTGCGGCCGAGACTGGCTCACTTTTCTCCTGGTTTCTGCTACGTGGGCCACTTAAGTTGGAACTGAATCCCTCCGCAGGACTGACTAGCCCCTAGCCCCACGGAGCACTTCTTTCTGACCTCCTCGCCAGTAGCTGGAGGGAAAGCCAAGGTCCAGACTGTAATCCCCGCTGTGTGACCTTGAGCGGGTGTCTTTTTTCTGGACTTTTTTCCCTAGACATGATGGGGGAGGGCACTACATGCTCAGGAAGGCCCTTTTCTGCAACTCTGAAGACAATCCACCTCCCCTCGGAAGGGAGCAGCCGACAAGCCATTAGCGACAACGTTGGGCTCAGCGGGGGGCCCCCCCTCTCCTGAGCCAGAGGGGCCATCGCTGGCTCCCTCCTCCTCCTTCTGCGGGCGCCTCATCTGCATATAAAAGGAGGAGGGTAATTGACACTGTATCATATTTATTGTTGCTTCCCCCGAGTCCCGTTGCTATGGTTACTGCCCAGCGGGCAGAAATAGTCGGCTAGTTTCAAAGTTATGCTAATGGACGGATCCTCGGAGGAAAGGATGCTCTCTGGGAAAATGGTAAACAATCCAGCGGCTTCGGAGAACTTGACTTGGACTGTGGTTCGGGGGAGGGGCCGGAGGGGGAGGTGGGGAGGGGGTATGCCCAAGGCCCCTCGCTGTTTTGTTGGCTTTTGTTTGCCAGGAGCCACGAATGTTTTCCCCGGGAACTGCCAGGGGTTTGGCAGCCGGTGGGAACCCCCGGGACCGTGCCTCTGGCGCTGCCCCCAAACCCTGAGAAAGCCGGATCCCAGATCCCTGATGCGGTGGATGGGGAAACCGAGGCAGAGGGACAGAGACACTGTGTGCCTAACTGTGTGTATGCTGCCTCAGCCCCTTTGACTGAACTCCCGGAGAGCAGAGGCTGGTTTTGCTTTTCTTTGTACCCCAGTGCTTGGCACGGTGCCAGGCACATAGTAGGCAGAGGAGATAGATAGACAGACAGACAGACAGACAGACAGATAGATAGATAGATAGATAGATATGGGGAAAGAAATAGGTACCTCCTCCAGAAACCTGAAGGTTTTCTGGAAATACCTGGAGATTTCCACAGGAGGGCCCTGCCAGTGGTCCCCTGGGCCCCTCAGAGGGCTGGGTTTGTTTGTAGATTTATCCTGTTAGTTACCCAGACTCCCAGGGGTTTGGAAGATGCTAGAGCCATTGCCTTCCCCTCCCCCTTCCTTCTCTCCTCTCCCTGAGGTCTGGTGTTCTTTTCCTGGGAAGATCATCTCAGATGCCTCCTTCCCCTACTTCTCATTGTCTTCCCCTGAAAAATTGCTTTGTGCTTTTTATACCTTTCAGTGTTGTTCTTCGATACTTTCCATCATATCTGGCTCTTCATGACCCCATCTGGGGTTTTCTTGGAAGAGATGCTGGAGTGGTTTTGCCATTTCCTTCTCCAGCTCATTTTACACATGAGGAAACTTAGGCAGACAGGATAAAATGACTTGTACAGGGCCATGAAGCTAGTGCATGTCTGAAGCTAGATTTGAACTCAGGTCTTTCTGACTCCAGGTCTAGCACTCTATGTACTATGGCTGCCCTATGCATCTCAGAGTATCATAGATTTAGAGCTGAAAGGGATCTATGAGCCCTGAGTCCACCACCCTCCTCTTATGGAGGGAGAAACTGAGACCTATAGAAGGGAATTGACTCCTCACAGGTGAATAGGGACTTGAGGAGAATCCAAAGGTCTTTCCAGAGTACCATGAGGCCTCTGCTGGATTCCACAGACTAGGGATTTGGGTTTTTTCTCCCCCAATAGAACCTGAGTCCCAGGAAGCTGAGGATAGTTGCATTTGACTCTAGGATTTCACCATGCTTCATATGATGCCTGGCATACAGGAGGCACTTAATAAAGGCATATTGACTGACTGATGTCTACACTGAAACAGTGTAGTACAGGGAAAAGAACACCAGAAAGAGCACAAAAGGGGCCTCAGGAGTGATCAGGTGCAATGTCCCCATTTCACAGATGAAGACTAGAGAGTGACATGAAGGTATAGAGTTGTAGGATTTTAGGATTGGGATGACTTATTCCAATTGTCTCATTGGACAGTTGAGGAAATGGAGACCGGGAGAGGAAAAGAGACCTCTCCCAGGTCACTGAGTGTTAAGGCAGACCCAGGATCAGCACCTTAGCGCTGTCCCTCTCTGTCTCTGTCTTTCTATCTCTTCTCTCTCTCTCTCTCTCTCTCTCTCTCTCTCTCTCTCTCTCTCTCTCTCTCTCACACACACACACACACACACACACACACACACACACACACACGCCTCCTCCCTCACCCAGGAGGCCTCACAGGAGGACATCTCTCAGAGCCCCCCACAGACAGCTGCCTGCTGTGCCTGTGTTGTCCTTGAGGGAAAATGTCATGTTTGTGTCTATGGTTTAATTTAAAAATGGCAGCCATGAAAGTGCCTGATTCTTCCCCTGAATTCCCTCTCGGACTCCTCACACTCTGCATTCCTCCTCTAGGGTCACGGACCTGCCAAACTCCCCTTTTGGCTCAGCTTTACAGTCTGTTTTCCAGTAGCAAATTCCCTCCTTCAAGTTTCCAGATTCACCTCTAGATACATTTCCAAGGCCTCTGGGGGCCCTAACAAGGGCATTGTCCTCCCCACGCTGCTGCCATGGTCCTGTAGGAAGTGGAGGACAACTGAAAGGGCCTGATTGGGAGTCTGAGGATCTGGGTTCAAATCCCACTGGGTCATATGTCCTTGGGCAGGTCACTCCTCCTTGCCCACTCTGCTGTTGCTTCTTTGGGACAGCTGGGCTTTGTCATTTCCCTAACCCTGAACCCCAAGGTCCCTGGGCTCCTGCAGCCCATCCCCCAGAGGTACTTTCCCTTTCTTTTCTCTCAATGTCTCCCTAACCCCTTATAATCCAACCTTACTATTCCACCCAAAGCGTTCATTGCAAAGTTCCTAATGGTCTCTTAGCTGTCATATCCAATGTCCTTTTCTCAGACCTCATTCTCCTTGGTCTCTTTGCAACCTTCAACACTGTTGGTCACTCTTTCCTTCCTGATGCTCTTTTTTCTGGGTTTTCAGGCCTCCATCTCTCCTGGTTCTCCCCCTCCCTCTCTGACCACTCCTTCTCTGCCTCTTTTGCTGGATCTTCCTCCAGATCATGCCTTCTCACAGTAGACATCCCCCTGACTTGGGGCCTCTTCCCCTGGAGATCTCTTCAGCTTCCATGAATTTAGTGACCATGTCTCTACTGATGACTCTGAAATCTACCTTCCTGCCCCAATCTCTCGGCTGACTTCCAGTCTTACATCTTCAGCTGCCTTTCAGACATCTGGACCTGGGTGACCAGTAGACATATTTCCCTCAATATGTCCAAAACAGAATTCATGTCCCACACCTTACCTTCCTATTATTGCGGATGGCACCACCCTTTTCCCAGGTCTCAGGTTCCTAACCTGAGTCATCCTGGACTCTTCTCCATCTGTCACCCCAGATCCAATATGGTGCCAAGGTTGGCATCTCTTGAATGCCCCCCTCCCCCTCCCCTGCTACAGACTTTCATTGCCTTATACCTGGACTATTGCAGTGGCTGCTGGGGGAGGGGTGTCTGCCTGCCCCCAGTCTCTCCCCACTGTAGTCGATCCTCCAGTCAGCCACTAAAGAGATTTTCCTAAAGTGCAGGTCTGACCATGCCACCCCACTCCTCAGTAAATTCCAGTTTTTCCCTGTGGCCTCTAGGATCAAGCACATGCCCCTGTTGGCATTTGAGCTCTGCATAGCCTCGTCCCCTCTTCTTTCCAGTCTTTTTCCACCTTGCTCCTCAACATGTACTCTTCAGTCCCCCTGTCCCCCCCGGGGGCTTTTCCATGAACAAGACCCTGTGTAGCAAGACCCTGGGTGTCCCCTCTCAGGAATGCCCTCCCTCCACTGCTCCCACTTCTGATCTCCCAACTTTAAGTCCCAACTCAAACCCCTCCTGCTACAGGGAGGAAGCACCCTCCTGTTCCAGGGGTCTCCCTCTGGTAATCATTTCCCATTTGTCCTGTATAGAGCTTGTTCACACCTACGGTGGTTTGTGGTCTCCCCTTGCGACTGTGAGCTCCTCCAGGGTAGGGCAGCCTTTTGTCTCCTTCTGTATCCTCAATAATTAGCACAGTGCCTGGCACACTGTAGGTGCCTAATAAATGTTGATTGAAGGATAATGGCCCTAACCCTGAGCCCTAAGGTTCTTGGGTCCTCCCAGCTCTGCTATCTTCCCCATTCAAATGGTAGCTCCTGGAAGTCTCTTGTTTCTACCCCCTTGTCTTCCCATGATGCTTGGTAAATGCCCCATATTAGATGAGTCATTCTCTAAGTCTCCATTTCCTCTTCTGTAAAGTGAAAGCTTGAACTCAGTGACCTTAGATTTCCTTTTCAACTTTAACTCTTGGTGAGTCTGTGACCCTGTGACTCCAAGACAATAGAATTAAGATAGTGGTGCTCTAAGGGTCTATCATGGTGTCCCGGTCCCTCTTCCCAGATACCCCTCCCCCATTTGGGCCTCTCTCTATGTCTTTGCCATATCCTCGTCTCACATGGAAAGGCTGCCAAAGACCCCAGAACTACCACATCTGCCAGGCTTCATATTATAGGCCCCAAACGTATGTGCTGAATTGCTCCGTGGGGCACAGAATCAGGACTTATCCTTTTTGAACTGAGCACAGAACTGGGAGACAAAGTAGCTCAATGGAAAGAATGCTGTTTCTGGGGTCTGGGTTTTAATCACATGCTTGATGCTTACTGCCTTTGGGACCTTGGGCAAATGACTTCACCTTCCTGGACCTCAGTTTCCCTATCTGTAAAAAGAGGGCATTCGATGAGATGGTTACTCGATCTCAGATCTTGTGACTTGGGGCTCTTCCTTCTCAAATGCCTCCTTACCTGGGTTTATAACAGGGCCTGAGCCCTCCAGCTTCTGCACCCCACTCCTCCAAATGTATCCTCAGATTGCCCAGAGGCCTACAGCCAAACCACACCCCCTTCCTGACTCCCACCCCACTCATGTCATGACTGGCTCCTACCCTGGGAACCCTTCTTGGGCATCTTTCCACACAGACCAAGCCACCTCCCGGGGCTAGACCTCACGGCCAACCACTGGACAACCAGCAGGAAAGGAACATATTGACAGGCTTTGAATAGCCCAGGGGGGATTATTAACGATTGTAGACAGCTGTGCAAACACTGTATCATCCCTGCATGGTTGGCTCACTGCCTCATCCCAGGACTCTCGCCTCATCACTTAGCACTATCACAAGCCCAGAAAAAACCAGAAAAAACACCACCACAGTCATTCTGATTTCCTCCTTCCTCCGGGGAGTGACAATGTCCTCTATTCCTTCTCATTTCTTTGTAGGTCTTGTTGCTTGTAGCAGTCAATAGACGCGTCCGTGACTGAGCACCGTTACCCTGTCCAAGGAGGCCGCCATCTCCTTTGAGGAAGATGGAATTGGAATTGGATTTCTAACTCAGGTAAGGCTCTGTCTGATCGCTCTCTTCTCTGAAGGGTGAGACGAAGTCACCTTGGCCAATAGGGGCAGAGTGACAGGGAAGCCGCGATTAGAGAGAATTGTATAGACCCCCGATGGAGGAGAGTTCTTGGCTGGGGGCACACTGGTCTTCCAACTCAAATGGAAATTCAGGGGGCTGTCTGTCTCCTAGCTCCCAGATGGACAGTGGTGGGAATGCAGACAGTCACCATGGTGCACATCAGAGATGCCAGGGAAACAATCGGCATTTTCACAATGTTTATTATGTGCCAAGGTCTGGGTATCCAGAGCTAAACGTGAAACTGTTTCTGCTATTTGGGAACTTAGATTCTGTGTGAGTGGGGAGTCAGTGTAGACACATGTAATCAATCAAGGAGCGTTTACAGTTGTTGTTTAGCCTTCATTTTCAAAGGGGCCCAATGACCTCATGAACACCATGCCTTGGTTGACTTGCATGTGAATTGGATTGGAGCGGGCAGAGCTGCTCCAAGTTGTCAGCCTCAGTCTCTCCTCTAGAGTCATCAAGCACCTCATGAAAGGGTGTGCCAAGCACTTTTCTAAAGTGCCAGAGATACAAAGAGGGCAGTTGAGTGGCTCAGTGGGTAGAGCACTGCCATTGGAACCAGAATTAGACTCATCTTCCTGAATCCAAATCTGGCCTCAGACACTGACTAGCTGGGTGACCCTGGGCAAGTCACTTAACCCTGTTTGCCTCCGTTTCCTCATCTGTAAAATGAGCTGGAGAAGGAAATGGCAAACTGCTCCAGGATCTTTGCAAAGAAAACACCAAATAGGGTCATGAAGAGTCAGCCACGATTGAACAAGCAAAGACAGAAATGAGCTAGTGCCTGCCCTTCAGGAGTCTCCATTCAAGTAGGAGAGATAACAGGGGGCCAGTCTTTCAGAGTTAGTTTGGAAGACAGGATTAGCCAAGGACTGGGGAGCTCTTCCTGGGACACCTGGCACCCATAATCATCCCATTAGCTAAAGGCTGAAGTCTCACTTCTCATGTTAGGCAAGGGACTTGAGGCAGGAAAATGGAGGATCCTTTTCCATAGCAGCTGTAATCAGTCCATGGCTTTTCAAAGTAGGGAAGAGCTTCTGGGCAACAAGAACCTTCTCCAGGTGCCTGTCTTCACACTGAAGTTACCACAGCCAGAAAACTGAGGTCAGGAAGGCAGCCTCTGCTGCCACCAGCCTCGAACAGGGCACCAGACTCTGTCCTTCTCAGAGGCTTGGTGCAGCCAGACCACTGAAGCGTAAGTCAACCCCCTTGGCTGGTGCTTGAGGCTGGCTCCTTAAGGTGCAGTGGTGAGGTGATTCACCTGGATGGAGGGGAGAGAAGAGCAGGTGTGGATTTGTTGTGGGGATGGGGAAGGAATGGTTCAGAAGTTCCTGAGTAACTTTACCCATCTCTTGGAGTCTCTGGGCAAGCTTTATGTGCCAGGCTGTTCTGGGAGCTTTCTGAGCTATTGGTCTACCAGAAAATGAAAGATTTTGTCTGTGATGATTCCTCATGTCCTTTGGCAGCACTTTCCCCTCTTCTCTCAGTCATGTCTGTCACAGAGATGTCTCCCTGAAGGGAGAGGCTTTCCCATAACCCATGGACTCTTGGACAGGGATCCCTTGTGAAGAGATTCATAAGGATCTTGCCCCAGTTGCCGCTTCCTATTTCCTGGGATTGTGTTGGTCTTATCTGGATCAAGAGGCTCAGGGCTCCTCATTGAGTCATGGCTTCTCTGCTTTTTGGGTTCTTGTCATGAGGAGTTGTGGTTTCCTGTCTCCTCTCTTTGGGGCAGGTTTTGATGGCTGGCAGAGTGGCTCCCTGTAACTGACTGTCCTCTATCAGTTTGTTCTGTTATACCCTAGTACTGGTAGCTGGAGGAGAGAGAGAATCAATCAGTGAGCATTAATTAAGTGCCTACTGTAGGGTTGTATGCTTAGAGCTGGACATGGCCTTTGAGGTCATCTCCAAACCTCCCATTTTACAGATGTGGAATCTGAGGCTTAGAGACAGCCAGGACCCTGCCCAGAGTTTCACACTGATGGGACCTGAAATCCGAGTCTCCCTCATTATATCCCTGGTGGTGTTGGTGGTGAGGAGGGAGAATGATGAATTCAGACCTGCAGCCCCGAAGGTGAATCTTGCAATAGCTCACATGGTTTCCCACCTAGGAAGGGGGCTGGCAGTGTTAATTGCCTGCAATAACCAGAGATATTTAGCCTGGAGAGAAGACAGAGGGAAAGGATAAGAGGCCTCTTCATGTACTCAGAGTGTCAGGAGGGATTCTATTTTTTCTGCGTGGCCCTGAGGCCAAGTGAGAAGCTGAAAGAGAGATTATAAGTCAGTGTAAGCAACATTTTCCTGCTCAGAGCTACCCAGAAATGGAATGGACTGCCAAAGTAGAGAGGGAGTTTCTAATTGTTAGGAAATCAAGATGATCTGGGTTCAAATCCAGCCTCAGCCTCCTAGCTGTATGACCCTGGACAAGTCATTGCACCCCTGTTTGTCTCAGTTTCCTCATCTGTAAACTAGGGGGTTATGATAGCCTTTTCCTCCCAGAGTTGTGGGGATCGGATGAGATAACATTTGTTAAGCACTTGGTATACAGTAGGTGCTCTATGAATGCTTATTTCTTACCTTTATAAGTTCAGAATTTTTTTTAATGGTCTATGGTCTCTGAATTTATACTATTCTCTTTCATGCCTCTAAGTTCAGACCTTTCTGCTAAATATAGCTTGTACTCAGCATCCTACTCCTCACCTCCGGGTGCCTGGAATCCACAGATCATTTCATTGCTGTACTCAGGGGCTGCTGGGTGCTGCAGTGGATAGAGCACTGGTCCTGGAGTCAGGAACACTCTGTCATATCTGGCCTCAGGCACTAACTGTGTGACCCTGGGCAAGTCACTTCCCCCTGTTTGCCTCAGTTTCCTCATTGGTCAAATGAGTGGGAGAAGGAAATGGCAAACCACTCCAATATCTGCCAAGAAGGCCCCAAATGGGATCATGAAGAGTCTGACCTGACTGAAACAGTTCAGTAACAACTCAGGGGCTTTGTCCTGCGGGAAACCTTTCTTCTTCATCCTGTTCATTGGTTTGCATTCTACCTTAAGTTCTCTCGAGTGTATTTGTCTGTATAAATGCTATATCCCCTCGCCTCCCACTCACGTAGAGACGGTAGCATGTCAGCTTCTTGGAGGCAGAGATTTCTTTAATTTAGTTACTACAGACCCAGGACCCAGTGAAGGGCTTTGCATGCACTGGATGCCTAATCAATACTTGCTACTTGAGGGTGGCTGGAGAAGAGTCTAAACTCTTTCAGAAGAGAACTGTCTCTGATATTGGCAGATCCTGGGCATCACTGAGTGTAGGGCAGGGAAGGACTTGGTTAACATTTTTCTTTGGATTTGATGGAAAACTTGCCAGCCCCACAAGCCTTTCTGTTAACATGCTGACATTCAGAAGGCTGACCAGTCCCTGACCTTGCTGCTGGGACAGAAAGCTAATTTACAGCCATGCCCACGGAGTGGGGCATTAGCTCCTGGGTGACTCCTGCTACAGGTTTGGGGAAATAGAGAAACTGATGATTTGTACCTTCCACCTTTCAGATCCATGTGTGAAGATGGCAGAAACTTGGCCCCTGGTCATTTTTCAGGGTTTCCTGGGCTTTTTCCTGGGAGAGCAATGAGGCCCAGGGGAGCAGTCATTGCCAAGGAGGGGCTGCCTGGGACCCTGAGCTATGTTACTGCACAGGTGAAAAAGGCAGATTGTTGGTGGGCCTGGGATGGCGACAGGCTGGAAGGACGTAGTCTCCTCCCTGCTCCAAGATATCTTCCATATAGTCATATAGTCATAGACCATTTTATCTTCTCCCCTACTCAGTAAACTCCAACAACTCCCTATTGTCCCCAGGATAAACTTAGACCTCTGTCTGGCATTTCGAGATCTTCATGTTTGTGCCCCTTCCTACATTTTCAGCTTTCTTACACTTTACCCCACTTTGTACATTCGCCGATTCAGCTGTTCTGTCTGTCTGCTTATATGTATTGTCTGCCCTGTAAAGTCCTTCAGGCACAAATTGTTTCACTTTGGTCATTAAGACCTAGTGCCTGGCAAACAGTAGGTGCTTAATAAATGTTTGAGTGATTGATGTTCCAGAGGAGTGTCAGTCCAGAGTGCACTTTATTGTACATAGTGGCTTTGGGGGGGGGGGGCGGTGAGCAGATCATCTTTGAGCACCCAGAAGAACTACAAAGATAGGAAGTATCCTCTCCATGGGACTGAGATAGGGTGTTACAGACAGGAGAAAAGCTAACTTTCTGTGGCCTAAGGGGTTAATGGTTGACAGAGAGTAGCTATCCATAGTGCTGAGCTCTGTGGCTGTGGCTGGGAGGGAGGCTGGGAGGCTTCCCCTGCTTCTTGTCTCTCCCCCCATAATAGTGGATAGTAGAAAAGACACTGTCCATGGTACTGAGCTTAAAGGTTCCAGACAGAAGGGAAGCAGGCAGCCTCATTCCCGAGTGACAGGTGGTACACAGAAAGCTGCCCTTGGTAGGTACTGAATTGCAGCTCCAGACAGGGAGGAGGCTCCATTCTGTGGCCCTGGGGGATTGTGGGTGGCAGGGAGGTGGCTGTCTGTGGTGCTGAGATCTATGGCTCTGGGCAGAAAGGAGGCAGGCTGTCTTTCCTAGAACAAGGTATTGGAGCCTGTGGCAAGGAAAGGGTTCTACCCATGCTGCTGAGGGTGGTGCAGGAATGTCTGTAGTCCTGGGAGAGTAGAAGGTGAAGACTACCTCTGCTATTAAACTGGCTAGCCCTGAATAGAAGGGAAGCCAATTTAGGGTCATCTCTGAATGTTTCCAAACTTTCTGTGACTGTCTCATGTAGCCCTGATCTTACTTTCAAGAAATCCTGCCCCAGATACATGTGACCTTGGACTGGTCACACATTATTTTGTTGCTTTTGGATCAGATTTGTGATTTCATTGGTTGGTAGAGGCCATTCCCAGTGTGAAAACTTCTACTAACAGACAGCTACAACTCATTGGTGTACTTCAGGCTTAGAGCATTGACTGGGACAGTGAGAAGTTTGGGGATTTGCTCAGAATCACATAGTCAGTATGGTAGCAACTGGATTTGAACCCAGACTTTTCCTGACCACACCTCCAGCTCTGCCTTGTGAACCCCACTACCACTGCCTCATAATTAACTGAATAGGAAAAGAGATTACACCTGAGATTTCACTGGTAAAGAGAATTCCTAGGTGAGGAAACATCCCTGCCAATGCAGGCCAGCCCCTTTGGCATGGATAGTTATCCAGAACCCCAAGAGCTAAAGTGACTGTCCCACAGTCACCCAACCACTGTATGTCTGACATGGGACTTAAACCCAGATCCTTCTGGTTCTGAAGCTAGCTTTCCATCCACTATCCCATGAGCCTCAAAGTCATTCAGTAATACTCAGGTCATGATATCAGTTTACCCTCACTGGCTTGTATAAGGATCAGTGAGATAATATATGTTAAAAGTGTTTCACAAACTACAAGATGCTGTAAAGATAGCAGTCATTATTTTCATGATCGTTTCATTTTCAATTTGAAGGGGGAGTGGGAGGATGAATTTCAGATGGAACAGATCTGAGGATGAGTTCCTAGCCTGCTAAATTGTCTATATTTAGCATCATTTATTTGTTATTTATTACCATTATTGTTAGCATTAGTGAGTGAGAGGGTCATATGGTGGTTAAAGAGCTAGCCTTGAAGCCAGGAAGACCTGAGTTCAAATCTCGAATCTGACAAATGCTGCCTATGTGCCCCTGGGCCTGGCATTAAATCCCAGGCAATATCTGGGCTCCAGACAATTCTCTGACTAGAAATGGCTGAGAAGATGGGGCTCTGCACTGGTGGAGAGGGGCCTCATCTAGGGCAGTGATATCACAAGGTCAGGCGCTATCCCTTCTCCACTAGTGGCAGTACACAAAATCAGGCTCATTGGGGACAAAGACGCACCCCTGGAAAAGAACCCAAGGAAAGTTTGAGGGGAAGGGAATCTCTGCTTGCCGTAGTGAGGGTAAGATAGGGGGAAGCCCAGGTGGTACCTGAGCTAAGCTTTGCAGGATGGTCAGGTAAGGAGGGAATTGGCTGTGGACCTTGGGGACAGATGGTGGGAATATACAGAGGTGTCCACTTGTCCAGTTTGGCTGGAAGGCTGTGATGGAGGCATCTTTTATCCTCCAAAGAGGCACTTGAGGATGGGCAGGGAAATGGATGGTCTGTCAGTTTGCATTGGCAAGCTACCATGGCAGGCTCTGTGTGTCCTTCTCCCAGAGAAAACTTCACTGGAGGCCTGTAGCAAGCTCCTTTCCTCCCTCAGCAACTCCATCTTTCGTCCTTAACACCTATTGATTGGCAATTAATTTCAGCTAGATTGTTTGGCATGGTGATTAGCATTTCGAGAATCCCATGGTCGAGCATTTCAGGAATTCCAAATGAAGGCCCAATATCTTCCACAGAGGGAAGTTAATCACTTCTCCAGGTTAACTGCTACCCCAGACTCCACTTAAGTAATGGGGAAGAGACCTGGACCTTTTGGGGATGGGTGGGGGGATGGCATCTTCTGGTAGCTAGATCCTGGCCCCTGGCCCATTGAGTCACAGAATAGTCATAGATTTTGAGAGTTGGGAATGACCTCAGAGTCCAAACTGTATGCAGAAGTCATCCTCACTACAATAGAACTGACAAGGGGTCATCCAGCCCCTGGTTGGAAACCTCCAGGGATGGGGAACTCACCACCTCCCAGGGTAGCCCATATGCCTCAGGACTCATTTCTGGGAAGCTGTTTTTATAATATCAGGCCTTTGCCTGCCTCTCTATCCTTCTCCCCTATCGCTCCTACCTCACCCTTGTGACCAAGCAGAACAAGTGTAATCCCTCCTCCACATGACACCCCTGCCCACTCTCCCACCCCTACCACTTCACCCCTAGTCTTCCTTTCTCCATCCAAACATGCCCAGTGATTCTGAGTGATCATTATATGTTACGAATTCAAGGCCTCAATCTGGTAGCCTGCTCTGGACACTCTAGCTTATTAATCTCCTTCTTAAACTTTAATGTATAAAACTGTATTCCAGGTATCTGAAAAGGAAAGAGGACAATGGGACCGTCACCTCCCTATTCCTAGAGGCTCACTCATCTTCAGTGAAGCCCAAGACGTGGTCATTTGCTTGGGCTGTCACAGCAGCCAACTGACTCCCATGGATCTTGAGGTTCACTAAAATCCTTAGATCTTTTTTTATAACAACTGTTGTCTATCCAGGCCTCTGCCATCTTGTACTGGTGAAATTGATTTTTTTTGTACCCAAGTCTTTGTATTTATCGCTATTGAATTTCATCTTATTAGATTTTCCGCAATGTTCTAGCTTGTCAAGATCTGTTTGGAGCCTGACTCTGTCATACAGTGGGCCAGCCACCCACCTTCCCAGCTTTGAGTCGTCTACCCATTCAATGAGCAGGGCAGCTCAGTCCTTGATAGTTCCCATCCCTGGGATCCTCCCCTGGGGTCCTTCTGCCATGGTGACTCTGAATCATTAACAGTTCTTCTTTGAGGCTGTCCATCCAAGCAGTCCCAAATCTGTCTGAATGTATTCATCATCTAATACATTCTCCATCTTTCTTCAAGAACAGTGTAAGATACTTTATCAAAAGCTTTGCTAAAATCCAGGAAAATCATTCTCCTGGCCCTCACCTCGTCAGCTAAACTTGGCTGAGTATAGGGCCTGGCAGAACTCCAGAGGTTTGTTGTAGCTGCCTTTACTTTGGGAGCGAGGAAAGAGTCCCTGTGCAGATGGAATTCTGGAGCCCCGTGCCCAAAGCCAATAGCAGGGACTTAACAGCCAGGTCAGTGAGCTGGAAAGAACCTGGAACTGCCAGACGCACAGGAGAAGGAATCATGGCCCAGAATGGAAATCCACAGAAAGGGCCAGGAGTGGGGCAGGTGAGAGATGAGGACCCAGAGCCAGACAGAGTGGTCCGTGCCAGACACCATGGGCTCCCGGGTGGCCCCAAGCCAGCCCATTTTGTTAGGTGGATCAGGAGTCTGTCATATGTTATACTTCACATCATGCCCTTTTATGAATGAAAGGCACATTTATTAAGTACTTACTGTGTGCTTTGAAAAATCACTTGCTCTCAGGGAGCTCCTGTTCTGATGGGAGAAACAGCACATCTGGAAGGTCTCAGCCGCAGGCCAGATGGAAAAGTCCTCTGGTCCTTAGTGGGCAGCCACAAAGCAGATGGTCAGGCTTCTTCCTGAATGTCATTTCCACTTCATATCAGTCTGTGATGCTGAGCCATTTGACAAAGCCAAGGACTTGGGAGGGGAAAACTTTCTTTTCTGGATCTTTTGCCTCTCCATAGGGGCCACTTCCCAGGATGATGACTGAGGGCACTGGGAAGTAAGCATGGTTGCTCCCAAGGCCCTTGGGTCAAGGTCCTGGGCTATTTCCATCAGTGTCTGAGAGGAAATTGTGGTCAAGGGTATGGTGGTGATTTGATTTGCCTTCAGTATCTCCCCCAAAGGGCCTGGCTGCTTCTGCTAGGCTGGTTTGCCTGACATGGGGGTAGGAGGTAGTCTGCAGTTTGTAGGGATGACTGGTCCCTTCTCCCCAAGAGTCATTTCCCCAAGCGATGCCTGTGAGGTCTGGATCCAGGTAGTCTGGAGAGTGCTCCCTACCCTCCCCAGGGCTCCTGGGTCTCTCTGTCTTGGTTGGCAGTTGGGCAGCAGCTGGTGGTGGTGGGGTTGAGGAAGGTAGACCCTCTGTTCACAGTCATTTCTTCCCTCAGTTGTGGATGCAGGAGCTGGATGGGAAGCAGGTCTGCAAATGGGTTAGGACACATTGCTGCTATTCCTAAGGTTCTTGGGTTCAGGACTATCTCTACCTGGGTCTGAGTCTGGAGTTAATGTGAATAGGGTTTAATATTGGGAATTTTCCCCATATATTACTCTTTGACTTGCATTTCCATCCAATGTTGGGGAATGTCCTCTATGAGTCAAATCTCCCCCAGTCAGAAGTCAGAAGGTCAGAGGTGATACACATCACACAGATGACTAATCAGTCCATAAACCTTTGTAAAGCACCTATTCTGTGCCTAGGATACACCTGCTAAGAATGAAACAGTCCCTATTCTCCAGGTCCTCACATATGAAAGGAGAGAGCACAAATTGCACCCAGGGCTTCCTGATGCCAAGTCCAGCACTCCCAGAGTGCTTTTCAGTAAGTCAACAAGCATTTATTAGTAAGCACCTACTATGTGCCTACACACTGTGCTAAGAACAGGGGTATACAAAGAAGAGCCACCACATGGCCCAGCTCCCAAGGAATTCACAGACCACACACAAGTATCTGTGTACATGCAAGAAATCAAGATGAATAGTGATCTCAGAGCGAAGGTACTAGTGTTGGTCATGGTTGCAGTGGTAGGGACCGCACAAGGCCATCTGGAAAAGATGGGGTCTGACTGGAGTCTTGAAGGAGCCTTGTAAGGCCCCAGCCAGTAAGAGAGATGAAGAACTCTGCAAAGCTTTAAGTCCTTTATAAACGTCGTCATCATCTTCATCGCAGCTGTGGTCTTCTCCTCCTCTTCTCCCTCTTCCTTTTCTTCCTTCTCCACCTCCAGTTGGACCAGACTTCATTCCCCGATCCTTCTCTTTCATTCTTTCTAATCTCAAACCATGTTTATAGAACAAAACAGTAGGGAGCTATGGTAGTAAACTCTCTAGACAAAAATTGTTTACAATCCATACTTTTAAATTTAATCTGCATCTTTACTCTGGATTTCTTAATCTAGACAACCAAAAACTACCAAGTCCTGTTTTGTGTGGACCATGAATTTCTGAGTTGTGAAGGCTTACTTTGGGCTCTGCAGGGGCGAGAGATCGCCAACTCAGCCCTGAGTCCCGTGTGAGGACCAGGAAATTGCCAAAGGGCTTTCTCTCTCCATTACCTCATTTGAGTCTGTCTGGCATTATTATTATCCCATTTCACAGATTCAGGAAACTGAAGCTCGTTGAGATTAAGTGAATTGCCCAGAGTCACACAGCTTCCTGAGAGTTCTTAAAAGTGAGAATCACTCAAAGCTGAGCATGCTATCCACTCCACCAAGCTGCTTCTCAGCTTTTCTAATGAATAAAAATGCCCATAGTATTCCTCTACTCCAAAAATGTTGTAGTCCCCACCCCCAGCTTGTAAGATAAAGTCCAGATCCTTTCTTTTCATGCTGATGCAGCCCATTTTGGACCCCGTGTCCAGTGGAGCTATAGCCTTGTTTCTATGCTCATGTTATTCCCCTGGCCTAGAATGGGTGTAGGCAGAAGGACACAGATATAAGGAATGAAACATAGAATCTTCACAGCCTGGCCTCTTCCTACCTTGTTATTCTTGTGACACTTTACTCCACATCTCCATTTCCCATCTCTGTGTATTTGCACTGGCTGTCACCCATGCCTGGTATGCCCTCCTTCACTTCTGTCACTTACAATGTGCAATTTCCTTCAAAATTCAGCTCAAACACCCCTTTCGGGTGGAGGCTGTTGCTGATTCTCCCCAGCTTCATTTCAGGTTCTCCTAACCTTTCCTTTTTGAATGAGTTTGTGTTGGGATGTCTAGCATCCCTAGTGTGAGGGCTTCCTGGGGCCTTTCCAGGGCTGCTCATCCAACTTTGGTGTGCATTTGTTCCCCAACTCTTACCTGTGGGTCCAAGAAACTGTAGCATGTGCAGCAGCCACACCCTGGGAAACCATCTTGGTAGACTTGGTAGCCAAACCAGACTAAGGGTAACTGAGAGGCCTCAAACCCATCTGGAAGTTAGGGGGGGTGTCTACACCAAACACATGAAGACTTTCCCTGGTGGAATAGGCGGAACAGAATGATCTGTTCCATCATCATGAAGGTGACTGAAGTAGGCACTATGGAGCACTTCGAGTTTGGTCAGACATTGAAGACTCCCACTGTATGCCAGGCCATCTTGATTTGAGTCTTGCCACTTGATTTTGATGACTCTGGAAGAGAGAGTGAGGCTCACGACTTGGTGCAGCTCTGCCTCACTCTAGTCCAATTCTCTCACTAGTCAACACATCATCCGGGATGTTGTTAGTCCTCTTGGAAAAAAAGAACAAACAACCACCATAGGTTGTGTTGGCTCTCCCATTAGAAAGGGAGCTCCTCCCAGCTGGAGAGTGTTTCCCCTCAATCTGTGCATCCTCAGCTTCTAGCAGAGTCCTTAGCATACAGTAAGCGCTTGGCAAATGCTACTAGCTGATTGATTTAATGGTTGACCCCTTTTTTTCCACTCTCTTTGTCTTTTGAGGTCCCTCTCTTATTTCAGGTGTCCCATTCTCAATACAGTCTAGCCTGACCCCTATTACTCTACCTTACCCCAGCTGAAAATGTACCCCCTCCCTTCAAATGTCTCCTAGTCCACTTCCATGCACTGATCTCACTTTCCCTTATGTCCCTGCAAAGTCAGGGCATGATTTATGCTTATCTTTCCTCTGAGAAGGTGAGGAGGGAGTGTATTCCAGACATGAGGGACAGCCTATGAAAAGGCCCTGAGGCTAGAAAATACAGGGAACAACAAATAGGTTGGTATGGGATGGAGAGTATAAATAAGGGAGTAATGTGTAAAATAAATCTTGAGGGGTAGAGACTAGAGCCAGACTGGGAAGGGCTTTAAATTCCAGGCAAAGAAATTTGTATTTAAACCTAGAGGAAAGAGGAAGTCACTAAAGCTCTTTTGGTGGGCAGGGGGAGTGACATGGTTAAACATCTTTTAAGGATATTCGTTTGGTAACTATATAGAGGTTGGATCAGAGAGGGGAGAGACTTAAAGTAGAGAGACCAATTAAGAAACTTTGTAGCAGTACAAGTCAGATGATGGGGTGTTGTGGTGTGTTGTGGTGCAAGATGAGAAAAGGAAGCAAATAGGAAGATGTGAAAGGGATGGAACTGACAAGACTTGGCAAGTGATCATTGATGTGTTGTGAAGGAGAGGAAAGACTGGAAAATGAAACTTTGGAGTAAAAGCATGGAGTGTTCTTCATAGAAAAAGGTAAAAGATAATGTCTCCCAGACAGCACTTGGAGGCTGCTTTAAATTCATTTTCATTCTGTTCCATGCACCAAACATTAATGACTTCCTGTGTGTTCAGAGACCACATGCTTGGCAATGGACAGCAGCAGAGGATTAAAGGTAATCCTTGCCTTCATGGAGCTTCTGGTCCATCTGCTTTGCCTAAAATGAGAGGTTTGAGCAAGGTGACGCTCCTTTACTTTTCTAATTTTGTCTAATTTGTTCATTTTTTACTCAAGAATAGCAGAAGGTTTTTCCTCTTCTCAAAGAATGTATGTTTTAAGAAATGATGGAGTCTTGGAATACTTTGGTTTCTGTAAAAGATAATCACTCTTCCCTGTGCCTCTAGTAGTTGGAATGCAGCCTCCCTCCCCCAGAGGGGTTGTACTGATTGAGGCAGTGATATCCCAAGGAAGAGCAGGCATGTTGGGGTTCAGCAGGGTACAGCCAACCTGAGCCAATCTCCTTCCTACCCTCCCATCTTTTGTACCTGACATAAAACCAGAGATAGTCAAGCTATGTCAGAAGTGGAAGGAAACTTAAAACACAGAATGTCAGAGGTGGAAGAGGCCTTAGAACAGAGAAGGCTAGAACATAAAATGTCAGAACTGGAAAGAACCTGAGAACAAGGAATGTCAGAGCTGGGAGGGGCCTGAGAACAGGGGATGTCGAACTGGAGGGGGGACTTAGAATGTGAGATTAGAAAGGTTCAAAAGACATAGTTTCTGAGTAGTTTAATCATTTTATTAATAAGGCCAGTACGTTATTAATAAAATAATAAAATTTGGCCATCTCTCTTAGACCAAAGTTAATCACGGCAGTGGGCTCATAGTTTATATACCCTTTGAAAAGTAGGTGTTCAATGAAGGGCTTAGAGTGACATCATGTCACCCTTGGACAGAGACACTATTTCTATACTCAGACCACCCACAGCCTTGGGCTATCTAGACAAAAGAATCTGTCTCCCCACAAGTTTGAGTAGAACAGATGGGCTTCCTCACATTAGATTAAATCCCTTGTAAAGTTGGGTGGGGTCTGATCAAAATCAGAAGAGTTAATCTTGTCTCATTATTAGTAATGTCCTTGAAGAGACTGAGTTTAAAATCAAGACTTTGGAAGAAAGGAAGAATTCTGAATCTCCCCTAGGTGTGGGTTGTTAATAATAATTTCTCTCAAGAATATGGAATGTTAGAACTGGGGGGACCATTAGAGACCATTTAGTTCAACTTTCCCATTTAATAGATGAGATAATGGTATGCCGTAATTTCCTTGCAATGAAAGTTTCTCAAAGTGGTCTAGCTTGCCTTAGGAGGTAGTGGGTCCCGCCTTGGTATATATCATCAGGTCAGGGCTAGATGACAGATTCCTGGTTTCCATTGAGGGCCTTCTTGTTCAGGTCTGGGTCAAACATGATGTCTAAGGTCCTTACTAGTTCTGGAAGTCCATGCTTCTGGAGAGTCAAGTACTGATTGGCAGTAGGAGAGTTAGGGTCTCTGATCCGATTTACTTCTAGGATTCTTTCAGTAATTTTAGGCTGAACACCTCCTCCCCTGTGAGTGACCCGTTCCAAGGTCAGCTGCTCTAAGACCAGAGTTCTTTGCCTGGATAGACCAAGGCTCAGGTAGTCACACTGCCCATTGCCCATCCCGCCCCCTCACAGCACCTTTGAATGCTTTACCTTCTGAAGGAATCATTACTCCTGATGCCACTTTCTAGTCCCTGAAGGTTTCCTAAGTAACTTTCTCACAACCAAGGTGGGGGGTAGGAGAGAGAGAGAGAGAGAGAGAATGTGATTAGAATCATCCCCAATTTACAGATGAATAATTTTCATGAGGTTCCACAGGAGCAGAGTTGGAATTCAGACCAGTATCCTCTGACTCTGGTACTACCACTTCTCCCCTGTGTTACCTTGCCTGAGCCATGTACACTGATGATATGTATCTGAGGCAGGATTTGAACCTAGGTCTTCCTGACTTCAAGGTCAATGCTATTCTACATTGTCGCCCACTTTGGATCTGGATTCTGATCCCTCCTCTTTCACTCACTACTTGTGACCTTGGGCATGTCACTTCTCTCTTGGCCTCAGTTTCCTTCTCCGTAAAGTGAAGGGATTGGATTCGTCTTCCTTGGTCCCCTCCTGCTCTAAGCCAAAGACCCCATGATCTAAGTAGTATGTTTCTGCTTTCCAAATAGAGACCATCAACTCATAGCAGGAAGGTGTCATTAGTCTCACTCCCTCATTTTATAGGTGGGGAAACTGAGGACCAGAGAAGCCAAGTAATTGCCCTATTCATACAGGTAGTAAGTTGCAGGGGCAGAAATTGAACCCAGACCCCATGTCTCCAGTTCCTGAGCTCTTGATACCTCCACCTTTTACCAACAGATATCATCTTTCCCTTCCCCCTACCTCCTCCACACTTCCCCATTTCTATCAAAGATACCACCATCTTTCCACTGTCACCATAGTAATTGTCCTTGTCCTCCTTACCTCCCAAGGTTGTTTGGAGTAAAGTTCTCTGTAAACTTCAAAGCAGCAGAGAAATGTGATGGGTGATAAATTGAGCTCCTGTTTCCTGCCCTCTGGATGCAGGAGGAGAAATCCACCCTGGGAGAGCAATCAGGCCCTGGGCTGGACTCCGGAGGCTTTCAAAGGTCTCATGTCTTCTCTTTCTTCTGTGCTTACTGTGAACTTTGGGAATGTCCTCACTTCAGATTAATTATAAAATTAATTTAGAATTAGCAGTGACTTTCAGAGACCCTGGTTAATTTATGGTGATCATTAACAAAGATGATTTCTCATGGTGATCTGCCCATGGAGTGCTTGGAATTTACACTGAGCAATTGATTTGCCATTACTGGGCTGTATCCTGAGGACCAAGCTGGCAGTGGAGACACAACTAGGTCTGGGTCATCAGGCATTTGCTCTAGGGTTACCAACATTTAGAAGGCTCCAACAGCTCTCATTGTCCTTGAGCATCTTAGAAATAACTGGTCTCAACACCAAGTTAATAAGAATGAGTCATTAAAATAGGAAGCTACAAGGTGTGTTCTTCTTCAACCGTATGCACCCACTTCACCTAAAGGGAGCACTCCCAGTGGTACTGGGAAAAAACAATGGCTCTGAAGTCAGAGAATCTGAATTCAAATCCTACCTGTATGATCTCTATGGTTCTCAGTTTCCTCATCTGTAAAATGAGGTATTGAATGAGGTGACCTTTAAGTGGTCACTAATACTAAAGTTCTATGATCCTGTCAATTGAATTTGTCTTATAACATTGATTGGAGGGTACATAGCCTGCCATTCACTACAGGTGCTACAATAGATGGGAAAAGATCTGGGGGTTTTAGTGAGTTACACATTCAGATTGAGTGAACAGTAAGATATAGCTGCCCCCCGAAACTCATTTCTTCTTTTTAGGGTATAATCAGACACATGCTGGATATAGGAGAGGTAAGTAATATGAGTCATCCAAGAGAAAGTTTAGGGCTTGCCTTTTTGTGCCTGGGACATAGAAGCAGGGCAAGGATATATCCAGATCACAGTCACCAGAGAGACAATGATGGAGCCACATTTGTAGAAGAGGCAGGGTACATCCATGACTTGGGGGTGCAATCTGGGGACCAGGTCATGGTAGAAGGAGGGAGGATGACTTGGCAAGAGATAGTCCCCAACATGGCACCTGGATTATGCCAAGTTCCTGCTTCTCCTCTTAGTTTGATGTGGGACCTTTCCTTTGCCACAAAATAGGCCAACCCTGGGGAGGCTGGGTCTCCTCTGGCCCATCAAATTGCTTTTCTGCTTCTCATGCCATAGGGACAATGGGGGTCCTATGAGACAGGGACACTACAAGGCAGGTATGAGCAGGTTACCTGAAAGGGGCAGCCCATGCACACAGGGGGGAGATCTGTCTCAAGGAAGGCCAGCCTCAGAAAATCAGTCAGACCAAACTGTATGTTTTAGAAGGGATTTTTGGTCATGCACAGGTTGTACTGGATTTCTCTAAAGGTCTTTGCAGTTCTTAGGTTCTGGAAGTCTGTGAAGCATTGTGTGCCTGGTGGCTGTGATTAGAACTGGAGAGGATGTCAGAGCTGGGGGGAGGAGGGGGCCTGAGAACAGGGAACATCAGGACTGGGAGGGGCCTGAGAACTGGGGATGTCAGAGTTATAAAAGACTTGGGAGATAATGTAGTCCAATCCCCTCATTTTGTAGCTGGGGAAACTGGGGAAGGACCTTTCTCCAGTCTTGCCAAGTTCCAATTCCTGACTCAGCCTAGGGTGAACCCAGGTCCCTTGAATCTCTTGCTCCCCCCCTCTGAACTATCCTCTCCTTCAGGGATCTGGGAAGCTCATTACCTTTGCCAGAGTCTGGCTGGGCATGTCTGCCTTTGCCTGGACACGCCTGGCTAGTGCACTGGGGTTGTTTTGTACACCGGCTGTGCCCCGGGTACAGCTAATTGATTTTCTATCACGGCATGTGCCTGGGTACGTGTGTACGTGTGTGTGAGCTCTATGTGTGTGCTTCAGCTTGTGTGTTCCAATGTATATCCGGTTCAGCAGGTCTTATGAGGCTTATATTTGGTTCCAGGTGCTGGGCTCAGTGGTGGCCTAGGATGGCATTTGTCTGTTGATTTCCAGATGAGAAAGCTCCCTTTGCCTGAGCAAGCTGGCCCCTGCCTTTCAGTTTGGAGGCTTAGAGACTTGCCTGGAGCCTTGAGATGATAAGAGACTTGCCAAGGGTCACACAGTCAGCTTGAGTGGAAAGTAGGATGCTAGCCCACGTGTTAATGACTCCCAGGCCAGCTCTGCCAAGATAACAATGAACCAGGCCCTGCCCACAGGGTGTTTAACTTCTGACTGGGGGCACGTGCGAGAATAACTAAGATAGGTAAATAAATAAAAATGGTAGTGTCCTAGAGGCTGACTGCTCAGCCTGTCCCTAGACAATCTCCTTCACATGAATCAATAAAATTAGAGGCTCCATCCCCCACAAAAAAAAGAGTAATGAGGAGAGAAGTTGAAGGAGGGCCTGTGCAAAAGCGAGGAGGTGGGAAAAGGAGCCTTATCTTTAGAGAACAGCCTCTAGGCCAGTTTGACTGAATCACAGGATTCGGGGTCCCTCTGTTCAGTTCCTACCTCCTTTGTGTCCTGGATGCCCTCAGCAACCTGGGAGGCCCAGGGGCCCCTTCCCAGCCTTAGGTTTTTAAATATAGCTTATCTCCAGGATTACAAAATAAGCCGACTGTACTCAAAACAGGCATCATAGCCAGCATCTTCACAGCACCTACTATGTGCCAAGCATTTTCCAAATATTATATCATCAGAGTCTCACAGTTCATGCAACCCAGGTGAACTAGTAGTAGAAGGCTAGGCCAGAGTGAGATTGTGAAGTGCTGTGTGCCTGCGAGTGTGTGTGCGTGTGTGTATGTAAATGTGTGAGTGTGAATTGTGTGTGTGTGGATGTCAATGTATGTGGATGTCTTTGTATGTGAGGTTGTATGTGGATTTTTGCATGCAAATGTATATTGTACTTGTATTTGAACATGTCTCTCTGTAAATGTGCGCACGTGCATGTATATACATGTACATGAATGTGTATGAATGCATTGCGAATGTGAATTGTGTGCATGTATGTGAACATGTCTGTGTTGTGTGTGAATGCGTGTGTGTGTGTATGTGAATGGGTGTGTGATTGTGTGTGCACGTGAGTTGCTCTAGCATCATTAGGAAGCAGGGTTCAGCCAGTTCATCAGTGTTGGAAGGTTGGGCAGCTCCTAGCTCTGGTAACCTGGGTGGGGGTGTCTGACCAGGAGTTCCCTCTTGGCAAGTGAGTGGGGAGGTAAATAAACATTTCTATAGGGCCTACTATGTGCTAAGCACTTTACAAACATGACCCCATTTGCTCCTCCCGACAACCCTGGCAGGCAAGTACTGATATTATCCCCATTTTTCAATTGAGGAAACCGAGGCAGTGCAATGACTTGCCCATGGTCACAGAGCTAGGAAATTATCTGAGTCCAGAGGTGGACTCAGGAAAATGTGAACTCTGGTGAAAACATTGACAGAAGGTTCTGGTCACATCTAAGCCTTGGCTGTCTCCTCAAACCCCAGTCTCATTTGCAGAGGATTTTAAAATTTGTTTCATGCACATGAACTCATCTGCTGGTCATAAGAAGTCTGGGAGGCTAGGCATTGTGGCTGCCCACATTTTACAGATGAGGTAACTGAGGCAGAGAGAAGTACAGCTCCTTGCCCAAGGTCCTATCACTAATAATTCTCTGAGGTGGGATTTAAACCTGGGTCTCTCAGAATCAAAATCTAGCCCTAGTCATTCTGCCAATTGCCTCTATAACATCATCTTGGCAGATTTCACAGGGTATCATTTGTAGAAAGGCAGCAGTTCCTGAAGGATGCTGGTAGACTGGAAAAGGCTCGGACCCTAAGTCAACTTCCTTGAAGTCCCAGCTAAGAGCTCACCTCCTCCAGGAAGCCTCCCCCTGCACGTTCATTTCCAGGGCCTTCCTGCTGTTCATGGTTCCTTGTTTGTCCTGTATATAGCTTATTCCATCTTTGCCCGTGGTCTCCCTCCTTAGACTGTAAGTGCCTTGAAGGCAGGGACTGTCCTTTGCCCCTTTTGCATCCCCAGTGCCTGGCACACAGTAGGTGGTTCATGTTTATTGATGGATCCCTAGCTTTGCCTCTTACTAGCTGTGTGATCTTGGGCAAGTCACTTCAGGCCTTACCAGGCCTCAGTTTCCTTATCTCTAAAATGGGAGACTGGGACTCAATGGCCTCAAAGGGTCTTGCAGCTCTAGATCTAGGATCCAGTGAGACAAGGGATGGAGCTGTTGCCTCTGATCTCCAGGTAACCAGGCTACTGTCTGGCCCTCTTAGCCACCATGGCACCCCTCCCACCCTCCCAGCTGCAAATAACCTATCTCTTCCAATTCAGAATTCTCTTCCTCCTGCTTCATTTGAAGCCCAGAGGAATCTCTTGTCCTGTACGTGGGGGTTCTCTCCTGAGAGGCCATGGGTGAGACCCCCTGCCTGTCCCTGGATGCATAATAGAGCAAAGGTAGGAAAGGCTTCCCCAGATCACAGCTGTGCCTCAGGCAGTGAGGTGGGTGGGGTGCTACATCAGGGGCAGGTCTGCAAGCTGGGACTGACCCATGGGAGAGGGGGGACCCTGGTTGCTCAGTCATTCAGTGGTGTCCAGCTCTTTGGGACCCCACTGAGTACTCCAAGACTGTCTATGGGGTTTTCTTGGCAAAGATTCTGGAGTAGTTGATGTTCTCCAGTGGATTAAGGCAAACAGAGGTTAAGTGACTTGCCCAGGGTCATACATCGAGTAAGTGTCTGAGATCAGATTTGAACTCAGGTCTTCCTGACTCCAGGCCCAGTGCTGTATCCACTGAGCCACCCGGCTGCCTCCAGAAGGGACTCTTGTTGGGTGCAAATGAAATGGACTAGGAGGCCATGGAGGCCTCAGTCAGTTAGTGAAGTCCCTTTTCCTCCTGGACTCAGTTTTCCCATCTGGAACATGACCCACTTCAGGTCCCTTCTAACTTGAAGTTTTTTGGCGTTTTTTGTTTTATTTTGTACATTTTTCATGGAGCTCAGAAAGGCCCTGAAATGCTATCTGGCTCAATTGCCTCATGTTACAGATGATGTCCAGGGAAGTAAAGTCATTTTTCCAGGCTCACTTGTCAAGTTATGGCTCTAGAGGCAGAATTTTTCTGGATCATGAAATGGAGTCCCAGGAAGCCTTTGACCTGCCCGAGGTCACAGCTGAGAGTCCAGGTCTTTGCACTCAGTCACCTCTTTTCACTGTCCCATGATCTGATGACCTCTGACCTTATGATCTCATCCGTACCTGTGACCATGTTGCATGAAGGCAGGGACTGTTGTCACCTTTCTTGGCTTCCTCAGGGCCTGGAGCTCACAGTAGATGCTTAATGAAAGCTTGTTGGATTGGATAAGAATGATTAGATGCCCTGTGGAAGGCTGGTGGGAGGAACACCCAGTGCCTGCTCTGGGAGGGATCATTGAGCCAGCCTTCCACAGATCACATTAACTGGAATCGAGGCAACAGACATCTACACACCCCCAGCATATGTACTCATGGTTGTATCTGCACCTACACTGTAGGCCTTGGCTGACCTTGGTCAGGCACCGAGGTACCTCGTTTGAGTGACATCAGGCAGAGGAGAGGACCACAGAGGGAGGACCACAGGGGACCTCAGGGACTGGGAAGTCCCGTTCCTAGAGGAGAAGAGTAATTTGTCCAGGGTCACATAGCTAACAACAGCTCTCAGCCTCAGTTTCCTCATCTGTAGAAAGAAGAGGCTGACTACATGACCCCTGGGTCTCACCAGGCCTGAGACTGTACATGTCCACCTGCATCCCTGCAGCATCCCGCCTCTCAGCACTAACAGAATACTTCTCATATTTTCTGATCACTCTTAACCAGGGCCTCAGGCCCTCCCAGGAGCCAGCCTCTTTCCTGGATCTGAGTTGGCGTAGCTCTCTCCCCTGCAGCTGCATTGGCCACTTGCTGGAATTATCCCACAGAGTAGGTGCGGGTCCCAGGGCTTGGCTGGGCCTTTGGCCTCAGCAGATGGTGGGAGGTTACAAAGTCTTCTCGGAAAGTGGACAGGCCAGCCAGAATTGGTGGCCGGAACAGGAACACAGCCTACCCTGTTCTAGAACAGAGACAAAACCTTGGGAAACCGTGTGAATTGGAGGTGACTTTTTGCCCTCTGTAATGAGGGAAAATAGCCTCCTTCTGGGATAGCAGACCAGGCTTTGGAATCGTACCAGGGACCAGGCTGGGGAGGGAAGGAGCAAAGTGGGCTCAGAGAGAGGTCTCCAGTGACGTTAATTTGTTAAAAGAGACAATTCAGTTTTGCCAAGAAGATTGATTTTGTTTTTGACTCTGTGGGAACCAGAGCATTTGAGGGTGATGCATCCAACCAGCACTGTGCTTTCTGAGGAGGGCTGGTCACATGGAAGACTTGGAAATTTCTGCAGAAATGGCCCTTGTGTCTGAGGGCCAGGCCTCTGGCCTGGGGGAAGGAGGAGACCTCAGTCTGAGTAGGGGCCCTCTGAGGCGCATCTGAGGGCTGGCCCCCAGCCAGGGCAGCCGTAGCTGCGTGCTTCCCAGGGAGACATTGATTTCCTGCCCTCAAGTCCTAGCACAGTGCTAGGTACAGTAGGGCCTGATTGTTGCCTCTTGATTGAACTGAGACACAGATTTGACCAGCCAACAAACGCTCATACAATGGTGTACAATCCTGCGTTTCCCAAGATTCCCAGAGTCAGTGCATTTGGGGGCCCCAAATGAGTCAGGAGACACACCCCCCCTTAGATGGCTGACCTCAGGCCAATCCCTGTCCTTCTCTGAATCTCAATTTCTTCTTCTGTAAAATGACCAGGCACCTTTTGGTCCTAAAATGTAGGATCAGCAATCCTGGAGAGGAGACAGGAGACCCTGTTGTCCAACCTCCTCATGTGAGTGATAAGGAAAATGAGTCTCAGAGAATTTGTAACTTTCCTAAAGCTGTGGTTGATCCTTCGTTTTTCAAGAGGACCAAGGACTTGCGAATGAATCGGATCTTTCCTAGGGCCACTCAGGTAATAGATTCCAGGGGTAGAATTTGAAACCAGGTCTGTGGATTCTAACCTCAAGGTAAAGCAATCCATTAGTCTCAGTTTCCCCAGCAGTGGGATTACAGGCAGGCATCCTCAGGACTGGCTCCCTTTCCTCATCCAAGCAAACTCTTCTACCTTCTTCTGAGAGAGGAGAAAAAGATCCTGAGGACCATATTCCCCAAACACTCTTCCTTCACCCAGATAAAAGGATTGTTTTTACCAAGACCCAGTTCCTACCTAGTACTTATGAAAGCTGGGTATGGGGAGCGTTGACCCACTGATGATGGAAGAACCAAGGTCCAACTATCCTGCTAAATGAGTGGAGCAGCTGGAAAGATCCTTAACAAGCATCCCCATTCCCTCATTTTACAGAAAAAGAAACTGAGGCTCAGAGAAGGGAAGGGACTTGTCCAAGATCCCTAAGGCCTAAGTGTTCAAGCCAGGATTTGAACCTGGGGACTCAGCTTCCAGAGCCAGGGAATTCCCAATGGCATCTTCTATGAGATGCCCATTGGCAGGAGCACCGCTCCCAGCAGGGCTGGGCAAGCGTACTGGGGGCCAGTCTGTTCTCATCAGGGGAACTCCCATCTATCAGGCATCCAGGACATCCCATGTGTATGGGAGAGAACATGATATTGGCCCTGAATCCCCCTGGGCCAGGAGCAAGTTCCATGGAGCCCAGTGGAAAGTCTCGGTTTCCTTCTACTCTGCCGTTTGTCCTTTAGCCCCTGGCCAGTGTATGTGGGGGAGGAGGCCTGGGCATTCGAGAGGGGGACAGGGCTCTGAGGTCAGCCCCTGAGCACATAGGGCTTTGCATCAGTATTGAGGAAGGCAGCTGGTGAGGCAGAAAGAAATCTGCATTTAAAATCAGATGTGGGTGAATTATCCCCACTAGGAACCTTGATTTAATCATCTGTATAATGGGTTCCAAAATGTCTGCTTTATGGACATGCAGAATGTTTTGGCTGTGAGAGACTTTGGAGGTCACATTGTCCAGCACCCCCATTTATAGATGGGCAAATAGAGGTTTCAGAGTTCTCACAGCTTACATGTGACTGAGCAAGAATTTTCACCCAGGCCTTCAGGAGTCATGTTTGTGCCCTGACGTCTCCCTGTTGTCATGTAGCTAAAATGAGATGCTAACAGGTAATCAGTTGTTTGCTTTTAGGGACAAAAGCTTTGTCAAAGCCAGCATTGATGTGTCTGCCTGCTGGTTTGGACTGAGGGGATCCTAGTCCAAAGTTGATGTAGGGGCTTCCACAGCACCTAGGACCTGGTCAGGCATAGCCCTAAATCCAGAGAGGTTTGAGCAGGCTGAGGTCTTATCTTACAGAGAAGGGAACTGAGACCTAGGGATGGTAAGTGATTGATCTAAGGTCACACAGCTGGTGAGAGACCTGGGTGGGATTTGAACTCAGGCCCTGTGGCATGAGGTTGCTTTGATAATTCAGTCAGGCAGTTTGTTAAGATGTTAAACCACCCAGGGCCCAGAAATGATAACCTTGAGACACTTTGACTTGTCCAGTTCCAGACAAACACTCACATTATCTGGTAAGAATAGCCTTTCAGAAGTAGGGTGGCTTGAAGAATGAGAAACAGAAGCCAGGAGAACTGGGTGCAAATTCTGCCTTTGGTATTTATTGGCCGGGTGACTATGGACAGGACAGGGAAGCTCAGAGCCTTAGTTTCCTCATCTATAGAATGGGAGCAGTAATTCTTGTTTCCTTCCTCATGAGGCTGTGGTAAGGAAAGTGTATTATAGAAATGGATGTGGTGGTGGTAGTGTTATCCTGTACCCATCTGAAATTGTATGGCCAGAAGCTTTGTGGACCGCCAAGACCACACTTCCAGTAATGAGGAGAGGGCTGCACTTGACTAGCCTGCCTCCTGCACCTTATAGTCCATCCTAAGGGCTATGGAACTCCTGCTAGCTTTAAATCAGGCTGGAAGGCCTTCATCCGTTTCCTGACTGGGACACTTTGGGCAGGTAAGGTGGATCCCTTAGCCTCACTGGGGCCACGCTGATTAGAACTGGGTATGTAGAAATGTAAAATCCTGTACCTGGTTCAAGAAGTCAACTTCACAAGAACAGAATCCAAGAAGTGTGCTTAGAGAGCAGATTTCCAAGCTCCAAAGACCCAGGAGTCGTAGTGTGTGGTGAGGGGGTTCCCCATAGGCCACTGAGGTCCTTCAAACTCAGGCCACATTGGAAGGCATTTGGTTCCAAGAATGGGGAGAGGAGAAGGAGCTCCCTAGTCCTGCTCACCTCTTTCCTGGCCCCTTGGGGACTGCTGTGTAGGACTCCATGTTAGGAGGGACATTGCCAAGGTGGAGCGACAGTGATGCTAAGGGGACCTAAGAGATGGGGGAGGTTTCCCTTGGAGAGGACTTGAGAGCTGTGTTCAGGATTAGAAGGGCTGCTGGGCCGCTCTGTGGAAGAGGGATTGACTGGATTCTGCTTGGCCCTAGAGGGTGGAACTGGGCACCATGGGCAGAAGTGACAGAAAGATTTTAGCTCTGATACCACGTACCAATTTAGAGCTGTCCCTAAGTGAAATCAGTCAGAGGACCACCAGGGGAAGACATGCAGACTCACAGAAACTCAGATTTGCGAGCAACTCCCCAGGTCCACAGGACCAGGCTCACCACACTTCAACTCTGATGGAGCCATCCTGAGAGCCCCGAGAGGCCATAGAGTCCAGCCCCATGGGATCATGGGATCCTGGATACATGGCTGGAAGGGGCATCTGGGGCCTTTGAGTCCATTCCCTTCATTGTGCAGAGGGGGGGAAACCGAGGGGATGTTGCTTGATCAGGGCCACAGAGATAATAAGCATCTGACGCAGGCTGCCAACTCAGGTATTCCTGACTCTGAGTCCATTGTAGCTGCCCCGTCCTGGGGAACCCTACATCCTGTGTCCCCCATGAGTCCACTCCACCTGCAGGGGAGAGGGGCTTCCTTCCTTCTCTTCACACCAGGAGGGCACCAGTTATACAGGTGGGCTGCCCGTGGTCAGTGGGGCCCAGCCCTGCTTCTTCATCAGGCGAATGATTCTTTGATGACATCCCTCCTTCCTCCTCCTTCTCCTGTGGAACTCCTTGTTGGAGATCTGCTACTGCCTGTCCACACCCATCAAGAACCTCTCCATCCCCCTCTGGGCCATCCTCGGCTTCAGATCCTTGTTCTGTGACTCATAGCCATATGGTGAGGAGGCCTGATGCGGAGACACAGATAAACACAGGACAAATTAAGATAGGCAGTGAATTCTAGGTCAGATCTGGGGGAAAAAAACATTAGAGAGCCATAAAATGGCATAGCTGGAAAGACCCTTAGAACATAAAACATAGTGTTGAAGCTAGGAGGGGCCTGAGAACAGGGGATGTCAGAGCTGGGAGGGACCTTAGAACAGGGGATGTCAGGGCTGGGGGGGACCTTAGAACATAGAACAGAGAATGCCAGGGATGGGAAGGGCTCTAGAATATGAGATCTGGGAGGACCTTGATTGATTTCTGACAGGTTTGAAGGGTTTGAGGAAGAGAAAAAAAACAGGATTTTCACATCCAAGTTGCAACCCCCAGGTGCCCTCCTGTTCCTTCTCCCTTGCATGGGCCATCTCAAAGGCAGGCAGGCCTTCACTGGTGGATGTCCATGCTAGACAGCTGTCTGGTCTCCCCCTCCTCCACTCCTCCCCTCCGCCTCCTCCCCCCACTCCTTGGTCTCCCACCCCCCCTCCAGCCAGGAAGTCTTTTCTAAGAGAAGAGGACAGAGGGATGGCCTTCCCAGGCTTCTACTCTCCAGTCCTAGGAAGCTGTTTGGGCTCCCCCTCCCCCACAGCATAAAAAAGCCCAGGAAGATGCTTTTCAGAGTGACCACAGAAATGAAATCATGGGGCATTAGCCGGACCTCGGGCTGGCTAGTGGTGACTACAGTGGGAGCCACCAGGAAGGGGAGGTCAGACTCATGAACTTGACCTAGGCAGGTGTGAAT
This sequence comes from Bettongia penicillata ogilbyi, assembly GCA_023548195.1. Taxonomy (NCBI): domain Eukaryota; kingdom Metazoa; phylum Chordata; class Mammalia; order Diprotodontia; family Potoroidae; genus Bettongia; species Bettongia penicillata. The sequence goes on from JAJHZJ010000154.1 coordinate 3,218,608, forward strand.
GATCAGCTGACCTGAGGCCTCTCTCAGGTTTGCAAAGTACCTTCATGTGTATTACTGGCTCATCAAATCCTCGGAACAATTTGTAAGATGACTGTGGGCTTAGGTAAGTCATTTCATCGCACTGTCCCTCAGTTTTCTCATCTATAAAAGGAGGGGTTTAGACTTGCTGGTCTCATGAGGTTCTTTCCAGTTCTCAGTCTGTAACACAAGGATCCTTACTTCTATTTTATAAATGAGAAAACTGAGGTTCATAGAGCTGAAACCACCTGCCCATGGTTGCCAGCTAGGAGACAGTGGAGGCAGGATTTGATCCAGGTCTACACTGGCTCCCAGGGCAGCACTGTAACAGGACACTGCTTCTCAGAATAGAAGGCTTTAGACCAGATAGGATGGTCCTTTGTGAGACTGAACATGACACTCAGCTGAGGGCCCCCCTTGAAGAGGAGAATTCCGAGGCTGGAGAGCATAGCTGTGTGACCTTGGGCAGGTCACCCCCTCTCTCTAGGCCTCAAGTTCCTCATTTGTCAAAGCTAAGTGGCATGATGAATAATGGGCAGGACTTGGAATCTGAGTTCAAATCTAGCCTAGCTCTGTGACCTTGGCCAAGTCATTTAACCTCTATTTGCTTCAGCTGTAAGATGGGGATAGCAATGGTATCTACCTCCTAGGGTTCTTGGGAGGATGAAATGAGATAAAGTACATCATAGGCACCACATAACTACTTAATGTTATCATGATCATCATTGTGGTGGACAGGGAGGGATGCTGTAAGGGGTTCTCATTCAGGTAAGGGTAAGAATACCTGGAGTCATTTCTGGCTCAGACATTCTCAAATCCTAAGGACTTGGGCTTTGTGGGCCAGAGATTCCTCATTGGGTTTCCACCAACTCTCCTCCTCTTCCCACCCTTTGTGATTGGGAGGAGGCAGGAGAATCCCAGGCTCCAAGGGCCCGGGTCTGAGTGGAACATTGCCATGTCTTGGGCCTGTGAGGCCTCCTCCTACGTCCCAGGCCCTGGCTCAGTGTGTCCTCATAGCTCTCACTTCTGCATCTCTGGGCCTGCCCTTAATAACGTGGTGTTATTGACTGGGAATGTAGTCTGATGCCGCTAACATGGGACTCCTGTGAGAAACTGAGCTGAGTTCTTGTCCTGGGCATCTGAGGCCAATGTGGAGGGAGTCCTGGCATCCAGCCCATGGAGCAGCTAGGACAACATGGTTAATGAGCCAGTCTTCTGCCGCTGCGATTCGCTGGCTTCAGCCTGAATAGTTCTGGCTTCCCTAGGCGAGACGAGCCGCAGCCATATCACTGTACTCGAGCCTGATTGCTCTAAGGAAGCAGTTTGTGACTAAGAATGAAGAGGAACCAATGGTCCAGGAGGCCCAGAGCTCACATCATTTTAATTCCTGATGGGTCTGATATCTGGACTTGGGCTCTGATCTAGAAAAGCAGTTTGTTGAATGTTATGTGAAGAGCCTTAAGTACTAGATTCAAATCTTAGCTCTATATCACTGGACACATCTTGCTTCACCCCTATAATAAGCCTCGTTGTAAAACAGGGGTGCAATTAACAGTGATTTCCCAAGACTGTTGAGAGGCCCAAATGAAAAAATGACCATAAAATCTTCCCAAACCTTAAAATATTATAAATATGTAAGGTATTATGTTAGGTTCAGGGGAACTGGGTGGTACAGTGGCTGGGATGCCAGACCTTGAGTCAGGAAGACTCATCTTCCTGAGTTCATATCCAGCCTCAGACACTTACCAGCTATATGATCCTGGGCAAGTCAATTAACCCCGTTTGCCTCAGTTTCCTCATCTATAAAAAGATCTGGACAGGAAATGGCAAACCACTCCAGCATCTCTGCCAAGAAAACCCCAAAAGGGGTCATGCAGAGTCAGACATAACTAAAAAGTGACTGAACAACAGGCACCTCTCTGCTTTTTAGCGGAGGTGGGGGACTAGGACTGTGAAACATGGCTATGACTTTTTGGATAGACTTTTTCTTTCTCTTTGTTCTAAGGAATGGTTCTCTGGGAGGGGGAGGGAGAAGGGAAACTGGAGAAATGTAGATGAAATAAAAACAAAAGAGAACTCAATGAAAATTTAATTTAAAAAAGAAGGGGTGCTGCCTTCATAGCGCTTAGAAGCTAGTAATAAAAGCACTCACCTTTGGAGACCCGGAGTAGGTCTTGTGAGAGAGGGGTAGAATACAGTGGAATGGTATGTGTGGGTCCCAGGAAGTCATTGCCAGATTATCATTAGGGGAGTGGTGAGGGAGAAAGACAGGAATGGATACATCTGAGGTATAGTGAAGGTGAAATTGACCAGACTTGGTAACTGACAAAGCCTGGCAGAGGGGGCTGAGCCAATCCGCACTTATTATGCATCCACAGTGTGCCAGGGACTGTACTAAGACCCAGAAATACAATTAATAAAAAGAAAGACAGCCTCTGCCCTTGAAGGAGGAGACAACGACAAATGGAGTCAGTGGAGAGGGTGGGGATGGAGTGGGACACCAGGGGAAGGGAAGACACTGGGAGGAGTTTGGGGCTCCGCCCTCCCACCCTCCAATCAGAGGGAGATAAGGCAGAGGTGCTGGTAGTCAAGGCTTGAGTTTGTGGCGTGGCGTTAAGATTAGGGAGGCAGGGGAGAAATCCAGAGGGTGCCCACCATTCTGGGCGTGGGAGGTGATCGGTGGGACCCTAGAGCTCCAGCTCCTGTTCATGCGCAGACGGATGATGCCATGCCCCAGGTCCTAGCCAAGTCCTCCATGGCAGTGCTGAGGGACGTGATGCTGGTGTACATCCCCAGGGCAGCAAAGAACAGGGAATAGAGCAAGGCTGTGGGACTGAGCTTTGTGTGGCTTTCCTGAGCCCTGACCCTTTCCCTCTGTGACCTCAGGGCCTGTCTCGTGTGTGAGAAAGTCCCTCCCTCTCAGCTGCCCACAATCACTGACATTGTGCACTGGGCAGGTGGGGGGACTGCTCAGAAATTCAGCCAGCTCTCCATTTTCAGGGCCAGCCGCCTTTGGGGGTGGGGAGTTGGCCAGGCTCTCTGTCGTTCTCTTCTTCTCACATCTGCTTCCTAGCGGGGCTACTGCTCAGGACCAGGCAGAACCCAAGCCTGACAAATTTCTTGTGGCCAAACTTTGTGTGGGGAGCTCATTCCCTTAAGAGACTTCTCTGAGCCTTGAGAAGTTCTGGGACCTGCTCCTTCTTCCCTACTGCCCTTGACTTGAGGGAGTCTTAGAATCATTTTCTCAAAGAATGCCACATTCATCATGAATTTATTAAGTGCCTGCTATGTGCAAGGTCCAGGGCTAGATACCAAGGATGCAGACATAGAAATAAGTTTATATTGGCGGGAGGGGCAGGAGAAATATAAAACACACAGAGATGAGCAGAGACAAAGTAAACTGAGGGAGGGAGGATGGAGAACTGGAGCAATCAGGAAAGGCTTCTCGGGGGAGGTGGTCCCTGGGCTGTGAAGGAAGAGGAACTTGTGAGAGGGGAGTGAATTCCAGGTGTGAGGGCAGCTTGAAAATGCTGGGTTGGTGGGAAAAGGAAAAAGGCCAGTTTGACCAGGATATAGAACCCTCCAAGGGAAGGGATAGGAAATAGAAGCGAATCAGCCACAAATCTACCAAAATCAGGAATCACCAGGTGCTGTGCTGGGGACTGGGGAGTGGGGGAGGGGTGGACTCTTCCTTCCTTTACAGAAGGCATCTCTGCTCTGGCTGTTTTCAGCCCCCTGGTATCCTGCTCCATCCCCACCCTCTTTACCACCTACGTTTGTGGCATTTCCCTCCGTTAGACCGTAAAAGGGGAGAAAACCGCCTTCAAGGGAAAACTCCCCCTTCTAATGGGGGAGACCAGAACATATGTAAGTGTATGTAGAATAAAAAATACTAGATACAGAGGCGTTGGGAAGAGGGGGATCAGATTCATGTAGAAAATGGAGAAGAGGAGGGAGTGCATGGAGGAAGACCCATGCAAAGGCCTAGAGATGGGAAATTAAACGCTCTGTGTTAGAAGCAGCGACTCAGTCAATAAACATGTTTTCTATGCTGGGCTCTGTGCTAAGTTCTAGTCTGGACAAATTACAGCAGGCAGAGGAATAAATGCTCAGTGAGTCTGGAAAGATCCATTGGGGTCTAGTTGTGAAGGACCTTAAAACTAAATGGAAAAATTTAAATTATGTCCCAAAGGCAATAGGGAGCCACTGGCAGTTATGGATTAGGAGAGTACCATGGTTAAGGAAACATGGGCTGGCACCAGACTCTGGAGGGCCTTCAGTTCTAATGGCACGAAGGAGCCTTGGAAGCCTCTTGGGACCTGGGTCAGCCTCATGGCTTAGGAAGATTATTTCAGAGGTTGGAGTGAGGAGGGGAGATATAAGAATGAAGGGAGCCCATTCAAGCTCTTTTTCCAGCAGTCTTGATGAGACATGTTAAGGCTCTGGCAGTGGAGAGAAGTGGGGCAGACACTGGAGATGCTGGGAGGGTAATAGCGACAGGGTTCTGGTGCAGCGCCTGCCCAAATATGGAAGAAGATGCTCATCCATCTGATCCTGATGGGGGTTGCTTGTTAGGGGTAGAGAGCAGAGGGAAGACCATCCTTTGACCTCTAGTTATTCAGGAGTGCTGGGTGGAGCAGGCTTGGCCCACTGGCCTCTACAATGGTCTGAAAATCAGCCAAGAGCTATAAGAGAGATGGTGTGAAGGGTTTGAAATACGTTACATGGGGCAAGGGAGGGAGAAGTGGATGGTAGGGTTTCTGTGTGAGCATGATGCTGAGTCAGGGTCTTCAGAAGTGATGAAGGGGAAAGGGAGGTACAGATTCTAGCAGTTTGTGAAACCTCCTACCCGTTCCATCCCATACAGCTCTGAGGATTGGGAAATGAATGCGGGTTGGCATGACAGTAAGCCAAGCACCAGTGCCAGCTCCTCTTGACATCTTATTGACATGGTGTTGTGGTTTCACACACTTCACCTGGAGGAGAAGGTACTCACGTAGGTGTCAGGGCACCTGAAACAGTATAAGGTACCTGTGGTTGATTGTGCGTATACCTGAGACTGTAAAATACAGGCTTTATGAATAATTTTCATCAGAGTGCACTACAGACCATTTGGACAGAAGGAGGCAATAGATGAGGATAGATCACATGTAGGCAAAAGGTATGATATGACAGTGATGAGGGACTTCAGATCCAGATATCTGTTGGACTCTTTTTCTATACCAAAAAAAAAGCAGCTAATAATTTCCTAACTTGCCTTAATGATCATTTTATCCTTTAAAAGGTCAAAAAACCAACAGGGATTTCTTCTCTGGATCTGATTCTCACTAACAGGGGAGATCTGGTGCTAAGGTGTCATGATGGGAAGCTGGGGAGGGGGGAGGGCAGGGAAGTGACCACTTGGGTGAAAAATGAAAGGAGTAAAACTGAGAATAGTCCTGTGGATTTGGGGAGAGCAGATTTTTAAAGATACCAGAGAAAGGAGGGCTAGCAGCCTCTGACCTGAAATTCTCTAGAGAATGGCAGCCAAAGAGGGATGAAAAGAGCTCAAAAATGAAATTCTGAAGACACAAAGAAACAGTTCTAATTGGAAGAAAATAGCAGAGTTTCTTAGAGAGTTGGTTGTTGCCACATAAGGAACTCACCAACTAACTTTGTTTTTTAAGAGGCATTCACAGAAGATGGAAGCAATGACTGCCAACAGAAAATAATTCTGTGACCTGCTTCTGTGAGAATTGTGTTGAGTGCTAAAGTGCTCAGTGCTAAATGAGCTGAGGTTGGAGAGAACATCTCAGATACCAAAAAAAGGACACCCCTTTCCCTTTCTTTCTTTCTTTCTTTCTTTCTTTCTTTCTTTCTTTCTTTCTTTCTTTCTTTCTCTCTCTCTCTTTCTTTTCCTTCTTTCCTTCCTTCCTTCCTTCCTTTCTTTCTTTCTTTCTTTCTTTCTTTCTTTCTTTCTTTCTTTCTTTCTTCCTTCCTTTTTCTTTCTCTCTCTCTTCCTTTCTTTCTTCCTTTCTTTCTTTCTTTTTCTCTCTCTCTCTTTCTTCCTTCCTTCCTTTCTTCCTTCCTCCCTCCCTTCCTTCCTTCCTTCCTTCCTTCCTTCCTTCCTTCCTTCCTTCCTTTCTTTCTTTCTTTCTCTTTTTCTTTCCTCCTTTTTTATTTAGCTCTCTTGAGAAGGCTCAAAGAAATAGGGCAGCTGCTTAGGGAGGATAGGATGAGATAATCAAAAATGGATAGACCTTGAGTAGCTCGACTCTTTTCTGCTTCTATTTTCTCTGCCAAGGAAAATGATCTTGGAACTGGAAAGGAGAGACAGGAAGAGGCTAATGGAGAGTTCATGAATACGGAGATTGAAAGGGAGCTTCTGACTACTCCTGATGAGTTTGTGTCACCAGGACAAGATGAGTAACATGCTCAGGTCCTGAGAGAATTGTAAGAAATGATTGTTGAGCCACATGGTTCATGATATCAGAAAGATCAGGGAGAGTGGAAGGGATACTCCAGCTATAGAGAATAATAAATGGGATCCAACTTTGCAAAGAAGGGAAGAGGAAGGAGGGACAGCTGCAGAGAGTTCATTTTAGATCTCTGGCAGAATTCTAGGCCATATTGTTAAAGGGATGGTTGTGTGTGTTCATCCTTCGTTGCTGAAGAAGACCATGCCATCAGAGAAATGATGACATGACTTGCACTTGACTTTGTTTTGAGTGAGGGAGGGCTGTGCAGGTCACCAACCTCACTTCTCCTCCAGAGCCATCTGAATCCAGTGACCAGATATTCATCAGGATGACTGGAGATGACCCAGGATGAGGCAATTGGGGTTAAGTGACTTGCCCCAGGTCACATAGCTAGTGAGAGAGATTTGAGCTCAAGTCCTCCTGACTTCTGCACTGGTGCTCTATCCACTGCACCACCTATCTGCCCCAAAGGGATGGTTAGTAGACTTTTGGAGAAGGAAGTAGTAGCACTTACAAAGAGCTAGCCTGGCTTCACCGAGACTCACCTTGCTTTGACTTTTTTGAACAGGATTGCTAACCTGGTGGGTCCAGGGAAGGCTGTGGAGAAGAGTTTAGAATCTCAGGGTTTCCTATGGTCACAACCTATAGTTTAAGAAATGCTGAAGATGTTAGCAAGACATTTGAAGTCTCAACATATTGAGGAAAATGGGAAGCTATAGGCTAAAAACTCAAGTAGTCAGTTGAAATACAGAGAGATAGATTCTCAGGAATGGCCATGTGGGAATTTACTTGGTGGGCTGTGCATGCTTATGATGAGGGTTTTGCTTTTAATTTTCTGTTGTTCAGTTGGGTCTGGGGTAATGGCAGAAGGGATAGATTAGAAATGCATGTAAATATAAATAAGTTTTTGAAAGGTCATATAGTTAAATCAATTTGGAGTTATGTGGCTGTACCAAAAGAGTAATCGTTAATGATTTGGTGTCTCTTTAGTTGATTAATATCCAATCATTAATGCCTCGGTTGGTCTCCCTTGTGTTCTGAATCAATTCAGTGTCTTTAAAGTGCCTCCTTTAAAGCAAGGCCCTGTAATTGTGACTGGAGATGGGGAGGGGTTTGAAGATGAAAAAATGACATATATCCCTGCCTTCAGGAAGCTTAAAATACATAAGGGGGAAGGTGTGTCCATTTTACAGTTAAGAAAACTGAGGCAGCCTAGTTTAGTGACTTGCTAGTAGAATCTTTGACCCCAGATTCAGTTCTCATCTGGCAATACTAAATCAGTGAAGAAAATTTTCCATATTGAAGAGTTTCTATACCACTGAAATCACAAGTCTCCCCCCACCTCACAAACTTATGAAGTGATTTACATATGTTACGTCGTTTGATTCTCAAGGTAGCCGTGGAGGATAGGTCATGCAAGAATTTGGATCATAGATTGAGAGCTGAAAGGGATCTTGTAGGTCATTTGGGTTGACTTTGTCTCCCCGCTTGTTTCCACCCTCCCCAGACTTCCTCTTCTCGGGCAAGCAGACTTTTCATGCTGGAGAGACCCACCCTATGGACCTCTTGTCATTGCTGAGGGTCTGACTGGAACCAGAGTTCCATGAAGCTCACTCCCAGACCCTTTCACTCTCTAAACTTTGCCACCTTTGGACTCTACCCTTGCCCATTTACAGCTCCCATTTATGTCTTGTCTTTCCCTGTTAAAATGTAAACCCCTTTAGGAAAAGGATTACTTTGTTTGCTGGCATTTGTATCCTTAGCACTTAGTGAGGTGCTAACAGTAGATTCTTTTTAAAAAATTTTAAACTGTATTTTGTTTCTTCCTCATTACATGTAAAGACAATTTTCACATTCATTTTTTAAAAATTTTGAGTGCTGAATTTTCTTCCTTCCTCTCTGTAGGTTATACATCTGCAATCATGCAAAACATTTTCATATTAGTCATGTTGTGAAAAAAAAACAGACTAAAAGGGAAAAAAAAATGAAAAAATAAGGACCTTGAAAGCAGTCTGCTTTGATCTGCATTCAGACTCCATCAGTTCTTCCTTCGGAAGCAGAGAGCATTTTTCATCATGAGTCTTGCAATTGTCTTGGATCATTGCATTGCTAAGAAGAGCTAAGTTTTTCTCCGTTGGTCATTGTTACAATGTTACTGTGTACAGTATTCTCCAGATTCTGCTCATTTCACCCAACATCAGTTCATTTAAGTCTTTCTAGGTTTTTCTGAAGTCTGCCTGCTCATTATTTCTTGTGGAACCAATAGTATTCATAGTATTCCATCAGTCACATACTACAACTTGTTCCACCATTTGTCAGTTGATGGGAATTGTCTGTCTCTGTCTCTCTGCCTCTGTCTGTCTCTGTCCCTCTATCTGTCTGTCTGTTTCTCTCTGGATGCTCAGAGGGGAAGGAGCTTGCCTGGAGCTTATTCAGCTCCTAAGTAGCCAAGCAGGGCCTCAGACCAGGTCCTGGGGTCCAGCTCTCTTTTGTGTACCATACCTTTCCCTGGGAAGGTTGTGCATTGCCCAATGATGACCATCTTCCTTGCCTCCCTGTGGATGTCTGTGAGCCCAGGGAAGGAGTGAGGGGGGCAGTAGCCTCACGCACTGCCTGGTGCTGCAGAAGTTGGCTGGCTGGGCCCAAAGATGGCACCCACTCCCTCATCTCTTGGTCCTGACAGGCCTCCCCTGCAGCCACCACCGTTGCTGTCACAGCCATACTTGTGGGCTTGTCAGCAGGATCTCCTTGCTCCTGCCAAGCTTTCTGAGAGGAACTCAGCTCCCACTTCAAGCTCAACCCCCCTGGGAGAGAGCTCAGCAGAGCTATGACTCCTGAATATAGAAACTCTTAGGTGTGAGGAGAATGGAATATTACAGGTCAGGCAGGAGGACTATAGCTTCCTTGGGACTCTGCTGGGGGTCTGGGAGTTACTCCTGAGCATTGGTGGGGAGGCGTCCGCTCCAGAGGGCCTTGGCAGAGGGAGTCCTGATGTTTGAGGTGGGGTCATCTCATCCCCCAACACACACACCATGGCACGAGCAGATAGACTATTAGAGGATGAGATGCTGATGGGAAAAACTCCTGGTTATGAATACAGAGGACCTGGGGAGGGAGGGTTCCTAGCACTGCCACATACTAGCTATGAGACCTTGGGTAAGAATCAGTGACCCAGTGGGGCACATTTGGAAGTGAGTGTTCACTTCCTCCAGGGGCAGCCCCCTCCATCCCAAGGCAGTCCATCTGACTGGGACAGCTCTCAGCATTAGGAAGTTCCTTCCTTAATCCATCCTGAAGTGACATCTTTGAAACTCCTCTCCCCTCCTCTTTGCATGGATCCTTCCTCCTGGTTCTGCCCCCAGGGCCCAAACAAAGCCAGATGGGACAGCCTTTCCAATATCTGGGGACAAGGATTGTGCCACACCCCCCTTCCCAGCTTGTGTAAGCTACCCCCATGCCCACCACCATGTGTAGACAGGATCATTTGAAGGGGGAGAGAGTCCTAAGGATTTGGAGAATCAGGGAAGGCTTCCCGGAGGAGTCACTCCAAAGGGAGCTAATGATTCTAGGGAGTGCAGGTGAGCAGGGAGTAGATTTTACAACTTGTGCAAAGCCTCTGGTGGTAGGAGATGGAATGCCAAGTGTATACAACAACAAATCAGTCAGTCTGGATGCAGTGTAGACAGGATGGAAAGGTTGACTGGGCCCAGACTGGCAGGAGCTCTAAGGCCAAACAGGAGTTTCTGCTTTATCTTGTAGGCAGTAGGCACTGGAAATTTCTTGAGTAGGGGGTGATGTGGTCAGACTTCCCCTTCAGTGCCAGGTACTTAATGCACCAGGAGTGGAATAAAGTTTGACGATGGTGGAAAGCAACTCACACTCCCGGGATTTTGTGAGGGAAGTCCGTTGCCTGTTGGTGTCCTCCTGCTGGAAGCCACCATCATCTGGCCCCCTGGAACGTGACCATCTGTGTTGGCATCTCCCCCACCCTCATTTCTCATAGCTTCCAGGCCTCTGGTTCTACAGCTGTGAGTGGGGCAGAGCCAGCTTTCTCAGGCTGAGTGGGCCAGGTGGCCCATGGCAGGGGAGGGGCAGAGAGGGGCAGGGCTGCCCCCGACCCAGCCTGCTTTCAATTGCTTCCCCCACACCACTACCCCGGAGTCAGGTCCTTGAGAGCAGTAGCAGGGGCCCTGGGTGCAGGAATGTCCCCCTGCTTGCCCAGGAGATTACACTGGGCACACAAGGCTGGGAGGAGACCCTGTTGGCTGGCTCCCCACATACTTCTCCTGGGCTCAGGAAACCAAGCCTGGGATCAAAGGGACTCTGTGGGCATTAGCCACGCTCTGGGGGATTTGGGCCCAGAGCTTCCCGGGCTCCTGCTGTCGGACTTGGAACTTAATGTCCAGAAAGAGCTTGAGAATGGCCCAATCCCCACATCCACCCCATCACTAAGGGCCCTGGGGAGGACAGGAGCTTGGTTGGCATGGTTCCTTGCTTTACTCTGGGCCCCTCACACAGAGAGGGTTCCATGGCTGGAGGGGGCCTTCCAACTCCATCCAGGCAAGCTCAGTGACCGCCCATCCCCAGACATTCTGCCTTCCCTGGCTCTGGTCCCACCAGCCATCCTTCCTTAGGCCTGGTACTGGTCATATCACTCATTTGGAGGCTGCAAATGGATATTGGCTATACTCAGTCAGGAAGGCTAGGTCTGAGGCCCACCTGAAAACCTACTAAGCACTAGGGAGGATCCCTAGGACGGTCAACTCAACTCGATTCAGTTCAATTCATTTGCCCTCCATTGCCTGTGCAATGTCAGAGTCTTGTAAAAGCAGGGGTCTGAGGGACCTTCATGGGTCTAGATACATGGAAGAGCCTACTGTGTGCTGTGGAGTTGGAAAGACAAAAATGAGCCCAGCTGGTCTCCAGGAGGAAACTGTTGAGGGAGAACAGCTCCATAGGCACAACACCTACTAGTTAATTGGGGGAGCGGGACAGGAAAAGCTGGAAGAGAAGGAGGCTCCATCCTAGTTTGGAGGGAAAATTGAGATTCTGAGAGTCAGATGTATGGAAGGTATGCACTCCAGGCATGAGGGACTGCCTAGTGAAGGCCCACGACATGGGCAGTAAGCATACTGTGTGCAGAAGTGCAGGATGGCCCGATTAGCTGGGCCCCAGAAAAGATGGTGCAGTGGACAGGGCACAGGGCCTGGAGGCAGGGAAATCTGAGTTCAAATCCAGCCTCAGATACTTAATAGCTGGGTGGCCCTGGGCAAGTCACTTCACCCTGCCTGCCTCAGTTTCCTCATCTATAAAATGAGCTGGAGATGGAAATGGCAAACCACTCCAGGCTCTTTGCCAAGAAAACCCCAAATGGGATCCCAGAGGGTCAGACATGACTAAAATGACTGGACAAGTGATTAAGGGGCATGAAGTGGGGGAGAGGGGAGAACAGCCCCCAGGCTGTGTGTGACTAGGAGCATGCTGGTGCTTTGGAGAGAAACAAGGAAGGAAAGGCAGATGGGTAAAGCTGAGGAGTTTGAGGTCATGGAATTATAGATCTAAAGCTGGGAGGGGCCTAAGAGGACATTGGGGCTGACCTCCGGCCCAGAGGACCTGAGGTAGCACCTGAATCCAGGTCCCTCTGATTCAATGACAGTGCCACGCTCCTGTGGGACATCTAGGTTTTGAAATGCCCAATAGATAGCTGGTGTTGGGGGACTGGGCTCAGGAGAGGCTGGGGCTGGGTATACAGTGGTGAGACTCATGGGAACGTGGCTGAGGATTAGAACAAGGGATGTCAGAACTGGGTGGGGCCTGAGAACAGGGGATGTCAGGGCTGGGAGGGGCCTGAGAACAGGGGATGTCAGAGAAGGGAGGGGCCTTGAAGATTATGTCTCTGACCTTGCCATTCTGTACATGGACAATGACTTCCTCAGGGTGACATGACAGTTGCCTTATTGCAGGGCTGAGATTCAGCCCCAGGACTCCCAGCTCCCTGACTGCCTCTCAGTGCTCCATTCCCAGGGCTGGGGCATCGATTGCCTTGTGCCAGTCTGATGCAGGGAAGCTGACCTGCCCCATGGGGTGTCATGCAGATGTGGAATCCTGGGTAATTAATGTTGATTTTTCTGTACGGGAAGCCCAGGCTGCAGGCCAACAGAGTGGGGAAGTGGTTCAAAGAGTGGGCAGAGGAGCAACAGGTGGCTTCTCTTTGGAGCCTCAAGCAGGAGCATGGCAGAATTCTGACGGAAAATCAGCTGCTAGCCCTGGCGCTCTGGGGCCTCCTGGGCTGTCCCTGACCTTCCAATCTGCCTTCCAATCCCAACTTGGTTTGTCTAGAAAGAAGTGAAAGACTTGAGTTTGAAAACCTCTGGGCAAGTCCCCAAACCCTGTTGACCTCAGTTGTCTCATCTTTAAAATGGGTTTCATAGACATTAGAATTGGAAGGAACCTTTGATCTCTTCTGGTCCAACACACTCATTTTATAGAGGAGGAAACCAAATCAGTGACTCAGTCAACAAGGCCTTATGAAGCTCCTACTGTGTGCCAGGCATTGGGCTAAGCTCAGTGGAGGGAAGGGTCTTAGCCAAGGTCACATAATGAATAAGAAGCTAAACCGCCTCCCAATCTGGGCCTCTTGTGATTCATTCATTTGCAGACTCTTGGAAGACATGCATTGTTTGGTTTTTGCCTCTATCTCAAGCCCCAGCTCAGTGTCTGGCACCCAGTAGGTGCCCCAGAAATGCCAGCTGAATCAATTTGGTTTCAACGTCTATTAAGGACCTACTATGTATAAGACAGGGTGCTAGGTGTTAGGACTATGAAGATCCACTGGGTGCCTTTAACCCTCAGGGCTCTTACAGCCAGGAGGCCTGGCTGTGGAGTAAATGTTGACCGTATAAATCAAGGTCAGTTGGGAGTCCAGGAGTGGTCCAGTCAGAAAACTCTAGAAAAGTGGTGATGGACCAGGGAGGGGAGGACATGCCTTCATTCTACTGCCCTGGCTGACCTTACTGCTCCATCCCCACTGTTTGAGTCCCAAGGGCAGCCCCTAGAACCTCAGCAACAGACTTGTCACTTCTCCCTGGATGGTGGGAGCCCGGGGGGAGGGAACCACCAGCGATCTGACAGGAGCCTTGACATCAACCAACCCTGTGTTCTTGGAGGCCCCCAAGCAAATTGCTTTCGTAGCCTGAGATCAGAGCCATCCTTTATGATTTTTGTACCTAAGGCAAGTTACACAAAAAATATGTTCTGAAATCATATGTTCAAGCAAATCATTTGGTGGTGGAAGGGTGGCAAAGGGGAAAGACCATGAAACTCTGCCCCTTGGAGGGGAAACTGTAGAAAGATGGCACATGGCGAGGCATGGAGGACATCTGGCTTGACTGGGGAGGGGTTCACCCACGTCAGTCACCGGCTGTGGAAGAAAGAGAATGGTGCTTCATTTGAGACCTTCCTATTCTGGGGAATTGTTCTTGAGAACTAAGTGCTAAGCTTAGTTATGGCCCTCCTGCTGAATGACTACAAGTGCTTTCAAGAGCCTCTGAATTTTGACACCCTAGTACAAAGCCTCATTGGCCCCACCCTAGTTAGAGCTTTGGATGGACTTTCTGTTTAAGAGGTTCTTTGTAACCCAGAAAGTGCCACGTCCCGAACCAGTGAGAAGTACTTAGCTTACTGTGTGCCAGGCATTCTGCTGGAAATACAAGACAAAACCCTCAAGGAACTTGACTCCTGAAGGAGGGAAATATGTGTAAATGCAGATACCTAGATCAGTCATTCTCATCTGTGTCTGACCCTGTGACCCCATTTGGGGTTTTCTTAGCAAAGATACTGGATCGGTTTTTCCATTTCCTTCTCCAGCTCATTTTATAAATGAGGAAACTGAAGCCAACAGTGACTTGCCAACACACAGCTAATAAGTATCTGAGGCCAGATTGGAACTAAGGAAGATGAGTCCTCCTGACTCCAGACCTGATTCGCTGTCCATTCACAGTACCACCTAGCTTCCTTCAAGAATTTGAATGTTTGCCCTTATTCCGTATGGTCCCAGAGACAGAACCAGGAGCCATGGGAGAAAGTTGAAGGGAAAGTTGATGTTGGGCTGGATGTCTAAGCATGAGAGTTCTCCCAAAGTGGAGGGGGCTGCCTTGGGAGGCGATAAGCTCCCCATCATTGGAAGTCTTTACCAGAGGCTGGGGGCCCACTTCTTGGCTGGGTCACAGGCAGGATTCTTGGTTGGCCGTTGGGTGACTCATCAAAGGAGACCCTTGGCAAACCTTAAAGGACTCCAGAGATGCCAGCCAGCTGTGATCAGGAACTGGCCTCTGAGGTCCCTCACTGCTCTGTGCCTATCTCATTCTGTGGTGCCAGTGTTTCTGACAGCTGGCCCAGGGCCAGCCTCCCATGTGGTCCAGATAGCGGGGGTCCCTGCTGGGATTCTGCTTCCCCAAAACCCCTGGATCAGGGCAACCCTAGCATCATTATACCCCTGTTATGGAGGAGGAGACCAAGGGTCCCAGAGGGGAAAGAATCTGCCCAAGAATCTGCCCAGAAAGTCAGTCACTTCCAGAAGGGAGATTGGAACTTGGGGCTCCTGCCCTCCAGGACTGTCTCCTGCCCATCCAGTAGCCATGATCAAATCCAGCTGTTTCTCTGTGACTGCATTTGAACAGCTGTGGTTTTTCAGGAACTACTGGGATCAAGTGGGAGGAAGAAGCCTGGGAACTGTGTGTGTGTATGTGTGCATATGTGTGTGTATGTGTGTGTATGTATCTGTGTATGTGTGTGTATGTGTCTATGTGTGTGTATGTGTGTGTCTATGTGTGTGGGTGCATGTGTGTGTCTGTGTGTATGCGTGTGTGTATGCATGTGTATGTGTGTATATTTGTGTGTGTATATGTGTGTATGTGTGTATGTATATGTGGGTGCATGTGTGTGTATGTGTGTATGTGTATATGTGTGTATGTGTGTGTATGTGTGTATGTTTGTGTTTATGTGTGTGTATGTGTATGTGTGCATGTGTATATGTGTATATGTATGTGTGGGTGCATGTGTGTGTGTCTGTGTGGATATGTGTGTATGTGTATGTGTGTGTATGTGTGTGTTTTGTGTTTATGTGTGTGTATGTGTGTATGTGTGTGTATGTGTGTATGTTTGTGTTTATGTGTGTGTATGTGTATGTGTGTATGTGTATATGTGTATATGTATGTGTGGGTGCATGTGTGTGTGTCTGTGTGGATATGTGTGTATGTGTATGTGTGTATGTGTGTGTTTTGTGTTTATATGTGTGTATGTGTGTGTATGTGTGTGTGTGTGTTCTGTCTCTTAAGCACGCACACACCAACACAGTCTCTGTTTCTAGTTCTGTCTTTCTCCTCTCTTTATCTGTCTCTCTCTGTCTCTCTCTGTCTGTCTGTCTCTCTGTGTCTCTGTCTGTGTCTCTGTCTCTCTCTTCTTCCTCCCCCTCATCTCTCTTGAGTTGTACCTGCTATGATTCTGGGTAGATCACATAACCTGTGTAGACCTCAGTTTCTCTATCTGTAAAATGAAAAGTTTAGACCAGATGGTCTCTGTGGGTCCTTTTCAGCTCCATGTCTGATCCAGGATCTTCCTGGACTTCAGTTTCCCCATCCCTAAATTAAAAGCTTAGGCTAACTGGCATCCAACCTCCCTTCCAGCTCTAAAAGTAGTGATGATGGTGGTGATATCTGGGATTTTCTCTAGCGCTGAAGTTTGCAAAAAAATTTTTTCATATATTATGCTATTGGACCTTCTGGGAAATAGATGCCACTGTTATCCTCATTTTACAGATGGGGAAACTGAGGTACATAGTGTTTAAGCAAGCAGGTTCGCACAGATAGGAAGTGTCTCAGGCAGGATTCTAGCCCTGATTTTGAGTCCTGTACTCTCCACCACTGCCTTCATCCTGAATGCCCACTGTTCTATCAGCAGTGGGCAGAGAATGTGCCATGTGAAGTCTGAGGGCAGAAGGGAGGTGGGGACAGTTGGGAGAAGCTACCTGGAGGAGGCAGCATTTGAGTTGGACTGGGTTCAGCAGAAACCAGGGAAGGAAGGCATGCTAGGTGCAGGACCCTGAAGTAGCAAAGGCATGGGGGTTTGCAGACAGGGCTTCCTGGGGTCAGGGAGGTCATTCACCTGAGTAGCTCTGGGGCTCTGGTGTTGGTTGGTCCTGTCTCCTCCTCAGCCTATGTATAAATAGCACTGACTTCAGTGCTATCCAGGAAAGGGGCCTGGCGTCCAGACCAGCGACTGTTCTAAGGGCAGGAAAGCCAGGAAATGCAGAGGCTCTCTCTTGATTGGGACCACTGATTGTATCTGGGGATCTTTCCTCTCTGAAAGGAAGTGTCCCAAGGACCCAGCCCTGTGCAAGGAGCTGGGCACGTCCATCCAAAGAGTCTGAAGGGACCTCAGTGAGCATAGGATCCAACTGAGACCTCAGCTGTCTCCGCTCCCAGCATCCTGAGCTGGAAAAAGAGTTTTCTTTCTTCTTCGGGCCCCTGAGCAAACCTGTCCATGCCTACCAAGTCTCCCGTTCCTCTGTGGCCATCGCCGGCTGCCTCTTAGCAAAGCTGACCTGCGTCTGTGTGGTCAGCTTGGTGCTCCTGGTTCTGGCCTCGGCGGCCAAGCAGATAGGGCCAACGCCTCTGCCCAGGGCAGCCCTTCAGAACGTGGCAACTTTTAAGTCCTCAGGAAACTTTCTTTATTTCACAGTAAACCTCAGACCCTCGGGCCCAAAACAGGGGGTGTCCTTTTACCTTCTGAGTCCATCCACTGACCTGGAACTTTCCAGACTGACCTGTTCCTCCCCTATGTGAGCTGTTAGCCCCTTATAAAATGGAGAGTAAGAACTGTCTTTGCTTTTACGTTTGTGTCCCCAGCACTTAGTACAGTTAAAAATAGTTTATTTATAGTAGTAAATAGTACTTTTCCATTCACTCATTCACCCTCTTCCCTTCCCCTTGTACAAACTGAGGTCCACTGTTGGACAGCTCTGCCAAATTGTTCCTTACATGGAGTCCTGGTAGCTCCCATCCATTGTCCCTCTTTTGACTACCCGGAGTCCAGCAGATTCTCGGCTTCTGTAGGACAGACTGTCAGACATTGGAGCACACAGAGACCCTCGCTCCCAAACTGCCTTCAGACCAGGCCTGGTTCTTTTGGCCTGTTCCTGGAGGAGGGTGTCTCCTCTCCTCCCTCTCACTCATCTTTGGCTCCCAAATGTCTCTCCAGTGCCTTCATTTTCTATCCTTTTCAAAAGTAATCATATCTTTTTGTTTACATTATTTATTCTACAACCCCTCCATTTCCCGCCACGTGCCTCTCATGAGTCCTCACCAAAGAACCATCTGTCATCAGAAAGGATTTCTTAAGAAAGAGGAGAGAAAAAAAGCCCACCTGACTTGGGCCCCAAGTCGGCTGTTGTATGCAGTATTCTGAACCTGTGCCCCCCGCTTCCTGTATCTGTTCTTTGGGGCCACACTTAATCATTATGATTTCACAGAATCCATCTTTCTTTAAGTCTCAATCCTGGAAGCTGGTTGTGGGAGGGCCAGCAGTGATCCTGCTGCTGGAGCCACTGAGGCTGCTGAATTGCTTTAGCTCGGTCTAAATCCCGCCTCAGATTAGCTCCGGGTGACCCTGGGTAAGACACTTCCTCTTTCAGGGTCGAAGATTCGTTGGCTGTAAAGCCAGGGGGCCAGCTTCCTGATTCCCTAGGCCCTTTCTGACTCTAGATCTCGTAAAGGATGACTCTTGGCCTGCTGTGTTCTGAGTTTCCTTGGTCTTCAGGGGCCACCTGTGGCGTGACCCGTCCCGAAGTAAGAGAGGCTCTGAGAGTGTCTCAGAGCATGTGGAGCCCTGCTCCCAGGGCCCCTCCTTGTCCTGGTGGGAAGAGAAGGATGACATCTGACTGGGGACACTGAGGAATGTTCCCTCATGTAGACAGCGGGGTGTTGTGAGCGAGATCACACTGGATCATTGCTGCCCTGCCTTCATCATCTAATTTGGGGATTTGGGGGTCAGAGACAGTATGGAGGGACAGCTGGTTCAGGGCCCAGAGCACCTGCCATTTGGGGCCAGCAGGTAAACAGGGAAAAGATCGTGGCAGAAGAGGGGGAGGCCATGGGGCATCTCATAGAACCTAGCCTTTAGTTTCACCCCCACCCTCCTGAACCCTAAAATGAGGGAAACTAAACTAGATGATCTCTGAGGCCCCTCCCAGCCCTGACATCCCCTGTTCTAAGACCCCTCCCAGCCCTGACATCCCCTGTTCTCAGGCCACTCCCAGTTCTAGCTGCTTTTACGACCCTCCTTCAGGGCATTCTGTACATGAGTCTGGGGGCCTTCTCACCCTCTGTCCCTGTGCTTGTGGGCTGTTGAGGGGTGGTGGGTGGGCTCCAAGATTTGGGCCTTGTGTTAAGGAGGGCTGTACCTAGTGGCCATCTCCTTTGTCCTGTTCTGTGGCCACACTTCCTACCCAGTTCGATCAGCCAGTTGGTGGGTGTGTATTAAGCCATTGCTAAAGGTTACACACACACGCATACACACCCCAGACACAGCACACACACGCACACACCACACACGCACATGCACACAGCCCACATACACACACACACACACCCCAGACACAGCACACACACACACGCACACACTCACATACACACCCCAGACACAGCACACACACACGCACACACACCACATACACACACACCACATACACACATACACATACCACATACACACCCCAGACACAGCACACACACACCACATACACACCCCAGACACAGCACACACACACACGCACACACACCACATACACACACACCACATACACACACACACACACCACATACACACCCCAGACACAGCACACACACACCACATACACACGCACACACACATGCACACCACATACACACACACATGTCCACACACATACACTACCCACCCCCCACACTCAGAAGCTGGCTTGCTTAGCCTCTGGGAGCAACTAGAATTCAGTTAACTCTCTGCACCTGTGTCCTTCTCAGCCCGCTGGCTCACAGTTCACTAGTTCCCTGCATGACCTTGAATATGGACCTCCCCCTGTCAGAGCCTCTGCTTTCCTCTGAAAAGGGCTGCTAGGCCTGGCCCAGCTGGTCTCCTGGGTCCCTCCTAGCACTGACATTCTGTGTAAATCCTCCGGAAGCCCTCTGGCATTTTCTGTTTATGAAACTGGAGGGGAAGGCTCCCTGGAACTGCCCGCAAAGGTTAATTTAAAGCAATAAATCTGTTGTGGGCTGAGGGGTTTTTTTGTTCCTGTCATACTGATCTGAGCACTCAGCTTAATATTTTAGCAAATTAAAACATAAATCTTCATTTTCTCCTTTGTGATGCCCCTGGCCTGCCCTGGCCTGTCTGTTCGTTCACTCAGGTCATTCCTGGCACCTGGACTAGACCCTTCTTTCTGGACTCCTGTCTGGTCCTTTCAAGACTCAGCTAAATCCATCTCTCCCCTCCCCCCCACCCCCAGCAATCCTGGGACCCCCTCCCAGACCAACAGCTAGTCAGGTGAAAGGTTAGAGTTAAATGTGCTGCTTCCTCCTCCTGTTTCCTCCTGACTCTCCTCTCTTCCTTGTCTGTTAATAGATTAGGCACATTCCTGCCTGTGCCTCATTAGTATAGGATACCAGACTCCCCAAGCTGGGGAGAGCTCAGACACTATCCAGTACTCCCTGAGCTGAGCATCCCTGAAAGGTGGAGTGGTGGTCAGGGATTAGCTAGGGTCAAGTATTTCCACTGACACTAGTTGTGTGATTTTGGGGGCATCACATACATTTCTCTGTGCCTCAGTTTCCTCATCTGTAAAACGAGGCAGGTCGAACTCAGTGACTTCTAAGTTGCCTTTAGCTCTAAATCCATGCTCCTATGAACTCCCTTTGCCGGTGCAGGCGGGCACCTTCTCTAATTTCCAGTCAGACTGAGAGATCAAGGGACTGATCTATGATCAAGCAGCCCATATGTGTCACAAACTTGGCCCCGGGTCTTTAGGCCCCTCAGACTGGTTCTTTTCCCTCGCCCCTTGGGGCTGCTTAGTAAATATTAAATGAGATTTGAATGTGGTGTTTGGTTGGAATCCCTTCTTCTTCTCTGGAAGATGAGCAGGATTCCTCCTTGGAGAGCATATCCACAGAGCAGATTGTAGCCTTGATCCCCCTGGATAGGACCAGGCTCTGAGATCCTGACTGGATGGGGACTGTACATGGACAGGCAGCAGATGGGAGCCAGCCTGGAGCAGAGGCTGCTGGGAGGTGGCCTTGGAAGAGGGGGAAAGGCAATGGGTCTCTTCAGCCAGAACTCTTTCTGACAGACAAGGTTGCAAGTGGCTGAGAGCCCCCAGTCTGGTTCCTCTTCCTCTTGGGCGTGTAGAGGGCCAGGATCTCTCCTCCAACAGGCCCAGGTGGGGACTCAGAGCCTGCCTGAAGACAGTGAAGCAGACTGAGCTGTCTCTCTCCTCCTCCCAACTTTCTTTAATGCCTTTATGGCAGAAACAGGAGGCCCACTGCTCAGCGACACCACAGTCCAGCTCCCTGTTCAGGTTGTTTCATGTGTTTATTCCTACCTGTGAAATGCCTGCCCTGGGCTGGGTGCTGGCGGAAGAAAGACAGACCAGAAATAATCTTTGCCCTCAGAGAACTTATATTTTGTTGGGGGAGACAGCAGATGCACATAAAAGTATTGGCAAAGGGCAGACATGATGTGGATTCCATCAATGCCAAAGCAGCCTTCCCTGCATCTGACAGACTCAGAGACTTTCCTAGAGCCCTGAGCGGGCAAAGGCATGGAGGCAGGAGAAAGCATGACATGAAAAAGAATTAGGCTGGAGAGGAAGGTGTAGAACGATCTGATTGGGGGTGGAAGATCCTTTCAAGGCTCAAGAGAGAAGTTTACATTTCATCCTGGATGCAGTGGGGAGTGGCTGGCATTTGGGCCCTCACCACCGCAAGGCAATCCCTTTATTTTTCTCTAGGTGACCCCCTGGGTCACTCCCACAGAAACTGTCCCAGAGTCTCTTCTCTCCTCTCACCTGTCACACCTTTCCCTTCCCCTTTCTCCCCACTGCTGGAGACCTTGCCTGTCAATTTACTAAGGAAGGTGAGGCCATTAGCTCTGGATCCCATCTCTTTGGATCACACACAGCTTGCCCTGGCATCATCCTCCATTCTCCCTTCCCCTAGTCTATGGCAGAGACTTGTCCCTCCTCCCGGATGAGACCGATGCCCCTCATGGGCACTTTTTCAATCTCTTCTCCTCTTGTCAAATATGACTGTACCTCCCATTAGCCCCTTCTCAAATCCTCTATCCTCCCCAGTTCTTGGCTTTCCCACTGCCCACAAATGTACCTGGACATCACCTCCACCACCTCCAGTTATCATCCTCCATCGCGCCTCCTGTTCTTAGCCAGATTCCTAGAAGAAACAGCCTCTGCTTCCTCTCCTTCATGCCTCAATTCTTCTTTTTTTTTTTTTTTTAAAATAAAAACATTGTAATTCCTGAATTATTTATAACCCCTGCTTCCTCTTCCTTGGCTGCCTCTCACTGGTTCCTTGCCTTGTAGGTCAGGACCTCCAATATCATGCCTGTGTCCCCTGGTAGCTGCCCTAGACAAAGGGGGCATCCGGGGTGGGGGTAGGCTGAGCAGGGATGATATCTTGCAGATTCACTCCAAGGGTGCAGAGCTTTGCTGCCCCAAGTGAGCTCAGATCCTCATCCCTAGCAGGGTGTTCCCAGCAGAGGGACCTGAGAATGGGGCCTGGCCTGAGGCTTGGCACACTGGCTCATCTCCCAGTCTCCCACCTGCTGGCACCTGGCCTTGGCCCAGATGGGAATTCAGCCTGGGAGCAGGTGGGGGGTCAGAGTTTGGAGGGATTTGCATGTATTTGTTCAGAGATGGTACCGTGAACCCCAAAAAGCCAGCTCACCCTCTTCCCTGCCCTCCCACCCTTTCAGGATCTCCAGAGCCTCTGGGGGATCAGTGCATGGCTTCTCACAGGCTCACTGAAGCTGGGGTGTGGGGGAATACAGGAGGGTTTATGAGCTAGGCAGCAACCACCCAAGGAGGCTAAGCCACCATCGCTGCTGTGCCCAGCTGGGTTTATCCAAACTTGACAGCCCTCGACGTCTGTTCATGGGGAGTCATGGGGAGAGAATCTTGGCTCGCTCTGGGGGAGCTGTGTCTCCCTGACGGCTGGCCCAGAGTCCCTAGGTTCCTGACTCGGTCTCCTCTGATTGGCAGATAAAAACCCGCTTTCCTCTCTGGGCCTCAGTGTGAGATATTCATCCCCTTCTCAAACCTTTACTTTGCAAGGATGTTAGTACTTAGGACTGTGGGGAAGTCTATCTGAGCCTCCTCATCCCTGGCTTCCCATGCCCAGCTCCTATGTCTTCCCTGTCCAAGTGCTGGGGCCAGTCTCAGTTTCTCTTGACACGGAGAGGAGCCCCAGCACTGGAACCTTCATCCTCCCTGTGTGCCCCCTGTGTTTTTTGGAGATCACACCTTTCTCTGAGGATACCCACTAACCCCTTACACTAACTAACTCCCTGACTGTAATAGGTCACCGCCTGGCACACCCACTCTCCACTGTCAGGCAGGCCATTGGGGTATTCCGTGTTTCACAACCAAGCAACACCCCAGGAAAAATATTGATGTGGGCCTGGGTATTCATCTGGTTTGTTTAACGTTTTCTCATTTTCCTCCTTTCCCCCCCTTCTTTAAAAACAAAACTCTGATATATAAGGGATAAATCTCTGAGAAGAGGAGAGAATGAATCAGACAGTAAATATTTAATTAAGTCCCTTCTATGTGCCAGACACTGTGCTAAATCCCAGGGATGCAAAGAAAGGCAAAAAGATATCCCCTCCTCTCACAGAGTTGAAAGTCTATCTACTGAAGTAGATAGCGTCAGACTTCGAGTTAGGAAGACCTGAGTTCAGATCCTGACTCAGACACCTAATAAGTTGTACAACTCTAGATGAATGATTTCCCATCGATTAGCCTTAGTCTCGTCATCTGTAAAATGGGAGTGGCACCTCCTCTCCAGGGTTATTGTAAGAACAAGTCAGTCAGTCAGCAAGACTGTAATAAGCCCCTACTATGTGCCAGGCACATACAAACAAAAAGAGAGGAAATCCTTGCTCTGGTCATCCCCCAATCCAGACCGGCTCTCTGAAGCCCCACCTTGTGCAGGAAACCTCCCTTAATCCCAGGCCATCCCTCTGCTTGTCATCTCCCGTTTATCCCCAGATGGTCTTGGTGGCACTTTGGCATCTCCCCCATCAGATGTCAGCTTCTTCTTTGTCTTTCTTTGGATCCCCAGTGCTGGCTTTGTGCACTTCTCTGGCTCATAGTAGGTGCTGTATAAATGCTGATAGACTCTTTTCTAAAATGGGCTTT
Organism: Bettongia penicillata ogilbyi; assembly: GCA_023548195.1. Lineage (NCBI taxonomy): Eukaryota > Metazoa > Chordata > Mammalia > Diprotodontia > Potoroidae > Bettongia > Bettongia penicillata. The sequence goes on from JAJHZJ010000154.1 coordinate 3,242,542, forward strand.
GGTTTCCAGAAGCCAACCCTCCTTAAAAGGACTGTAGAGTTTTCCCCCAAGCGTGGAACCTGCCTTCTTGTCTGCTCTTTCATTCCAGTCTCGGTTCATTGTCCATTTTACAGATGGGAAAACAGACTCAGAACTGGGAAGTAAATTTAGCCAAGGTCACTTAGCGAGTAAGTTAATGGACGACCAAGACTTGAAGTCAATTTGCTGACTCTGAAGTGAGTCCTCCTGGTGTCACCTCCCCGGCCCCTGCGTTCATGGTCCATAGAACTCTCAGACTTGGGAGGGCAGGGCAGACGTCTCTTCAGGGACCTGGCCCTGGGGAGGGGCTCCATGAGACTAGAGAAGAGAAGGGGCCCAGGTCTTGGACACAGAGACCCTGGGCTCAAAGTTGTTCTAAGGCCCCCCCAGCCCTGACATCCCCTCTTCTAAGGCCCCCCCCAGCCCTGACATCCCCTCTTCTAAGCCCCAGCCAGCCCTGACATCCTCTGTTCTAAGGCCCCCCCAGCCCTGATGTCCCCTATTCTGAGGCCCCTCCTCCCAGCCCTCACATTCTCTTTTCTATGTTTCTTCCCACATTTACCGTTCCATGCTCTGAGCACCATGACCTTGTCCATCTCAGGGTTGGGGTAGCTTTCTCAGGACCCTCTGGGAGAACACACCTGAGAAGGTGTGTCTGGAGTTATCAGAGCCACCACTTTCCTGCCTCATCAGCCTCAGGGTCACAGTTAATTGCCAAACCGTGCCCAGCAGTCTGGAACAGGTAATTAACCTTGTGCCAGGCAGGCGATCTCACAGATCTCGCTGTCTGAGGTCTGCCCTGGCCACTGGCACCCTAGGCTTCCACCTTGGCCATACTTTGGTCGCCAGCCAGGGCGAGGACTGTGAAGAAAGGGAGCCCTGGGGGAGGCTGCTTTCTCAGTGCCCCTCCAATCAAAGGCCACCTCCTGCCCTCTTTCAGTTTCACAGAGAAGGTCAGTGTGGCCTTGGGGAAGTTGGCAAGGGTAGCTCATTCATTGGATGGCATTACCTAGGTAAAGTGGTAGCTGAGGTTCAGCTCCAATGCTCAGACCCAGTTGAGAGTCCTTGGGCAAATCACTTAGTTTCTCTGAAACTCTTGTCATAGGGTAGTATGATCTTAGTTCTGGAGCTGAAGAGGATCTTAAGTTGAGTGACTTGCCCAGGGTCACTCAGCTAATAAGTGCCTGAGGCTAGATTTGAACTCTGACCTTCCTATCTCCAGGCCCAGCTCTCTATCCACTGCACCTGATAACTGCCTACTCTAGTGGGGAACACAGTATGCACAGGGGAATGGTGACTGGGGAAGAGGGACCTTGATCCATAGAGCTAGGGGATGGGGAAGGAGACTATAGAGGAGTAGATTGACACAGTCCAACCAGGAACAGTGGCACAGCGGGTTTTGATTCCAAGGCAGGAGAATCAGGGAGGAAAGCATCCACTGGGGCTGCCAGATGATTGTCAAGAAGGCTCAGGATAAGGGGCTAAGAAGCAAGTCTCTGAGGCAGAAAATGAGCTCAGGTCAGAGGCTGTGGGTTCAAGTCCCACCTTGGACACTAGCTGTATGACCTCTGGGCAAGTCATTTAAGTTGCCTGGGCCTCAGTTTCCCCATCTGTAAAATGAAAGACTGCTCTTCATGGCCTCTGAGGCTCCTTCCAACCCTAGACCAGTCATCCCATGAATATGGAATGTGCCATCTTCCCAGACACTTTTCCAGAATGGGCACTTGCTTCGGTGACTCCCAATGGTTAACAGAGTAATGTCCAAACTCAGAACTGCATGGACTGGCCGTGGAATCAGGAAGACCTGGGTGGGAATCCTTTCTCGGACACTTGATAGCTTTTTGACCTTTGGAAAGTCCTTTCTTCATCTACAAAATGAAAGCGCTGCACTGGATCCCTCCTAGATTTAAATCTGTGAGTCTGTGATTTGCCAGTATGCCTTCCATGTGGAGTCCACCCACCATGCTGATAGCCTTCCTCTGGGTCTCATGACATTGAGATGCCTGAGAGCACTTGGGCAGTCCCTCCCTCCCAGTAATTTTCTTACACAGTTCTTAGTATGTAACAAATCACAACCATACCCCTTTCCTTGAGTGACCCTCAACCACATACTCTGTTCATGGCTCATACTATAAAATCCTGGCTTGGGCAGTGCCATCAGAAGGATGCCCTCCACCTTGGGCAAACAGGAGAGGGGCTCTAAGCAGGGGATAATTTCAAATTCCCATCTTGAGATTTGTAATGAACTGGGCAGCCAATGAGTCATTCATCAAGGGAAGTAAATGAAATTCTCTATTGGCCTGTAATACTGAAAAATTCCTCTGGATTTGTACAAAAGGTGACCAGGTCTCCCTTTCAATTTAATTGAGGCTGGGGAACCTTTATGTCAGGTTATAAAAGTTAAATTACGTTTCTCCCCGTCTCTCTGGCAGACATTTTTCAGTCCAATCTCCTGGCTAAATAAAAGCCATTGGCAGTCTCGGTGGACAGCAGAGATCACTTTGAGTTTTGCTGTTGTCTAAGACAAGGCAGTGAGGCCTCTTTTTGTGGAGGTCAGCTTGTTCCAGACTCTGGGCTTCTGGACCTCGGAGGCCTTGAGGTGGCAGGAGAAGGACGCTAGGCTGGAATGCAGAGTTCCTGGTTGGGTGACCTTGGACAGGTCACTTACCCCTCTCTGGGCTGCTGTTTGCCCATCTGAAAAATAAAGGGACCAGCCTAGTTGCCTTCTCAGCTTCATGCCTGTGAGATGATGTAATAAACGTGTTTCACCTTCTGGGAACCTCATTTTCTTCACCTTTAAAAGGAGAGGGCTGGCATGGAAGGGAAGGATGGCTCCATGAGCTGTGGAACATGAGTAGAATGTTAGAATACCAGCATCCTCACCACCCAGCACAGAGCCTGGCACATAGTGGGTGATTTAAACAAATGCTGATTGATATTTTTTTCCTCTTTTCTGCTCTTGTTATAAAGAATGACTCTCTAGGAAAGAGAGGGTACAGGAATATAGAATTGGGTTAGGAAATGGAATCCATGTCAAAACATGATAAAAATTTAAATTGAGAAAGCAAAAACTGGGCTAGATCATTTCTGAAGTAATTTTATAACTGTAAATTCTGTGATCCTGCGATGTACACTCTGTTACAGAGAATGTTAGGGTTGTGAATATGCTGGCATTTAGATGAGAGAATAATTGTGTGTGTGTGTGTGTGTGTGTGTGTGTGTGTGTGTGTGTAGGGGTGAGAAACATTTCTCTTGTGACTCAGTGAAACAGCCCATATCCGCATGGAGGTGAACACACTTGGGGGTAGAATGAACACACTTAGCTAGTAAGGTGGGAATACCCTAGGCAGCTAAATGACCCAGCATGGGAGACGTTCAAATCTGGCCTCAGACACTCACTAGCTGTGTAACCCTGAGTCACTTTCTGCCCAACTCCCAGGGTTATTCTTGTGAGAATCAAGTGAAATGGTGATCATGAAGTACTGTGCAGACTTCTTGTAGAAATGAGTGTGTGTGGACAGAAAGGGTGTAAATACCTGGGGTAGATCAGCCCCGGGGCAGGGGGTGGAAAGTCTGTGTAGTAGTTTTATAGATGGATGATGACCCTTTTAGAATAACTTGGGTGAGATTTTTAGGCTCATTGGGTTGGCTGATGCTTGAAAAGCCAGGTTGTGGTTGACAGCACATATGTATCCGGACGTCTTCACTTCCCCTCTCGGGTAATATTGGCGAGCTTTTCCTGACACTAACTACTCATCCCTGGCATCCATTGATGAACAGACCTGTCTTCATTCTCAAGGTCTCTGCTGGGGAGGGAGAGAGAAGCCATTTGTAGCGATGGCCAGGAAGCTCTCCCTTGGCCTTGGCATGCGCCCCACACCACTTTATCTGTCCCCTTTGGGAAGACGTGTAAGCTCGTGTGTGTGGTGGAGGGGGAAGAGCCCAGCCCGTGAGAGATCTATGAGCAGTCTCTGCTCATTCTCCTAGATATGTGTCCCTCCAGCAAAACACAAGCTCGATAAGGGCTGACATGTTTTCATTTTTTTAACCCTGGCACCGACATGGCAATTAACAAAAGCTTGTAGTGAATTGAGCTGGATTGCCCCTCCTTGCTTCCCCCCTCAGTTTCCCCATGTGCACAGTGAAGGGATTGGACTGTGTGGCCACATCCTCATAGCTCTTCCTTTTGTGGCTCGGTGATTCCTTCCTTTGGTCTAAATCCCACAGTTCTTCATGGTGTCATCCACTGTCTTCCCTAACTCTTTAAGTTCTATGCTTGGATGCATGGGTGATTGGGTGGGTGGCGATGGCATGGGTGGATGGATGATGAGATGGATAATTGGTTGTGGGGATGGATGACTGGATGGGCAAATGGATGGACAGATGGATGAATGACTAGGTAGAGAAGTGGGTGGATAGATGGGGAGGTGATTTGGTAGACAGGTGATTGAATGGGTCGATGGATGGATGGATGATGTAGATGATGGTAATTCCTCATGAGAGGTGGTGAAATATAATGGTTAGAAAGCTGACTTGGAATCAGGAAGTTGTCTCTCTCTGACATTTCTAACTGGGTAACAATGGGAAAATTATCCTGCCTCTTAGTACCTCCAGACAAGTCCCTAAGCCCAAGTTTATGGATGAAGTGGCAGTTGGCACCAGTGAAAGTAGTTTACACCCTGGGACTTCCCACATTAATGATGTATTAAATGTAGTTCTCCAGATCCTTACAGTGGTAGCATTTCTGAAGTGCTTTCACGTTCAAGGCTGACTCACTTTGGGGGGAGGGGTGCTTTGTATCTCCTAAAAATAGGACACAGATCCTGGCACACAGTAGGTGGGGATCGAGGCTCCCATTTACCCTATTTGTGGCAAATCCTTTCTTGAGATAACATCAGGACCAGCTCCCATTTTCTAAGGCTTGGAAGCCAATCCCATAACCCCAGTGTGCCACAGGGCAGCTCTCCAAGACTATAAGTTACAGAGAAGGAAGGTGCTTACTTGAATTACTGGACAGAGTTTGCTTATCTGGGAATTCCCTATAGCGATAAAGTCACAGGACCAGTTCCTATCCTCAAGTGCCTTCCTCATGCCAGCCCTGGGAAGAAGGTGTTTTTTATGTACATTTTACAGAGGAAGGAACTGAGGCATGGAGAGGAGTAACTTACCTAAATCACTCCATCATATTGAGCGCCTACTATCAGTTAGGTCCTATCCTAGGCTCGATGAATACAAAGAAAATGAGTGAAATAATTCCTATTCATTACCTTCTAAGGGAAAAACAGTTAAGAGAGATATACAAGTAAGGAGCTGTTGAAGCAGAAAGAAAATAAAAATAAATATATGTAAATTTGGTAATTACCAGGTGGTTAGGGAGACTGGGGGGATCCAAAGGCTGAATGGTGAAAGGGCTGCTTGAGCTCATAGGAAGGAGGAGAGTTGGAGAGGTGAACTGGGGAGGGAATGCATTCGGAAAGTAAGGGAGTTGGACGGGACCATCTCCCGGAGCCCTTCGCACTCTTGGGTGTGAATCGATCCTTGGAGCCAAACTGGGAGGCTCCTAGCTTCCAAGCTGGAAGGGACTTCACAGGCTGTTATCTTCATTATCAGGCAAACCACCGGCACTGACTAAATGCTTAGTGACTGACTGACAGTAGCCAGATGTCGGGCTCCTGGTCTAGGTTCTACTTCCTTATCAGCTTATCAAATTTCATCCTGCTCCCCATGCTTTCTGCCCCATTAGGAGGGAGAGAACCCTGGCTTCACCTTTCTTTCTATCCCAAGAGCTTAGCACAGTTCCTGGCACACAGTAGGTATTTAATTATTGCTTGTTGACTTAAATCAGCCCCCAATGTGTCCAAAGCCTTGAGTTCTGTGCATGGGATGCAAAGGTCTAAAGGTTTCTAACCATTATATTTCACCACCAGCCAGACGAACACAAACAGTAGCTTCCTCCTCTTTGCCTTGCCTGACATCTCCAGGGCTGTACCTGGGCAAAGACTGGGGAGCACCTATCCTCTGGGGCTCACTGCAAGGGCCAGGCTGGTGTTCATAGCAGATTGGAGAGCTGGACGAAGGATGGCAAGCAGATAGGAGAACCTAGCAGCCTTCTCTTAATCAGACATCAGCAATGCCTCTCTTCTCAGTAATTGTTGTGTGTTGGAAAATGTTATTTTTCATAAAAGTTGTTATATACGTGAATATGCAATGGGTCCTGGTTGTTCTAAAAGGAATGAAGAAAATAAATTTCTTAAATTTTTTTTTCAGTTTTATTTTCTAATACAGTAAATATTAATAGATTCATATTAATATTAATACAGTAAATACTAATAGATAACTCATGTAAAGAAAAGTTTTTTAGGATCATCAATAATTTTTAAGATTATAAAGGGTTCTGAAACCAAAAAGTTTGAGAGGTTCTGGGCTCGATGATTTTTAAAGGCACCTCCCCCAGCCCTGACATCCCCTGTTCTGAGGTCCCCCCCAGCCCTGACATCCCCTGTTCTGAGGCCCCTCCCATCTCTGCCATCCCCTGTTCTGAGGCCCCTCCCATCTCTGCCATCCCCTGTTCTGAGGCCCCTCTCATCTCTGCCATCCCCTGTTCTGAGGCCCCTCTCATCTCTGCCATCCCCTGTTCTGAGGCCCCTCTCATCTCTGACATCCCCTGTTCTCAGCCCCCTCCCAGCCCTGACATCCCCTGTCCCCTCCCAGAACTGACATCCCCTGTTCTCAGCCCCCCCCAGCACTGACATCCCCTATTCTGAGGCCCCTCTCATCTCTGCCATCCCCTGTTCTGAGGTCCCCCCCAGCCCTGACATTCCCTGTTCTCAGGTCCCTCCCTGCCCTGACATCCCCTGTTCTCAGGCCCCTCTCATCTCTGCCATCACCTGTTCCAAGGCCCCTCCCAGCCCTTACCATCCAGGCCTTTGTCTGTCTGCAAATACCAAAATTATTTACTTTTCTGGGCTTCAGGACTGATCCCCCGGATGGATGAGACAAGGCTGCTTTCTGAGCCTGTGGTTTCTTCTCTCCTACAAATTTCTTCCCTTAAGTAAACATGTCTGCTTCCCTTTTCCTGACTGAATGTGGTTTTTTCCCCTCTCCCTCTTCTTTGACAGAGCCTTCTATTGAGCAGCCAAAAGTTCCGTGGACTGAAGGCCAGCGGAGGGAAGTCATCGACTCTCCAGCATCCCCTTGGAGGGGAAAGTAAGTTGGGAAAGGTATTGTGAGCCTGCGGTTAATTACCCAGCATGGGCCTGGGCCAGCTCGGCCCCCTCCCTTCCTGTGGTGGGGGGAGGGGGGCGGCCCTGGACACCACAGTCCTTCTCTCTCCTCCTCAGCTGCCCCGGGCTCCAGACAACAGCTCCCCTGGAATTCATTAATCTGTACTACCAGGAGCTGCAGTGAGCGCTCGCCTGAGGTCCTTACTCTTCTGACCCTGGGAGTAAACAAGCCGTCTCTGACCCAGGGAAGGAGGAGAGGGGGCCGCAGATGGGGGGCAAACTTCTGGGCTTCCTCTGGCCTGAGAAAACCCACTGGGTCCTGGAGCCAGCCTCCCTCAGCTACTCAGGGTGGCAGTGAGGGTGTTGGTGGGAAACACCCAAACAGCTGCACATTTGAGGGTCAGACCCCGGATGCAGTAAATGGGTGAGGGGAGCCTTACCTAACACAGGCCCTGGGCTCTAGATTCTCACCGTATCTTGGTGGGGGGATGTAGACAAATCCAGTTTTAAAGTGTTTTGGGAAAATTTAATTTCCATAATGGAAAGCTGGGGGTTCAAAGTCATCCTGAGTTAGATGACCTAGGGGAAATATTGGTAGAAGTGTTGCTTAGAGCGTCTTGTGGGAAACTTGCCATAATATTGTCTTGGAGGGGGGGTGTGCCATGGTCTGGTAAACCCTTCCCGGGGAGACTCCCTTCTAACTAGGGCAAGGGTAGAGAACCTGCAGCCTTCAGGCCACAAGTGGCCTTCTAGGTCCTTAAGTGCAGCCTTTTGAGCGAATCTATTTGGTTTCAGTCAAAAGGTGCACTTAAGGGGATTCTGTAAAATTTGGATTCAGTCAGAAGTCGCCACATAAGGACCAGAAGGCCACATGTGGCCTGAAGACCAGAAGTTCCCCACTCCTGAATCCTATAGGGCCTTCCCTACACTTTGAGTGGATGCAGTTCATTCCAAGAAATATCTATTAACTTCCTCTTCTGTTTAAAGTGTTAGAGACCTTGGGGATGTGAAGACATAATGAAACAGGGCCTTCCTTCCATTGGGGGAATACAACATAGACCCTAGTACATGGGTGGAATGTATATGTATGGAAGCATTTCAAGAGGGTGGGTGCGAGTCATTAAGGGCATTCACCTGGGTACCTGTTTGGAAGGGAGCTAGAGATTCTGTAAGGGGGAGGTGGGAGGAAGACATTTCCAGGAGGACATAGGACCAGCCATCACCATCTATACCCAGTTATTCTCTGAAGACCAACATTATAGGGTAAATGTGTGAATGCTGAGTCTCCCGGGTGGGGGATGGTCAGCAACCTTTGATGTCCTATTCCTTTCTCTGTGAATCATTGACCTCAGCCTGGCTCAGTGGCCAGAATCCTAAAGCTCCATGGAACCAGAGGATCTAGGTTCAAATCCTGACTCTGTTGTGTGCTCTTGGACCAAAAGAGATACACTGACTTAGGGGCAAGAATCTTGGATTTAGAAATAAAGAGCATGGATTCAGATCTTGTCTCTGCCAACAAGTAGTTGTGTGACCTTATACAAGACATTTAACTTGCCCTCGGTTTCCCTATTTGTAAAATGAGGGGTTGGAGTAGATAATTTCTAAGGTTCCTTTCAGTTTAGTATTCAAGGTCAGGTGAAGAATACGAAATGTCCAAATGAGGATGCCCCCATCGAGGATCATGGTGCCCCTGTCCTCATGGTTAGGAGTACTCTCTGTCTCTTCCTCAAATCAGCATTCATGTGTCTATCTCTTTACACATTGTGTCCCTCCGGTGGAATATAACTGGAGGGCAGGCCTTTTTTTTAAATTTTTGCTCTGTATCCCACATCTTTTTTTATCTGTTCCCATGATTTCATTAGTTTAGGGAACCTCCCCCCACAGATTCAGGTCAGCAATTGTTCTGTGGTTTAGAGGGGGATTTCTTAGGGACACTGAGAAGCTGTCACTTGCAGAGGGTCCCTTAGGCAATATGTGTCAGAGGTGGCACTTGAATTCGAATCTTGCCTTTTGCCTTGAAGTCCTACTCACCATGGTAGGTAGGCTGCCTCTGGGGCCCTGTTTGAAGTAGGTGCTTAATTCCTGTCTTTTGGCTTGGCTTGGGTAGTATGATCCAGTCTCTGAGGTCAAATGTCAATGGTGGTTGAGGTTGCCATTTCCATGTTCACAGGCATAGGCACCCTGGCTGAAACAGAGTGTACAGCTTTGGTCAAAGAGTGGGAGGCTTCCTATAGGAGATAGCCAGGGAAAATGCCCACAGGTGAGAGATTGAGTCTTGTGTGAGGAAGAGCCTGAAGGCTGTAGATCAGATTTTCCATTTGATCTTGGAGGTGATAGGGAGCTAGTGGAGGTTATTGAGATGGGTTGAGGGGGAGGTAATGTGGTCAGATCTGTAGAAGACAGGCCTAGAGGCAGATTAAGTGCCTGCATTTTGAAGTCAAGCCTGACTCAGGCTGGAGGGGCTCATTATGATAGGGGCACTGACTACCAGAAGAAGGTTTTTTTGGCTACAGAAACTCATGAAGCTAAAATTTTATAGCAGTGGAGAGCTGCTTCATCAGCTGATGAAGCCCACTGTGTCTGCAAGCATTTGATATAGGAATTAGGCAGGCCTCCCTCTCAAGCATCCCTGATAGATGGGCATCCAGCCTCTACTTCGATACTTCCAGTGACAGGGAACTCATTACTCTTAAGGAACCCACTCTATTTTTCTTCCTTATAGCCCAAGTCTGTCTCTCTGAAACTTCTATCCAGCCTGATGTCTTTGTTTTCCTTGACCTCATTAAAGGGGCCATGCCCTGGCGACTTCTTAAACAGTCCTATTCAATGAATGGGCATTGCCTCACCCTAAGGGAGTGCTTGCAAAGACCTTGGCCTAAAGGGCCCAAGGTCTCCCAGTGCATCCTGGGTCATCCCCAGTCATCTTGAGGAATATCAGGTCGCTGGATTCAGATGACTCTGGAGGAGAAGTGAGGCTGGTGACCTGCACAGCCTTCCCTCACTGAAAACAAAGTCAAGTGCAAGTCATGTCATCATTTCTCTGATGGCATGGTCTTTGGCAATGAAGAATGAACACGACAACTGTATACCACGCACTGTGCAAAAGACTGGAAATACAAAGGTCAAAGACAGGTCTCTCCCTCAAGAAGCTCATGTGGGGATAAACATGTAAGCAATTATGTTCAAGCAAGCAAGAGACAGAGTAAGGTAGTTCCAACCCCAGAGGCAGCCTAAGTCAGTCAATAGAACTCTGGGCCTAGAGTCAAAACGACCTAAGTTCAAATCCTGCCTCAGATATTTGCTAGAGAAGTCACTTAACCTCTCTCTGCCTCAGTTACCTCAGCTGTAAAATAGGGATAACAACAGCACCTCCCTCTCAGGGTTGTTGCAAGAACAATGTAGTGAGGTCAGGTTTGTAAAGTCCTTAGCACTGGCCCGGCACACAGTAGATACTCACTAAATGCTTCTTTCCTTCCTTCCCCTTCTCTGCCTCTTAGAAGCCCCAGCTTCTTTCAGGCTCAGCTCTGTGCCCCTGATCCATCCCCTCTTTGAAAGTTTAGTGCCATTTCCTCCTCAGATGATCTTGTCCTTCTCCGTGTGGTATCGATCTCCTCATACTCTGGTACAACATAAGCTCCTTGGAGACAGGGGCCATTTTCTTTTTGTCTCTGGAATCCTGTTATCAAGACCAGTGTCCTGTGAATAGTAGGGGCTTATTTTGTCCAATCCAATGGCTGAGGCTGCCAACCACAGAGACAGTGGACAACGGGCATAGACTCTGGGCGGGGAGCATTTGGCACCTTCTTGTGGTCCCAGACAGGAGCCAAGGTATCCGTCCACAGGAGTGTTGGAGAACTCATATGCAGACAAGGGGTGAGTCAGCCCAGGGGGTGGGAGTGCAGAGAAAGAAGACTTTCAACAGGCCAGAAAAATGCAGGCCTGAGATGTCGAGTCTCCAGCAAACACATTGTGCAACGTGACTCCTGGCTTTTCAGCGTTCTTGTTGGATACTTCAAGCTGATTGATTGATACGTCTCAATGGCCATTGAGGAGAGGTCAAGGTCAGAGCCCGGGGAGAGGCTTCATCTTTCTCCACTGTAACCTGAAAAATGCTGTGAGTATCAGCAGGTGCTGATGATGGCTCCTGGAGGCCAAGGTCACATCATGAGCAAAGCCTGAAAAATGTCTCATGAGAATCGGCCAGTGCTGACGATCTTTCTCGGAGGCCAAGGTGGAGGCCCCCCTCCCAAAAAAATCCTTAGGTTTTCTTGGCATAACATAAAAATGCCAAATAGCCCATCAGGGAAAGTGGTAAAAGAGACCCCAGATGGTCAGTCTCCTTGTTTTCAGTTTATTGGGTTGTAGAATAAAGATTTAATCATGCTTTCCACTTTGGGAACATTACTGCTGTGATGATGGCCTCCCTAATGCTGACAGTCATAATCGTGGTTCATATAGCAAAGCAGAAAACGGCAGTGCCACTAATAAACCCACTCTCCAGCCTTCTGGTGTCACCATTCAAGGTCTGGGTAATCTTGCCCAAGGGCCTGTGCCCAGGAAACATCTTGTCGGATCCAGCAAAGTTATTTAAGTCAACTCCGGGAGTTTGGGGAAGGTCCAGAAACCTTCGTTATTTCATGAAGCCTTCTTTCAGGGGTGAGGAGATGATTAGGAAATGGATTTTTTTCCCCTGAAACTGACACCCTTCAGAGAAGGTATAGATTGAGTGAGGCTTGCCCTTTCACACTCGCATCCTTCATCATTATATTACTCCCCTACACACATGGTGGTTTCTTTCAGAAGGTAACCAATGGATTTTATTTTCTCTAAAAGATCTGAACAGTTTTCTTTTAAGATGTCTTGAAATATGATTTCTAGGCTTTTTTTGTCGTAGCATTCAGGAAGTATAATGATTATTTTTTGGTAGGGCAATTGGGGTTACGTGACTTGCCCAGGGTCACACAGCTAGTAAGTCTCAAGTGTCTGAGGTCATATTTGAACTCAGGTCCTCCTGACTCCAGGGCCAGTGCTCTATTCACCGTGCCACCTACCCTAAATATTTTTTCTTCCTGAAATCTGTTTTCAGGTCAGTCATTTTTCTAAGGTTACATTTTCTTCTAATTTTTTCTGTCTTCTGAGTTTGTTTTTCTGAAATATGTGGGCATCGAATTTCATTAAATATTTCCCAATTACATTTAAAAATTTTTTAATTCATTTTTTAAAAATTTTGAATTCTAAATTCTTTTCTTCCCAGCCCTCCCCCACTCCCAGAACAGGCATGCAATATATCGATTATACATGTGAAGTCATGCAGAACGTATTTCTATAGTGAGCCCTATTAAAAAAGAAAACATACACACTAACAAGTGACATAAAGAAAGTGAAAAACAATAGACTTCAATCTGCATTCAGAATTGAAAAGTTCTCTCTCTGGAGATGGAGAGCATTTTTCATCCTGAGTCCTCTCGAATTGTCATAGACCATTTTCTTGATCAAAGTAGCTAAATCTTTCTTTTGATTTTGTTTGACTATTTACTATTTCCTTGTGGAGTTGTTGGCTTTTTTAGGGGGTTTGCCAAGAGTTTGTACCTTTTGTTCCAAGCTGTAAATTCTCTTAATTCTTTCTTCCATAGCTCTCATTTCTTTTCCAATTTTTTTCTTCAAGCACTCTCATGTCATTAATAAAACATTTTCAGCTCTTTTTTAAACTCTTGCTTTATTTCTTCCTGGAATTCTAATCTGAGTTTTCTTTGAGTTTTTACTTTATAGATGTTTTTGGAGTCATTCATTCTCTTCTAGGTTTTTATCTATAATCCCTGGCACTATAAAAACTTTTTCTGGTGCGATTGTTTTTTGTTTTCTCATTCTTCCAACTTGCTTCCTGACGTTGGACTTGATGTTAGGGATAGGTTCTGTGTACTTCTGGAGGAAAGATCTTGACTGGTTCTGCTGCTGCTTTCTTGGGATAGTGAGTGTTGTGAGAGCAGGCTCTCATGGACAGGGCTGGTGACCTGTCTGATCCAGGGCAGAGTCTGATCACTGTTCCCTTGGTCTGAGCTCTACAAGTTCCTGACCTGGGTTTGGGTCTGAGCAGCAGTGGACTGATGCTGGACTCAGGAGTCAGCTGGGGGACTCTCTTGGTTCAGAGGAACAGAATGGTAGACTCTCCTTTGGTCCAAGATTCCTGCCATAATTATTACTGTAGAGGCTAGAATAGAGACCTTTCTCTGCTCCTGGGGTCCTAGACAAAAAGTTTTTATTTGCTCCTGAGTTCACTCTTCTCTCCTTTCACCACCTAGGGCCTGTGGCTGCTCTTTTACCAAGAGCACTATCTGCCTTGGGTCAGGTCTACTCTGAACCTGTCACCAGGGACTGAGTAGTCAGCGACAAAGCTACCAGCTTTGTCAGGTTATAGCATCCTTTACAGGGTCAAGGTGTCCCAGTATGGGTTGGGGACCTCCTTTTGCCACAGATACAGCCTTTCCCTGGACACCTGGAGTGCTCTTCCCGAGGGTCTGAAGTCTTCTCTTTTAGTCTCCTTTGTCAACTTGGACAAGGAAAATGACTCACTGTGATTTTCTCTTGGATTTCCCCATCAGGACTTGGTCTAGTATGTTTTCTTGATCTGTTTGGAGTTTTTCTTTGGGGAGGAGACTGAGGTGTATTTATATTATTCTGACATCTTCTCTCCAACCATGCCTATGTATACTCTACATACCATCCAGACTGACCTAGTGGCCCTTCCCTGAACTTGACCTTCTATCTCCTCCATCCTTTGCAAGGCTAACATGCCTGGAACATCCTCCTTCCAGGTCCCTAACTTCTTTATGTCTCAGCCCAATGCTGCCTCCTGTGAGAAACCCCCCATTCTGAGTGCTTGCCCTCTCAAATTGACTGGTATTGCTTTACTGGACACCTCTTGTTTGAAGCAACAATGTTAGGTCCTCAACAGTGGCCACTGTTGAGGCTTTTGGTTTTGTATCTCTGGAACTGGCACAGTCTTGTATTTAGTAGGTAGCTAATATACTGAATTGAAATAAATTGTGGGTTGTGGGAGAAGAACCATAAAGAACTTCTGCCTACAATTGCCCCTTGTGAGAAAAAGGCCTCCAGGAGTTCCAGGTGCTTTTAGACCCGAGAAACATGTCTCTCTGTGCCATCTCCTTTTCTACTTAGTTGTAGATCAAAGATAGTATGAAGGTTTGACCTCTGTAAAGACAATGTGATCTTATCCTGGCAGTCTCCCTGTAAGAATGAACAATAAAGCATTGATTAAGTGCTTACTGTGTGCCAACCTCTAGCATATTGGCCAATCGGGACTGAGCCAACTCGATGATGGTGATGATGATGATGATGGCGGTGACAATGGCATTTCTATGGTGTTTTAAGGTTTGGAAAGCACTTTACAAATATTATCTCATTTGAGTTTCACAACAACCCAGTGAGATAGGTGCTATTATTTGACAGAAGGGGAAACTGAGGCAGCCAGCCAGCAGTTAAGTGAACTATTCAGGGTCATCCCACTAGTCAAGAGTCTAGGATTCCTGGCTCTATACATGACCTTGAACACTTCCCCTCTCTGAACCCCAATATCCTCCTCTCTGAAATGGGGGGGTTAAACCAAATGATCCCTAAGGCCCTTCCCAGCATCCATCAGAGAATTTTTTATCACCCTAAACACTAATCACCCTAGCACTAGGTTAGAAAAACTTGAAATCTCTGCAGGTAGGTCCTGAATTATCAGACTTTGGGGGATTTAGTCATCAGGACAGGTACCTCAGAATCACAGCTTGCTAAAGCTAGAAGGGGCCTCATCTAGTCCAGTTCACTTTTGAAAAAAAAGGAAACTGAGGCCCTGGCATCCTTATTCAGTCCCCTAATGTCACACAGGTTCTGATTGGTAAGAGTTAGTAATGGTGACTCCGGGCCAGAAGCTTGTGGGAGTTACCAGGCCTTGTTCAGGGCTTTCTAAGCAGACATCAGAGCTCAGCCAATGGATTCTGCAGCCCAGAGAGGAACTCAGAGATGCTGGATGTTCCTGGCCCCACATTTGTACTTGGGGATTTCTCTTAGCTGTGTGCCCCCAGAATCACCCTTCTCTCTGGTGACGGACTGTTCTCCTGGACAGCGCCTCCCTTGAAGGAGTGCCCCAGAGGCTGAGAATTCAGGGACCTCTCTTCCTGGAGAATGGAGATTTCCTGAACCAGGAGTTTCCTGGAGAAAGAAGAGGATCCCTCACTTGGCCCCTGAGCCATGAAGGGATCCCATAACTTGGGGAAGCAGGGCAGGAACATGCCACCACCTTTCCCTGAAAACTCTTACAGTGAGGGATTCAAACAGTGCAGGTTCAGTGGGACATGCCATTGCTTGTTAAGCAACAGCAAAATGTGAGTGTTTCCTGGGAGATGTTTATGGGCTATTTGAATGCTTTATGTGTTTTCTATATCAACTTATGGCTTCCTTTGAGACCTTTGCATCTTTCTGCATTTCCTGTGGTGGGAGATAAAGCCTGTCCTACCTGGTATATCTTTATTACCTTGAGTGCTTGTATGGGAGTTAAGGACCTTTTTAAACACATTTAGAGTATATCCTAGCACAAACTTCAGGTGGGGACAACTAGCCAAAGAAAGAATGTTGATGACAGACAGACAGACAGAGACGCACACAAACAGAAAGACAGAGAGTCAAAGATGATATTGATACTTTTATTTCCTGCCCCAGGAAAAAGAGAACATTTTTGAAACCCCTGCTGTGTTCCAGGCACTGTGCTGAGTGCTTTATAAATACAGTTTCATTTCATCTTCACAACCTTTAAAGATAGTCACTATTATCATCCTCATTTTATGGATGAGGAAACTGAGGCAAACAGGTGAAGTGACTTGCCCAAGCTAGAAAGCATCTGAGGTCAGATTATGAAGAATTCTCCTCATATCTCGCCCACTGAAATAAAGTCTAGTTTGGGTTTGGTGCTCTCTTATGTCCCTTCCAGCTGTGATTCTTTCACCTATGTTCTCATCTCTCAAGTGACCAACTCTAGAAGGTAGTTTCTTCCTTTGTAAGATGATGAGGTGATTGGAGGAGATCATTCCTATGCCCTTTCCTGGGTTGGCAATATATGAGCACAGCCCCTGACCCTGCTCCCATGTTCCTTTGCTTGTCCTCGGACTCACTCTCCAGGCATCCTTGGCTTTCCTGGCTCAGCCTTCCTCAGTCTGGTCCTTGTTGACCATAGCTACTGGTATCAGAGCACATATGGGGTACAATAGATACTGGGTTCGATTGAGGGCCATGGCAGAGAAACTACTAACATTTCTGTGGGGCTCTCCTCAGATTAGAGATTGGAGACCTGAATCTTCCCTGTAGGCTTAACAGTGAAATTAAGGATAAAAGAAAATTTGGATTCTCAGCTCCAGAGGCAGAGAAACTGAGTTCAGCTCTCTCCTCTGGTACTATGTGGGTGACTTTGGGCAAGTGTCCTTATCTATTAAATGGGAGAGTTGGACTTGGTGGTCTCTGAGGGCCCTGTGAGTCTATGAGCTCCCTCCCTGAGGTAGCAGGAAACCCTCCAGGCAGCATCCCCCAAGAGAGAAGGCTGTGTACATCTCAGGCCCAGAAAAAGGACCATTTTGTGGCAGCAAAGCTTCTGTACTAGACTCTCCCACCACACACATGTTCAGAGGCACCCTCCCTAGAGAGTTCCATTAAGACACCACCACTTGGATGTTTCTCTGGTACCTGTCCTGCTGGAGTCCACACAGAGATCTCTTATTCCTTTCTTGTAGACCAATGTCTCATTAAGTTGTCATCCAGCTACAAGTAGTATTACATTTCTGAAAACAAGATTGAAGGGAAAGATTGTCTGCTTCCAAATCCACAGTCCTTATTTCAGTATCCCAAGGAGCTGTGATTTTATGGATTATAGATTTGGAGCCAGAAGGGACTTCTGAAGCCATCAAGACTAACCCTCTCAATTTACAAAGGAGGAAACTGAGGCCCCGAGAAGGGAATGACTTGTCCAAAGTCACACAAAGTGTCAGAAGTGGCCTTTGCAACCAAGGCCTCTGACTCTGGAACCACTGCAGCCACCAGTGGTTTCTTATGGGAATTCTTATGGGCTGGATTCTTATGGGCTGATGTAGAAATTGCCTCCCCCAACCCCATCTCAGTAGATGGTCCCGGGAGTCAGTGTGACCCACCACAGTTATGAAATGGCCCAGATCTGGGGAGGAACTCGTCCACACCTAGTGAAGAAGCCTTTTCCACCTGGTTGGATTTACCAGCCCCATCTCCCAGATTTTCTTCCCCCATTCCTGGCCAGGTATTAGGAAAGGTCCTTGGTGAAGCCTCAGCTATCACAGAGATCATCTCCACTCCCTCCTCAGAATCTTGATGGTTTCATAGAGGATTGTCAGTGTTGGACCAGAGCTTGCAAATGAAAATTCAGTAGCTGTGTCTACTTCTGTGTGCAATTTCTATTTTTAGTATCAATTAACTTTTCATCATTAGGAGAAGTCATTTGACACATCTGCTGAGGAGATCAGGTATTTACCAGTGTGTGGTTGCTCCAAAGGAAGTGTTAAATTGACAATAGCCTCTTCCCTGATATCCAGCTCGAAGCTTCAACATCACTGGGGCCTTTTCAGTGTGGTTTTATGTCCTGTACTTGGCTCCAGCGACTTAATGGGGTTGCTGTACCTCAATGGGTGGTGGTTCCATATGGGGTCTCCATGCATGGATAGCCCCTGCCTTGTCCTGGCTTCTCTGAAATGCTCCATCTTGTCCCCACTCTTGTGTGCGGACCTGCTAACCAAACAGTCCTTGGATTTGGTGGGGGTGCCTGAGGTATCAGGGCCATCATGCCAACCAGAATGAGGCAGATAAGTCTTCAGAATAAAAGGTGCTTCTGGGCAGAGGATGGCAGACAGGAACAAGCAAGCTTTGGGAGGTGCCAGGAGAGTGAAGGAATGGGGGAGAGAAGTTGTTTAGGTATACATGTGTGGGGTGGGGTGGTGTTTTGGGGGATGAACTTGAGGAAACCTAGAAGACTTGGGCTATCCATCCTGCCCACACCACAGGCTCTCTTCCAGAAAACATAGGCACTTGTGGTAGAATAGATTATTAACTCCCTCAGTGTAGACAACTCCCTTGATTTGAGACAAGGTTTCACCCCTTGGGTAGAAATGCCCCTGCAATGACTGATAACTTCCCTGGTAACTCAGCAGGTTTTCATGTCTCTCTGCCCATCTTGTTTTCTCTGCCCTAGGCAACAATTCTCTTTCCTCATCCCCTGGGGCTTCCTCACTGGCACCAGTGACCCTGCCTCAGGCTGCACATAACACTCCCTGCCACCTGTGGGTGGCACAGGCTTAGGCAGGCACCTTTCTGGGCGGAGAGATGTAGGGGAAGGGAGCCATCTTTGAGCCGGGAAGTTGGGAGCTTTTCCTTTGCCCTGCCTCCTGGATGAAGACTGGCCAGACTTAATGATTTACTACTAGCATTTTGTTCACAGTTTAGAAATGGCCTCAGGCTGTGATAATAATGATGTTGTTTTTAAATAGTCCTCCCTGGCTTCCTCCCCCCCCCCCCCCCCCCCACCACACACACACACACACACACACAAAATTGATGTCCCTTCAGTTCTGGGATTGTCGGAAGGCTTGGGTCAACCACTGGTCTAATTGATCCAAATTTGTTTTAATTGCCCAAGGCGACATTGTTCTACATCCTGGGCCCCCAGTGTCTCAGTATTTAATTCTCATTGTCAGCCATGTTGATTTGAGTAATAAAAAGCTCTCTGGCCCCTCAGTACCCTACAGGAATGAATGAATAAAGCTGTATCTGTGTGGCGGGTGGAGAGTGAGGTATTACTGGCCAGAGGGGAGAGGAGGAGGATTGTATTGACCGGGTTTCCAGAGAGGTGCTTTCCACAGACAATTCTGACTGCCTCTTCCAATAGGCATTGGAAAAGGGGCTCTGATTGGCCCCCTGCTTTGTCCATCTGCCAGGGTTCTTAACTAGAGACCCATGAACTATATTTCCCTATAGTGTCCTATGTAATCTTATGTATTTTATGCATACAAAAATATCATTCTGAAAAGAGGTTCACAGGCTTCACCAAACTGCCAAAAGGGGTCTGGACACAAAGGACTGCTTTAAAGGATGCTATTGTTACAGGAACACTTAAGCTGAGGAGTCATCAGGGCATGTTAACCAATACTTATTAATCAATTGCCCTGAGTTCAGTCCTGTGCTGAGAGTAGGGGGAGAAGGAGAAGAAGATGCCATTCAAAGAATTTATTTACACCCTTCCTAGGAACTCCAAGTGAAGACACGATACATAATGGTGCTGGGTGTTAGCACATCAGGGGTGGCAGTGCATCCCAGGAAGGCAGTAGGTGGTATGGGGATTTCTACCAGGGGAGTGCTTACATTTCCACTTCTGCCAAAGCTTTGTGCCACTATTAGACTGTAATCTCCCTGAGAACAGGGCCTGGTTTATGTTTTTTGTTGTATCCCCTAGGCCTAGCACAGTGCCTACACGTATCAAGTGCCTAACGTGATTGCTTAGTGAACCACAGATGGTGAGGTGCTATCATGGATAGAGTGCTAGGCTTGGAGTCAGGAAGATATAACTTCAAGACCGGCTGGCTATGTGACCCTGGGCAAATCACTGCACCTCTGTCTTCCTCAATTTCCCCAATTGTAAAATGAGGATAATAGTAGCACCTGCCTTGGAGGATTGTTACAAGGATCCAGTGGGATATTTGCAAAACCCTTAACCCAGTACCTGGCTTAGCAGGTGGTTATCTAACCTTCCTCAGGGTCTGAAATGAGAGACTTGGGCCAAAAGACCTCGAGGGTTCCTTTTAGACCTTCTACATCTGTGATCCCATCTTGGAGATGGAAGAGACCTAGAGATCAACTCTTCCCCCCCCCTTCTCAGTCTCTACATGGGGAGCCTTCCTCTCAAGTTGGGAAAGGATTTTCCCAAGGACAGCCAGCAGGAAACTGCTGGGCAGGCATACAGACTCAGGTCTTAGCCACCTGCCTGAGGAGCCAGGCTTCTGTTTGGTTGTTTCTCCATGCTCAACAACATCCTCCTCTGGGAAGGGTCACCCTTCACATTTGAAGCTGAGAGAATTGATATATTTAAATCACCTTAAGTCGCTAATCTTTCAGAAAGTGAGGATTTTGTTTTTGTTTTGATCTGGAAAATTTAACTCGAATCCCTAATAAAAAGATAGGCAGAGAAACCGAAGCAGTGGGGATTTTGAGGTAGATAGAGCAGAAAGGCTGAGAGTTCTCTCTGGGGCTCAAGGATCGAGCAGAGGAAGCTTCATCAGATTTTTAAAACAACTTCTCCAGAAGAGCAGGGAGGCGTCTTCTGAGGGAACAGTGACTGCTCTGTGTCTGATGTGTCTGACGTAAGATTTTCCACCCAGGTTTGAGGGAAGGAGGTGAGTAGCATGTTAATGAAGTGGGCTGGAGGGATACCAGAATGTGAGGTGTGGGGGTGTTAACGTCTTGGAGAGGAGAGTGTGAAATCCCAGCTAAGAAAAGAAGAAAGAAAAAAGAAGGCATCACACTGGTCTGAATTGGTCTAATTCTGTCCAGTTTGGCCCATCCAGAGGGACGTCAGTGGGGTTTGGGGTCAGCTGATGGATGGAGGGTGAGACCCTGGGGTCTCTCAGAAAGGTGGTGAAGGATGGAGCCTCCATGCCCAATTCCACTGTTCCAGGTCTCGATTGTCCTGCTAAAGCAGAGCTGTAGCCCAAGGATTGGTGCAGCGGGGGACAAAACAGGGGGAAAAATCTCCAGGGGTAGAAAATGGTGTAAATAGCCAGATTCGGGGATCTGTGAAATTCAGGAGTGGAAGGAATCTCAGGGAGTCCCTGGTCCAAACCCTCCCTAAAACAGGACCCTTCTCTACTTCAGCCCTAAAATGTTTATCTAGCTTCCTCTTAAAGACCCCAAGGATGGGGAACTGAGAAGGCAAGGATCACCCCCAGGGAAGACACCTACTTTGTTCCAGACAGGTTTTATAATTATTATCTCATTTGATCCCCATGATAACCCGGGGAGGTAGGCACTCTTATTACCCCCATTTTACATTTAGGGAAACTGAGGTAAACAGAGGTTTGAATTTTTTTAAGCGACCATCCCAGGGTCATAGCTAATAAGTGACTGAGACTGGATTTGAACTCAGGTCTTCTGTCTACTGTGCCACCAGCTGCCTCAGACACTCAAATTGAAGGTGTTACAAAGACCTCTGACAAGTCAGTCTCTACCTGAAGCCAAACTCCTATTTCCAGGCACCAATTTTCAGAAGGAACTTAGGAGAACTGGACCTTGCCAAGAAGAGGGCAGCTTGGATGGGGAGGTAGCTGGACCCTGAGGACTGGGGGTGCTCAGCCTGGAGAGGAGAAGCTGCAGGGACATGGGATCATCTTCAAGTATTTCAAGGGCTGACTGTGGAGAAGGCCTCAGGCTTCGTGCGTTTGGAACAAAGACCGATGTGGGCTCCGTGTAAGGGAAAACTTCCCACCAAAGCTGCCCCAAAGTGGAGGACCCTGTCCCTGTGTGGGAGGGGGGCCTGGAGGCAACTCACACTGGTTCACCAAGTCCCACTCCTCAGTCTTCAGTGTGAGGCCTTACACCTGCCTGCAAACCACCCACCAGAGGTTGGTCTCCTGCCTTGGCCTGAAGGCACCAGGAGCTTCTGAAGCTACCAGGCTGTGACAAGCCCTCTCTGACCCTCAAAGCCAGATCCTGACAGCCTACCCACCCACTTATACACTGGCAGCAGGAACCCAGCCCGGTCTGCTCTCCTGGAGAAGAATCTCATGGAAATGATCTCTAAACACTGTCCTGACAATCTTCCTCGGGCCATCCATCACTTCAAATCCAGCCTCGGACACTGACCAGTTGGCCCCACCTGCATTCTCAGGGTCTAAGGGGAGGAGGTCTGTGTTACTGGATCACAGATTATGTGACAGAGAATTAATTAGGTGGTAGGAAGTTGCAAAGAGCCTTCAAAGGCCTGTAATAGGCAAAAAAGAAATTTCCTATTTGGTCCTAGAGGCCACTGGGAGCACTGGAGGTTTTTGAGTAGGGGATGATATGATCAGACCTGAGCATTAGGGAATTCATGTCAGTGGTTCAGTGGACGGTAGACTGAGTAGGGGAAGACTTGAGGCAGGCAGACACACTCCCCCACCAGGAAGCTATTGCCATAATCTTAGTGGGAGGTGATGAAGGTCAGAGGAGAGGAGGCCGTATTTCAGAGATGGTACAAAGGTGAAATCAACAGTCTTTGGTGCCATATTGGATATGGTGGGTGAGAGATATTGAGGAGTTCAGGATGACTGCTAGGTTGGGAGCCTGCAGGACTGAGAGTAGAGTGTGACCCTAAGCAGAGATAGGGAAGGGGGCAGAGGTTGTTTAGGGATGATGAGGTCAGTTTTGAACTTGTTGAGTTTAAGATGTCTACTGGACGTCCAGTTTTAAAGGTCTAATAGTAATTGGAAATTTGAAAGTGAAGGTCAGCAGAGAGGCTAGGGACAGATGAGTAGATCTGATACTTTCATAGAGAGAATGGAATTCACAAGAGCTGATGAGATCCCTAGGCTAAATAGTGTAGAGGGAGAAGAGGGCCCAGGACATTCACAGTTGGGTGAGTGTGACCGGGATAAGGATTCAGGAAAGGAGATGCAAGAGCCAGATAGGGAAGAGGAGAACCTGGAGACAGTGATGTCACTAAAACTAAGGAGAAAAGAGGATCAAGGAAGTGAGGGTGGCATTGCCAAAGTCTATAGAGATGTCAAGAAGGATGAAGATAAATTCTCTGAGTGCCTTTTACCAACTTGTAAGTAATTAGAGACTGGAGTCAGGAAGACCTGAGTTCAAATCCAGCCTCAGACACTTACAAGCTGTGTGGCTCTGGGCAAATCATTTAGCCGTGCTTGCCTCTGTTTCCTCATATGGAAATGGCAAACCACTCTAGTATCTTTGCCAAGAAAACCCCAAATGGTGTCACAAAGAGCTAGATATGCCTGAAAATTGACTGAATGACAGATGACTTGAGGTGTGGAAAGCTTAATCTTTTGTCCTTGGAGTCCTCCAATGGGGCAAAGATTTCCAAAAGCTCTAGGGTAGCGATTGTCCTGGACATTACCTTCCAGGTTGGAAAAGTGGGTGTTCTCTGAGCACCTGGCCTTCTTCAGAGATTGCTCTTAGAACGTCTGGAGATACTGGGTAATAATACATTGGCAATAGGCCCATGTATTATTTCTCTGTTGTGTGCAAGAAAATTGGGTTATTTCAGACCTGACAAATTCATTTATTCAGACACAGACTCACTTACATCCACATGGTCATCAGTACTCCACTACTGGCCATCAGTTACACTTTTTAAGGGTCTTGCTCTTTTGGCCATTCTGTGGGCACTCTTTCTGTCTGTGCAGAGATAAGTGGGGACTCTGGGCTATTTCATTCCTATGGCCCTTTCTGCCAAAACTGAGCCATCAGAGCTTTCTCTGTAGGGATCACTACTCACTCAGTATCTAGGCTCGAAGCACCAGCAAGGCATGTCAGCCCCTATCTAGCCCCAATACCCATTCTTTCCCCATTCCTCACATTGCCCATGGATCCCCAGCAGATGCACGTTCCAGTTTACTCCCACAAACTGTCTCATACCCTTTCTGTTCCACACAGGCTTATCCTCAACTAATCCCTTTCTCCATCACAAACAACCAAAGGCCGACTTCTGATCGCATGTACTCTACATATTACCAGTGCCAGAAGAGTGGCCTTGAGTTCTCTTCCAGTCGTGGAGAATATTCAGTACATTGGACAATTAAGAGGCCTTCATTCTACGGGAAGTCATTCTCCATCCCCCTCCATGTTTGGTGCCTTCCCTCTGATCATCACCTCCGTCCATCCTGTCTACACCTTTGGACTAGGGTAGTGGTTATGCAGATAAAGGGGAGGGGCATGAAAATCCCCTGAAGCCTACCCCCTTGTAGTATAGGAAGAAAGACCTTACCAAGCAATGAATGACCTGAACAAGATTGTAGGGACAGTGTTTAAACTGCCATCCAGAACAGAGTTCATTTCTATGTGATTCTTCTCCATGAGAGCAGACTGGGCTGGGTTCCTGCTGCTGACTTGCTGTGAGTGGGTAGTATATAAGCGGATAGGTAGGCTGTTGGGATCTGGCTTCGAGGGGTGAGAGAGGGCTTGTCACAGCCTGGTAGCCTCAAAAGCTCCTGTTGTCCTCAGGCTGAGGTAGGAGGCTGACCTCTGGTGGGTCTCTCCAGTGCGCTTGCATAGCTGCCAGAGATGGCATCTGGAGGGGATGGCGTGGATCTAGGGGAAGAGCCTTGACCTGGGGGTCAGTAAGTCAAGAGACCTGGGTCCTAGGCCTACCTTTGTTTTCACTTCTCTCTTGGCCTCCACTTATCTCCTCTGTCTAATGGGACTAGTCGAGTCTGCCCTGCCAGCCCCAGAAGGCTCTGATGAGCATCCCCTGAGTCCTTTCCTGAAGCCTCTCCAGCCCTTGAGTGGATGGTCTAAAACTTACCAAGTCACTTTTAGAAGGCCACTCAGCATCTTCCAGTCTCAGTTTCCTCCCTTGTAAAATGAAGGTGTGGCTTCAATGACTCCTCAGGGCCCTCTTTGCTCTGATGGTTTCCACCTCTGTCTTCCATTCAGCAAACATAGACTGAGCACCAGCTGTATACTGAGCTCTGTGCTAGGTTCTAGGAAAGACAAAAAGCTAAGGCCCAACTGTCTGCCCTCCTGAAGTTTGGGGTCTGTCAGGGCAACATGGCATTTCCGTGGCTGTGGAAGAGGACTGGGGGGTGCGTGTTGGGGCAGAGACTGGAGCCTGGGGCTCTTTCTACTAACTCAGCTCTGATTTCTGTCTCCTCTCTCTTGTTACAGCTGCTGCTGTCCTGCTTTCTCTAGCATAGTGGGCCATGGTCTGCCAGGGTTAACCCTCTGTCCTCTCTCACCTCCCCTCCTAGGTGGGTATGGCTCCCTTCCTACTGCATGCTTTCTCTCTGCATGCCAACTCTGGCCAGCCTCAAGAGGCTCCACGGCAGGGCGAGCACCTGCTTGGGGGTTTTGCTGCCAACCTTTGGGGGTGGGGGAGCAGGAAGCAGGTGTTCCTGGGTAGTGGGCAGTGGAATGGAGTGGAGTCAGACCCTGCAGTGACTGTCTTTATCCCTCTGAGCCTCAGTTTTCTTCATGTGTAAAGTGACTGGATGACCATTAAATTGAGTGCTGACCTTCTGTGTTCTAAGAGCCCTCCTAGCTCTGACATCCCCTGTCCTAGGGGCCCTGACATTTCCTGTTCTGAGGCCCCTCCCAGCTCTGACATTCCACATTCTCAGGACCCTCCCAATTCCCAGCTCCCAACTGGCTGCCTTCTAGCTGGGTCTCACTCTTAGCAAAAATCACTTGGGTCAGAGTTCCATTTGTTATAGTGCCAAGAACCCTGGCCTTGAACTGGCAGACGTGGATTCAAATCCTGCCCCTGACTCTTCCTAGTTGTGTTACTCTGGGTAATCCTCTTTCTTAGTTTTTTTATCTGTGCAATGGACATAATTCTCTTTGTACTTCTAGACTGTGTATTAGCCAAGTCACCTCTAGGGTTCCTTCTAACCATGAATCCTGGGTACTGGTGCAGGATTACGGTTAGGGTTAGAGGCCTGTCATTGAGGGGTCACTTCCTCACACTTGATAAGGGTCTACAGTTCACCAAGCTGAGTTTAAATCCAGCCTCAGACACTTACTGGCTGTATGACCTTGGGCAAGTCACATTACCTCTATTTGCCTCAGTTTCCTCATCTGTAAAATGGGGACAATGATAGTACCTCCCTCCCAGTACCTCCCTCACATGCACATGTGATCACCTATGGAAAGCCCTTGGCCAACCTTCAAAATGATGATGGTTAGTAGAGGTCATTTGTTCACCCTCTTCCCAGGGAAAATAAGCAGCTTGTCTAAGGATAGGATTTGAATCTGGCAACTCAGGCTCAGAATACAGAACTTGTCTCCTCCCTCTCCTTTTCCCTTTATTCTTTCCCTTCCCCTCCCCCTTTCCTGTCCACTCTCCTCCCCCCTTCTCCTCCCTCCCCCTTCCTTTCTCTCTCCTCCCCCCATCAGAGTCCTGGCACCCCCCTATAAGTTCAGCCATGTGGTCATGTCTCACCCGGCTGCCTTCATCCACCAGGGTTTCCATGCTCCAGTTTCCTTTGAAAGGCTGAGGAGCAGATGAGGGGAGGCAACCTGGGGACTCCCTGAGCCAGGGCGTCCTTCATTTGGGTTGGGCCACAGCCATTGCAGGATCCCTGGGAGCCCAATTAGAAATGTAGTCAAGAGTCAGAAAGGATCCCTCCCCCTTCCCCCACCAAAGCTGGGAGCCTCTTTGCATCTCTCTTGGGCCAGCCTTTTGACCCAGCCTTAAGCCCACTCAGCCTCATATATTTACTGGTTGTGTGACCCTAGGCATGTCATTTAACCCCTCACTTGCCTCAGTTTCTTCACCTGTAAAATGAGTACAGTGATGTCACCTACCGCAGAGTCATTGTGAACATCAGACGATATATGTGAAGTGCTTTGTGAGCTTTTGTGTGCCCTAGAAATGCCAGTGCTTACTCTAACCTGCCCCCCCGATAGGATGCCTGGGGTCCAGCCCCCCAGCCTATGGTCTGTGCCAGTGTTTTTGCAGCATCTCTGGCATGTCATCTCTACCCTCCGAGCTCCATCACTCATATTCCCTGGACCCACAGCCTCAACCAGCTCAACAGCTGGGCTCTAGGGACCTTCCCCAGACACAGGCAGGCAGCCAGACTCTCCAGGGTTCACACCAGGCCTCCTGGGGCTCTCTTCCCCTCCTCCCTGCCAGGAGGCTCAGTGGTCACAGTGCATGGGCTCTTCAGGACAGGAGGAAGCTTTGTTCCCTGAGTGGAGTGATTGGCAGCAGCCACTGCTGCCTCACTGGCCCCTGGCCCCATTATTCAACTGCCCTGCCTGCTTGAGTGTGCTAACATATAACCTCTTTGGGATCTGGAATCCTACCCCCATCACCTATCTACAGAGGACGCCAACCCCATGAATGAAAATGGAATCACTTGGCCCCATCCATTTCCAGAGGTGGGCCCAATTGTCCATTTTCTATCTGGCCTCATGGGTCTGCTTAAGTGGACTGTCCTCCTTGGATTCTGTGTAGACTGGGGGACTGAAGATGGGTTTGGAGATGTGAGGGGGGCAGTTACCAAGACCCAGGACAAGCTTGTGAAATGCACCCTTCCCCAAGAATTAGCTCCCTGG
The DNA here is from genome assembly GCA_023548195.1 of Bettongia penicillata ogilbyi. Taxonomy (NCBI): domain Eukaryota; kingdom Metazoa; phylum Chordata; class Mammalia; order Diprotodontia; family Potoroidae; genus Bettongia; species Bettongia penicillata. The sequence goes on from JAJHZJ010000154.1 coordinate 3,270,120, forward strand.
GAACATGTAATTCCACTCCAAAGGAGACCTTGTCCACCTGGCATGGCTGGACTGGGCCCCAGGAAGCCCCCGGGCATCTGCTTCCCCCCAGGTTTCTTGTCTCAGCTTCTGCCTGCTCATTCCCCATTCCATCTGGTGCTGATTTTGCCCAAGGAAATCAAAGTAGATGAATGGGGAGCTCCTCCTTCTGGAGCGAGGGGGTGTCCCTGATCTGGGCCAGGCTCCAGGGCTCCCACAGCCCTCCCAAGGGGCCACCATCTGTCCAAAGACCTCCAGGGAAGGGAAACCTGATTCCCTATGGCCACCCTGTGACCCCAGAGGCAGCCGCCCCCCACCTCCACTCTAGATATAACCACCCCCACCCTGGTTCTGTGCTCTGGGACAGGCAGACAAGCCGATCTCTTCCAACTGAGGGCCCTCCAGATTATCACAATGGTACCCATTGATTGATATGGCACTTTTACGTGAACAAAGTACTTGACCAGGTTCTCCCAAAACATTGGGAGGTAGGTACTCTTACTATTACCATTTCACAGTTGAAGAAAGTGGGTTTAAGAGAGATAAAATGCATCACACAAGTAGTAAATGGGACAGAATTTGAACTCAGGTCTTCTCAACTCCAAACCTGGCCTTCTGTCCATTGCTCCACCCAGCTACCTCCCAAGCCTGGCCACCATGTACTGACCTTCTCAAGGTCTGGCTTTTACCCCCTCCCAACTCTTGCCCCCTCTTCTGAAGGTGACCCCTCTTTGGATATGGTCTGCTTAGAGCTGAGGACAGCTGGCCTAGCACTTCTCTGGCCTAGGCACTGCCCTTTTACTGGCCAGGCAATCTCATATCTTCTGACTCATCTTTAAGCTTGCGGTCCACTAAGACAGCCCAACTCCTTTTTCTTTGGTAACTATGGGACCTTAAGTAAGTTATTCCCAGGCTTTGTTTCTCTGTTGGATCAGATGGTGGCCAAGGTCCCTTCCAGGTCCAAGGTTATGATATCATGCCGCTATACACTCCCACTTTCTTCTCACCATTTTTATTTGAGCCAGCTATACCTGCCGCCATTTCTCCCCAGGTCCATCCATCTGGAGAGCTGGGACTCTCATTTCTGCCTTTTGAGATCGTAGCATCCTCTTTAGAACGATTAAAAGCTCCCAATTTGCTCCATGACGTGTATTCAGGAGGCAGCTTGAAGTCTGTCTCCTCAGCTGCTTTGCCTTCGGAAGGGATCGAAGGCATTAGATGTGATCCTGCACAGTGCATGCCTGTTTTCCATCAGCCCTGGATTAATTACTTTAAATTTAAAATTTAATCAATGAGCAAAAATGGAGCTGCTCTCGGGGGAGCCAGGATTTTCATCTTGGAGTGAATGTTCTATCGAGCTGCCTCCTTGTGCGTGGGTGAATCCTTGCAGGCAGGGGGCTGGGCCTGGCCCTATCCCCTAACCTCTGCTTTGCCCTGGGCAGCTGCCAGACCGGAGCCGCCATGGAAGACTACGACATCAGGTCGGCTGCCAGCATCCTGGCCTCTGTCAAGGAACAGGAGGCCCGCTTCGAGCGACTTACACGGGCCCTGGAGGAAGAGCGACGAAATGTCTCCCTGCAGCTGGAGCGGGCCCACCAGCCCTGCGAGCAGCCTCGGGCCAGCACGTGCACCATTGGCAATGGGCAGCCCCTGGCTACTGCGTGGCAGCAGCTGGTCCTGCAGGTAATGCATCCCTGCATGTCCCCAGCATGGCTGCCCCTGGGGCTGGGGCAGAGGCGGAGATCTGCTGTCCCTCCACGACAGGCTGGGCTCACACAGGCCCCTGGCCACACCAGGGTCCTCGCTCATCACCCTGGATAAAGAGCCAGCCTAAGGCTTTGCTGCTGATATGCTAGGTATTTCCTGCATCTGTCAGGATAACATAGTTCTACGGGGGGAGGGGAGTGGAGAGGGGTTGGAAACCAATTGCTTTTTCCATGATATGTTTGCATGCATGGGAGTATGCGCATGCTCACCTCTAGGTCTCTGGGTCTCTGCATGTATGTGAGCGTGAGGGTCTGGGTCTGTCTCTGCGGAGCCTTGTGTTTTGGTAGGGCTGAAGCTGATGATGTGCGCTAATGCGCACGATGCCAAGGTCAGGAGCCCTCCTGGAGCAGGAGGCCATCTGCCATAGAGCTATGCTTTAGAGGGACAAGGCTAAGGAGGCAGGGCCCTAGGCCCGCCATGTTTCTGGAACTGGACTGGTTAGTGCTTGTTGAATTGGCAGGTGTTCTTGGAAGTGGTGTGGCTGAGCCAAAGCTACCAGGGTCAACTTCACAGATCAGGGACTGAGGGTTACTAGACCCGGCCCACAGCGACCAAGTGACAGTTTCACCTAGCCAGCCAGTGATGGAGCAAGGACTTGAACCCAAGCAGATCTTCTTCATCTGAAGTCCCAGGCTTTTCCCACTGACTGGAGCTGCCTTTCTGTTGACCCTATGAAGCCTTCTTGGGGACTGAGTTATTCTGATTGGCAGCATGGGTCTCTGCCTGGTCACAGACAGGCTTGGGGTGAGCTGTTTACTCTGCCTTTTCCAAATGTGCCAGTAGATGATGCAGCTGGAGTCATCACGTAATCAGGCCGCTAGGTTTGTACTGGGGAGAGAGAGCAAGATTCATGGGCCCAAGAGAAGGCCATGCAGCATGACTTCTTCACCCAGAGTCCGTCTGCTTGCTTGGTTCATATTTTGATTTCAATAGAATGGATTTCCATTGTTTCTTGTTTTTTACGTTATTCATCTAAAAACATTATTTTGAGAAGGGATCCGTAGGTTTCCCTAGAGGACCACTCAATGACCCCAAAACAGTAAAGGAAACCTGATGTAAAGGATCGTAGATTTAAAACTTGACAGAAACCTGGTAGACATGGGTCAAATCTAGGGCTTAAAGGAGGGTTAGAGGTCATCTTGTTCTATTTTCTCATTTCACAGATGAGAAAACTGTGTCCCAAAGAGGTTCAGTGACTTGTCCATGGTCACACAGGGAGTGACAACCAGAGTTTGGACTTCAGTCCCTGTGACTCCCAATTCTTATTGTCCTCATTAGTAAATACTCCTCTCTAAAAGTTTCTTAAGGGTGGAATAATTCTTAACTGATGATCTTAGGGAGAAGTGCACTGGTGGGGGCTCAAGTTGATGGCATTAGAGAATTACTCCCAACTCCTCAGGTGTACCCCTAGAGCCCTGATGGGGAATTGGGGACCTGACTTTTCAGTAGGAGTGAGAGCTGATGGAAGGATGCCCCAAGAGTTTACATGGGTACCCTTTCCATCATATTCCCCTGCCTCCCTGTGATGGAAAAGCCTACTGTGCCTACTGTCTCCAGAGAGCCTGAAAGGGTGGGGAACCTGCAGTCTCAAGATCTCATGTGGCCTCGTAGGCCCTTGGGGGCAGCCTTTTAACTGAGTCCAAGTTTTACAGAGCAAATCATTTTGTGAAGTTTGGGTTCAGTCAAAGGGCTTCACGTGTGGACCCAGAGGGCCACATGTGGCTACCACATAAGTATAAGCTAGTCCCAATCCTGATTAGCTTCCAATATTAGATGCGATTGGGTACATTCTGGTGGCACCTGGGACTGTGCCTAGCACCTAAGTTCCTAATAATTTCCAATTGATTGATTGATGGTGGCAATATGTTCTATAGCCCCCAGGCCAGGGATATTGTAGGAGGTGGATCAGCTCCTCTCTGTCCCTGCCACGACCATGGGATTCCACATTCGGTAGTCATTCCAGGGCTCTGCCAAAACCTGCCCCATCTCTCCTTAGGTCTGCTCTCTAGGGTCTCCCTTTCAGACTCACTGAATAAGGGGGATCTTGCGAAAAGAAAACAAGGAAACCTGAGCGAGGATGTCCTACCTAGGGAGGCCCCTCCCAGGCAGACTTGCCACTGATTTGGGGGTTTTTTGTTGGTGCTTGATTGCAGCTTACCCAAAATAAACTAGCCCCACGTGACTCTCAGGGACACACGGGACTCCCTGGTCCCCACCTGGCAGCTGCGTGTTACTAAGCTGGGCTTCTTTGGTGTTTTCGTAAGGGAATTCTGTTTTTTGGTTTCTGAAGAGAAGGAGCCGAGACCTAAAGGATCCATGTGAGTTCAGAAAAGACAAAACCAAGGTCTTATGGAAACAGGTGGTCAACTCTTGTTCATTCTGAGCCAGATCCCTCCCTCCCAATCCCCGCCCCTCTGACTACCGTCCTCGTCCTCTGAAGGGTGAGCTGCCTCCAGACTGGCTTAGCCCCTAGAGGCTGGTGCATCCAATCGGGCCCCAGCAGGGCAGGAGCGAGCAGGCTGGCTCATCAGGGGTACTCTGATGAGAGTAGAGGTAGAGGGCTGAGGTCAGTTAGCCTCTCCCCTCTCCCCCTCCTGCCTTCCCTGGCTTCCTTCAAATCTCTGCCAAATTCTCCCCTTTGGCAAGAAACCTTTTCCAACCCTCCTTCATCCTAGGGCCTTCCCTCCACTGATGGTCTTCACTGTACCCTGTCTATATCTTGTCTGTACGTAGTTGTGTGCATGAGGTCTCCCCGGTTAGACAGTGAGCTCTCGCTTCCTGTGTTTTTGCTTTGCTTTGGATTCTGTGTTTAACATAGTCAGTCCCTGGCATATAGTAGATGCTTGATAAATTCTACTTGACTGATGGGTACAACCTCAAAGTGAGATGGTGGAGTGAGGGCCTGTATTCCAAAGAAACAAATAGAACAGAGCCCAGAGTTGGGCCACCGGTGCTTCTTGAGGAGGTCATGAAGGGTCCTTCCCAACAGCTGCATGAGGGTCCTGCTGCCTTCTCTATGGAGAGAACTCAGCCAATCTGACCTGGCCCGAACCCCTGGATTGAAAGAGCTCTCACTCACCTATGACCGTCCAGGAGTATTACATTCTGTTCCCTGAACAAAGATAAACCTGTCCTCATGGGGCTTCCAGTCTGGTGGGAAGCACGTGGACCCACTCTATGAGGCATAGGGCAGCCTGGCCTGGTATATTGGGAAGAAAGCTGATCTTGGAGACAGAAAGACCTGGGCTCAAACCCCTTCTGATACTTCCTTTATGTGTCTCAGACAACTCCTAGGAACCACTAGCAATACTTGCTTCAACAGCTGCCTGAGGGCTTCTGCTGCCTTTCCCACTGGGGTGGCCCAGAACTCCCATCTCATCCAACTTGCCCTGCCCAGTGTTACAATGGATTCTCTGAAATAAAAAGAAACCGAGGCACAAAATTACCGAGTAAATAAATGATTTAATAACAAGGCTAGCAAGTTGCCATTAAATCAGGTCAACTGGTACCCTTGTAATTAGTGACAAAGGAGTGATTTACAGGCTCATTTTTATAAAAAAAGAATAAAAAAAATCCAACAAACCAGGAAACCAGTTTTAAACACAATTCTATTGCACAGGGCAGGTTGGGTGCTAGTGCACTTCTCCCAGGCTTTCTTAAACCCGACAGTAACATCGAAATTACCCCAGAAGTCCTTCCAGTAACCACAAAACTTCCTGGGGAAAAGGAGCTGGTGATGTATAGTGGGCAGTCACCCTGCCATCTTCCAATCACCAGCCTTAGAAGACTCCATTATTCAACTTAACTTATAACTCAAGAAAAAGGGGGGCTTGTCCATGAAGACTTTAGTCAGCCCCCTTCTCCAGCTTCCAGAGGAGAACACATAGCCTTCAAAAAGAGTTTTATAATCCTACAATTATTTGATTTTTACAGATAAATCACTCTAAATTACCTGCTACTAAATGATTAAGTCTTCTCAGTCCATCTAGTCACTAAACTACAGGGAACTTAGACTGAAGAGATTATCTGTGTTTGTCTGGTTTAATTATTAGGGCCAGCTTTTTCTAAAGAAGGATGTTCAATCCTACAATCAAAATAAAAATAAATCCAAGTAATTGATGCTAACTGATTTCTTTTTCATCGGCTCCTCTAGCTCAGGGGTTGGACTCTTATGACATTTTGGGAGTCATGGACCCCCTTAGCTACAATCTGGTAAAGTCTATGGATGCCTTTTCAGAATAACATTTTTAAATGTGTAAAATAAAATACATAGAATTACAAAGGAAACCCACTGTATTGAATATAGTTATAAAAAGAAACTCAGGGGCCTCAAGTTAAGTAAGAACACTTGGTCTAGACAGAAAGGACTTTTGTGTATGTTTAACCAGACATATGTATTGCTAAGTCACAGGTGGACTGTTATCTATGCCAGTGGATGGAGCAGCCACACGGGGAGTTCCCCACTATAAAAGCACAGATTTCCTGAGATTCCCATAATTTGTTCATAAGGGAGAGTTGGATTGGTGCAGAGCAGAGGACTGGGCAGAGAATAATGATGAGGAGTTTGAGAAGGGGTGATCCCTTTTGCGCATGGGCAACAAAGGGAAAAAATTCCTGGAGAGAGTAGGGTCTTGTCAAGTCCACTCAGCTAGCATTTATTAAGCACCTACTGAGTGCCAGGTACCGTAGTGAGCACTGGCTATTCCAGGTTGGCTGGAGCACTGACTGCCTGCAGAATCGTGTGAAATGAGGTTGCACAGGAAAGCTGTTCAGAGCCTAGTGAAAGAGGGCTTTGATGGACGACATCAAACTGATAGGGAACCCTGCAGGCAGGGGGATCCCATGCAAGGTTTGTGAGCAGGCCGGTGACGGTGATGTGACCAGACCTGTGTGTTAGGAAGGGCAGCCACGCAGCATATGGACAGACTGGAAGAGGGGGGAAGTGGAGGCAGTGAAGTCAGGAAGAAGGCATCTGCATCAGAACACCTACAAATTGATATTTGTAAAGTGATTAAAGGCACAGTGCCTGGTATATAGTAGGAGCTTAATCAGTGCTTGTTTCTTTACTTTCTTTGGGCTTCAATTTAATTGGCTCATAGGATTCCACATTTGGGCTGAACAGAACCACCAAGGTTCTTCTTATTTTTACTGATGAAGAGACTGAGGCCTGGGATGACATAGTCTAGTTGTCAAGTCAAGCATTTATTAAACACCTACCGTATGCCAGGCCCTGTGCTTAAACACTGGGGATGCAAAGAAAGGCCAAAGTCAATCCCTGCTCCCAGTCTAACTTCAGTAAGGTTAGAGGTGGGATTTGAACCCAGAGACTAGACCATCAGCTCAGAGTGCCAGGATCTCAGGCTAGCTCTCCCTTGCTGCCACTCTTGGTCTGAGGGTCCAGGGCCGGGTCCAGGGCCTGGCCCATAGTAGCATCCATAGGCATCAGGAGGGAGGGCTCTGGGTCTGGCCTGAGTGCCTGGCTGATCCCCTGGTTCTGGGTTGCCCTTGGCTGAGTCAGCCCTGGGTTTTTCTCCTGTGTGGAGGAAGGGCTCTCTGCTCAGTGGGGTGTTTGGGAACTGATAGAGGCCCCCTGAGCTAGCCAGATCTGTTCCACCTCCTGGCCCGGATTGAGAGCTGGGGAGGGGCCCCAAGGTGGCGGGAAGAGATAGGACTTGGCACTGGCCGGATCTGTCTGAACGGAGCACAGTAAACAAAATCAGGGCATGGGCATGACATCACTGGTCACCAACCATAGCCGGCTCCCTCCCAAACCAAGCCAGCCTCTCCCTCACCATTGTGAGCTGATTGCTTGGCGGGCTGGCATCCCAGGCTCCAAAGGAGCCTCCCAGGACCACAGAGCCTCAGCACTGGCAGGGAGGGGCCCCATGACTGAACGAGGACCCCCCCAGAAAGGGTCATCCAACCCTTGCTTGGATACCCCCAGGGAGGGAAGCTCACTATCCCATCCTGTTAGCTGGTCTACACTGGCCTTCCTCCCATGGCTCTGGGGCCAAGGAGGACAGATCTGAGCTCCTCTCTGTGCAGAAGCCCTTCCAGTGTTTGGATAGTCATGTCCCCTCTGAGTCCTGTTCTCTGTGGGTGAAACAAAGGGCATCCTCAGGGTTTGAGGTGCAGGTTCAGTGATCTGTTCTAGTCACTAGGGACCTTAGATTTTGTTCATAAGAAAACTGAGGTCCATAAGTCTTCCAAGGGAGGTCCTTGCGGGGATTTGAACCCAGGCCCTCTGCCTCAAGGACCAGGGAGCTTTTGACTCCCAGGATGGGTCCTGAGAGACAGAGTCCCATCTTTACCTGAGTTAGAATCCCCCTCAAAGTATCCTTGAGGCGTAGGTCTCTTCCCCCCCACCCCCCTCCAGGAGACCTTGCTCCCAGCAGCCCTTGGAGCGTCTCCAGTGGTCAGGGCAGTTTTTCTTCCTATTAAGCTGAAATCAGCCTCTTCCCAGTTCCCCCTCCCCCTCCAACTGCCCCCTGGAGGGAGGTTGCATAGAACAAGACTAATTCCTCTTCTGATACTTGAGATCTGAGCCTCTGTTCTTTTTCTGCCTAAACATTCCTCATGTTCTTTCAACTGATCTTCAAATCAAAGCCATAACTAGGGTGAGATAACGAGGACTTAGTCCCAAGGCAGCAAAATTTAGAGGATGCTGACAGCATCATCCCTGGGGTTACTTCATCCATGAGCATCCATAAGCATTTGTTCAGTGCCTACTGTGTGCCAAGCATGAGCTGGACACTGGAGACACACATGCCAAGTGTGAAACAATTCTTCCCCTTGATGACCAGTTCCTGGCCTCCTACCTCCCCAGAGCCCACCACCAGCTGTCCTTCAGCAGCACAGAACCCTGCCAGTCCTGTGGGACAGGCTGACTTTCCCTTAATAGCTGTACTCCAGGTGAACTTATCCAACCTCCCCCCACCTCCCCCTTGTTCGAGGTGCTAAAATTCCTAGTTAACAGCTCTGTCTCTCTGGGTCACCTTCCTTTGGACACACTCCAGGTTTTTATCAGTGTCCTTCCTGAAATGAGGCTCGGGGCTGACTAGAATACTCTGGACGTGACTGGGTTTCAAGCCATGCAGTCTCCTTGTCCCTCCTCCCCCAATGCCCCTCAGCCTGGTCACCCAACTCTGGCCCCATCCAACTTGTCAGGAACGCATGTTGGATTTCCTGTGTGGTTCCTTCCATCCACTAAGTCAGGCTTAGCAGACAGATTAGCTTGGGGGATATCTGTGACTGAGAAAAAGCCATTACCCGGTCTCCCTTCTGGTGAAGAGCCTTTCCTTGTTTAACTCACCAGACCTCCAGTGACTTACATGGAGCCCATCACCAGACCCCTCCACAACAACCATCCTAGCCTGAGTCTGGTCCAAGATCTGCTTGAGCTGGCAATGCACAGATAGACAGACAGAGAGATAGATAGATAGACAGACAGACAGGTAGATATGATGGATGGATACAGAGATATGTAGGTAGAGAGAAATGATAAATAGGATGGATGGATGGATGAATGGATGGAAATAGAGAGAAATAGATGGTAGAGAACTAGACTTGTAGATACAGGAGACAAAGAGAGCACATTCCCAGGTAGGAGCGTGCCAAAGTCGGTTAATGCCTTCTTGATAGACTGTTTTTAAGTTTTCAGGGTAAACACTTACATCTCAGAAATCATAAACATTCTGTAAATCAGGCCTTGACTTTCTCGTTGATTGCTGCCTGTGATGTACAAAATGTTAACGATGTAGATTACTCTTGTAAACTAACTGGCAGACATTTCCCAGCACCCTGTAAGTCAGTATTTGGTCACGAAATATTTATTTAATGTTTGCCATGTGCCAGACACTGTGCTGAGAGATGGGAATACAGACACTCCCTGCCCTCAGAGCTTCATCCCAACTGGGGAGGAGAGCCCATGGCAGGGACTAGAAGGGGCCAGAGTAGGGGATGGCCAGGAAGCAGCATGAAGAACAGACTTCAGACAAGGAGAAGCAGACCTCTAGGACTCAGGGTTGGAGTCCAAAGTTGGGGAAGAATGGAGAGGGCAGGGATGTAGTGGGGATGATGATTGGAGCCAAATGTGATGAGAGTAAGCTTCGTTTTTTTCCCTCTCACCTCCTCTCTTTTTCCCTCCATTGAAAAGTCTTTTTCTTGTCTCTTTTATGAGAAGTAATTTGCCCCATTCCATTTCTCCCTTTCTCCTTCCAATATATTCCTCTCTCACCCCTAAACTTTATTTTATTTTTTAAATTTTTTTAGATATGATCCCTTTCTATTCAACTCATCCTGTGCTCTGTCTCTCTCTGTCTCTCTCTCTATCTCTGTGTGTGAATAATCCCACCAGCTACCCAGATACTGAGAAAAGTTTCAAAAATTACTAATATTAACTTTCCATGTAGGAATGTAAACAGTTCAACTTTAGTAAGTCCCTTATGGCTTCTCTTTGCTGTTTAACTTTTCATGCTTCTCTTGATTCTTGTGTTTGAAAGTCATGTTTTCTTTTCAGATCTGGTCTTTTCATCAAGAATACTTGAAAGTCCTCTATTTCATTGAAAGACCATTTTTCCCCTACAGCATTATACTTAGTTTTTCTGGGTAAGTGATTCTTGGTTTTAATCCTAGTTCCTTTGACTTCTGGAATATCATATTCCATGTCCTTCGATCCCTTAATGTAGAAGATGCTAGATCTTGTGTTATCCTGATTGTTCTTCCACAATATTCGAATTGTTTCTTTCTGGCTGCTTGCAATATTTTCTCCTTGATCTGGGGACTCTCCAATCTGGCTACCATGTTCCTAGGAGTCTCTCTATTTGGATCTCTTTCAGGAGGTGATTAGTGGATTCTTTCAATGTCTATTTTGCTCTCTGGTTCTAGAATATCAGGGCAGCTTTCCCTGATAATTTCATGAAAGATGATGAATAGGCTCTTTTTTTGGTCATGGTTTTCAGGTAGTCCCATAATTTTTAAATTGTCTCTCCTGGATCTGTTTTCCAGGTCAGTTGTTTTTCCAATGAGATATTTCACATTACTTTCCATTTTTTCATTCTTTTGGTTTTGTTTTGTGATTTCTTGGTTCCTCATAAAATCATTAGCCTCCATCTGTTCCATTCTAATTTTTAAAGAACTATTTTCTTCAGTGAGCTTTTGAAACTCCTTCTCCATTTGACTAATTCTGCTTTTTAAAGCATTCTTCTCCTCATTGACTTTTTGAACCTCTTTTACCAATTGAGTTAGTCTATTTTTAAAGGTGTTATTTTCTTCAGCATTCTTCAGCAAGCTGTTGACTTACTTCTCATGATTTTCTTGCATCTCTCTCATTTCTCTTCCCAATTTTTCCTCTACCTCTCTTATTTGATTTTCAAAATCCTTTTTGTTTGGGATACAGAAGCCTTGACTTTTATGTCTTTCCCTGGTGATAAACACTGTTCTTCCTTATCCTAATGGATGGGAGAAGATACCTGTTCACCAAGAAAGTAAACTCCTATAGCCTTATTTTTTTTTCCATTTTTTGGGCATTTTCCCAACCAGTTACTTGATTTTTGGGTTCTTTGTCAAGAGTAGGGTATACTCTGGGGACCTGTAAGATCTCAGTTCCTCTATGGTGGCACTATCAAACCTGCACATTCATATGGGAACAACTAGAAATTTTTGTGCCCAGAATCTGAGAGTAGTAGAATTTCCTCTGCACAACAACCTCACCTCCAGTTCCACCAGGCCAGCCCTCAGGGCTGAGGTTCAGATCAGCTGTTCAGTTCCCCCAGAGGCTTTACAATGAGGCCTCCAACAATGGATGTCAGCTGCTACGTGCCGTGGGAGCTGCCCAGAGCTTTGTGGGGAGACCCTGTGAACTACCACTGCTGCTGTGTGGTCAAGGCTAGGCTGGGCTCCACTATGCCTCTGGTGTGACAGACCTTTCCCGTTGGCCTTCCAGGTCACCCTGGGCTGAAAGTCACCTCCACTCTGTTGTTCTGTGACTTCTGCTGTTCTAGAATTTGTTGAGAGTCATTCCTTATGGGTATATTATGTGCTGGGGGGGAAAAGCTAGAGTATATGCATCTTTATCCTCTGCCATCTTGGCTCCACCACATGCCAAGCACTATATATCTCATTTGATCCTCACAGCAACCCTGCAGGTAAGATGCTATTATTATCCCCATTTTACAGATGGGAAAACAGGTGATGACTTGCACATGTCACACAGTTAGCGAGTGCCTGAAGTGGGTCCTCATGGCTGGTCTGGCATGGTGGCCACTGAGCTGCATTCTGCCTCTGTAGACAGCTCTGTGAAACATCAGAGTGGAAGGCTGTGCTAACATCCTTCCTACGGCAGAATGAGATGAGGCTGTGATACCCAGAATGGTATCGGGACCATGGGGGTCTATCTCTTGCCTCTCTCTCAACACAGCCCAAGATCATGGTATCTTGACCATGTCACCCTCTGGACCCACACTGACCATGCAGCCCACTAAGGCCCTCTGGATCTATCAATATAAGCTGCCATCACCAATTATAACTAGCCCTAAAAAGTTAGGATTTTAATAGGTTTCCTTTAGACTTTATCATGATTTTTAAAATAACATTATTGGGTTTTCTTCCATTCCCATGGGGAGAGCTTCCAAGGTATGGAGCAAGAAGGGGTGAGGTGTATTCAGAATGAGAGGGAGAAGCCTGGGGAGGCAGAGGGAGAATTTGCCGTCCACTCATGACCCTGCCTCTGGCTGTGTGACCCCAGGGAGGACAATTAGCCTCGGGAACCTCAGTTACCTTAACTCTAAAACAAGAAGAGACGCCTGTAGCCAGTACCTGTGTCCCCTGGCCACAGGTAAGCTCACTGAGAGCATGGCTGTGATCTTGTGGAAGCCCCTTAGGGCAGGGTCACTTTCACTTTCGGCCTTCTGTCTCCATCTCCTAACACAGGGCTTAGGGACTTATTAATTGATGGGTGGGTTGATTGGATGCTGCATAGAGGTTGGTTGTTTTCAGTTGTTAAGTTAGTAGGAATCATAAAAAGTGGGGCTGGAATCTCTGAGGGAAGAACCCATGAGGGCATCTGGCCTTGTGCTTAGAACAGTCTTCATCAAACTTAGAAGGAATGCCATTCGCAACATCCCTGACAAGACAGTGTGGTACACTGGGTGGAGCATGGGGTCCTCGAATCAGGGAGACTGCCTCAAACACAAGTTACATGACTCTGGGCGAGTCACTTGTGGAGACTTCAACACCACTTCAGGGTTTCAAATGACAGGCTAAAAAGCTTGGACTTTATTCTATAATGGTGGGGAGCCATGGAAGGTGTTTGAACAAGGGAGGGACACATTGCACCAAGCTGATCCATAGTGGAAACACTCATGAAAAGCATTCCAGGGGCTCAGGTCTTTGTCCCCAGGACTGATCACTCCTGAATTCCCATTTCACCTTAGACATTTAGTTATGTGACCATGGACAACTCTCTGGGTCTCACTTTCTTCCCCTGTAAAATGAGGGGGGCTGTGTTAGATCCTGCCCAGGGCCCCTTCCAGATTCAGAATCCTATCACATCCGGGCTGTTCTTCTTACCACATCCGGCTTGGGATCTCTCACTGGAGCTGGGGGGTTCATTGGCTTGTGGAGGAGTCCCTGGGTCTGGTCTCAAAGGTGGCTACACTCTCTTCCTTCATCCCTGCATCACTTCTCCTTCCTCTTCCTCCCGCCTTTATCTCTTCCTCCAAAATGGAAAGAGTATTGGATTTAGAGCCTGAACCCATCACTCACTGCCTGTGGCCTCAGTCTCCTCATCTGTTAAATGACAGGGTTGGACAAGATCACCCCTCAGGTCCCTCCAGCTCTGAATCCTCTGATCTCACTCAGGTCTCTTGACTCCACCACAGTCAATCTCTATTAAGCTCCTACTGTATGCCAGGAGCCATACTAAGTTTGGGAGATGCCCTCAAGGAGATTATATGTCCCCAGGAGACATAGCAGTAATTATTATCACCATCATCATGATTGTTAGTACAGCCAATAAAAATTGAGCATTTACTGTGTCCTAGAAGTTATGCTGACCACTTTATATCTCATTTTATTATCTCATTTGACCCCCATGACAACCCTGGGATGTAGGTGCTATTATCATACCCATTTTACAAATGAGAAAACTGAAGCAAACAGAGCTGAAATGACTTGCTCAGGGTCACACAGATAGCATACCTGAGAGACTAGATTTGAACTCAGGCCTTCCCGACTCCAGGCCCAGGTCTCCATCCACTGTGCCTCCCAGCTGTCATATATATATATATGTGTGTGTGTGTGTGTGTGTGTGTGTGTGTGTGTGTGTGTGTGTGTGTGTATAAACAGTTATCGAGCACCTACTATGTGTTACGTACTAAAGAGTTTTACATCAGGGTTTAGGAGCAATGCCCAAGGTGGCCTCTCCATTCCGCCCCCTCATTTCTCAGGTGCCCACTGCAGCTTCATTCACAGGGGGCTATGTGGATGGACTATGTCTCTAAGGAGATCCAAGGTGGGCTCTGTGGATGCAGGGTGGGGACTTTTGATGTCCTGAGGAGACAAAGCATCCTTTAAGAAAGTGATTATGGTCCCTGAACAGGGCCAAACAGCCCCATCACAGCCTGGAACCCCCTGCCTTTGATCACTGCCCCATGGGCATCTTTAGCCCTTGGGAAAGACCCAGAGCAGCTGCAGAGATCCCAGCCCATTCTTCTGTGTCTGCCGGGAGAGGGCAAAGGCAGCCAGGATAATATTTAAACTCTTGAGATTTTATTTCTTTCCAAATGACCATTGAGGGGTATCCCCCTTCCCCCAAGGTCAGCTTGGGAAGGACTAGTTCAGGGAGGCCTGACTGGAGGATTAACTATTGAGAAGGACCTTAAGAGTCATAGATCCTTGCCCCATCATTTTACATATGTGGAAACTGAGGCGCAGGAGATGATTGATGGATGAATGAGTTGTTAAATGACTTGTCCAAGACCATGCAGGCAGTAAATGATAGTGCCAGGACTCAAACTCAGGCCTCTTGTCTAAATTCAAAGTTCTCTCTGTTGTTCTGCACTGTCTCCCTCTAAAGCTGGAAAGGCTGTCAGAGGATATTGAACAATTACTGCATTTAGGGGTACTTGCCAATCACACCCAGGGTGAGGGACTGAAGGAAGCTGTGCCTTGTTGGGGCCACGTTGGGGCTTGAGAGTGGAGAATGACCGGAAGGTCAGGGATGGAGCTCAGCTGAGCCACCAGAAGTGCTAAACCCTCTCATTGTGATGCCCTAGGCCAGAGCTCATGTTGGCCTACCCTTGTTACAGCTCTCTGAAAATCATTTGAATTGGGTGATGTTTGACAATTACTGAAGATCAAAATGTGAGAGCTTGACAGAGCATTGGAGACTCAACTATTGCTGATTTTATAAATGAGAAAAAGGATGGGGACAAAAAGGGGCGTGACTTATCCAATTTCATGCAGCTCCTGTGGTGCCCAACCTAGTACACTTTCTTTTACAACACATTGCTTAAATCTTTTTGTTTTTAATTAACAAATTTTGTCTTTAGGACATGTTTTCTTTTAAAAACTTTTTTTTCAAACAATGATCCTTTTCAATCCCACCTCCCCCCACATTGAGGTGGCAAGAAAAACAAAGCCCATGTTACAACATTTATAGTGAAAACAAAATCCTGCATTGGCCACATCCAAAAGAACTGTGTTTCCATCTGCTCTCTGGGTCCATCACCTCTCTGTCAGGTGGCGCCTCCTTGTGAATCCTCTGGAGTCATGGTCACTGCTTCCATTTCCTGTTATTTCCCTCCCCCTTCTCCACTCCATAGCACCATCCCTTATAACAAAAAGTTAAAAAAGAAAGAAAAGCATTCAACAAAACCAATGAACACTTCAACCATATCTGACAATATATGCAATAATCTACCCCCATAGTTCCCCACTTCTGCAAAGAAAGAGGAAAGTGTATTTTCTCACTCCTTCTCCAGAGCCAAGCTTGACCATCATATTTACAGAGCGTTCCATTTTTTTTTCATTTCTGTTGTAGTCATGGAACATATTCCTCTCCTGGTTCTGCCTGAACCACTCTGCATCAGTTCATAGAAATCTTCTCAGGCTTCCTGAATTCTTCCTACTCATCACTTCTTGCAGCACCCTTCCCCAATCATGGGTGACATTTCTTGTTTCCCATTTTTGGAATAAAACAACAACACTATTGTAGTCCTTGTCCCCTAGATTTAACCCAATTGGGGTATATACCTGGGATCCCTACATATAGGATCTCAGGTTTGGATAGCATTATAACAAATTGCTGTCAGGCATATTCAGGCCAATTCAGAGGTTCACCAATGATATCATGATGTTCCTATCTTGCCACAGCCCCTCCAGTATTGACTCTTCTTATCCTTTGTCATCTTTGCCAATGTCCTGACTGTGAAATGAAATATCAGAGTCTTTTTGATAAGCATTTCTCCTATCTTAGTAGTTTTGGGCAATCTCTTCTATGAGGGTTAGCAGGTAGCTTAAGCTTTCTATCTGTTTCTCACTCTGTCAAGCATCTTGTCTTTCCTTAGGCTAATATTAATTAGCCTATATAATTAATAATATAGAATTACAAATATCTATTAAATAATATTATTTTAATTAATTAAAATATATAAAAATTAAATAAATTATAATAAAATTAATTGTTCTCCCACCAAGCACTGTTTGAGTACATTTGGAGATATATAGCCAAAGCCTCACAGATAGTGAAAGTAAGAGCAGAGATTCCAACCTAGCACTTGCTCTGAAGCCAGAGAACCTCGGGAGCTAGGTCTGGAGCACCAGGTCTGGAGTCAGGAAGACTTGAGTTCAAATCTGTCCTCAGAGACTAACCCATGTGACCCTGGACAACTCACTATTCGCCTGTTTCCTCATCTACACAATGAAGATAATAGTAGCACCCACCCTCTAGCATTGCTGTAAGGATCAAAGCAGATAATATTTGTAGTGTTTAGCACAGTATCTGGCACGTAGTAAGCTCTTTATAAATGTGTGCGATTGTTATTTGATGTTAGCTACCTGTGTGACCACAGGCAAGACCCTTCACCTCCTTGCTTCATTGTGCTCATCTATGAAAGGAGGGAGTTGACTTAGATGGCTGCTGAGTCCAGAGTCTCCTGGCAGTAATGTCAGTGGTCTTGCAGAAGTCATTCCACACTAACCATTCACCCTAGATAAGTTCTGGATGAGTTTGTGGAGAACTGAGTTAAAAATCTCCTTCGTGGCTGATCCTGGCCTTGGGTTTCTTTGCTTTGTGAGTAGGAGACCATCATGTTGAGCTCTTGGTTTTTCCTCTGCTTCTCTCTTCGCTGATCAGAACAGCAGGTCCTGGCCTTCTTCAGAATAGAACTCAAGAGGGAACCTCAGAGGATGTAGACAAGCACATGATGTTAATGAAGACTATAACTGCCCACATTTCTCTCACATCTGGGAGGCAGGCTATGTTATAAGGAGGCAAGGGAAGCTCTAACAGGGAAAGGGACATGCCTGGGATTGGAAAGACTGGTTGGTATCAGAAATGGGATTCTGTCTTGGAGGCAGCAGGACCTGGTTCAGATCCTGCCCCTGATGATTACTGTGTCCTTTGAATCTCATCACTGCCCTGGGCCTCAGTTTCCTCATCTGTAAAATGGTGGGGCTGATGGTCTCTCAGGTCCTACAGCTCTAAATGTATCCCCTTATGAATCCATGAGCCACTCCCCACCCTGGGCCTCCATTTCAGATTGGACTACATGGCCTCTGAATTCCCTTCCAGCCTTCCATCTGTGGTCCTAGGGACTTAGGATCCATTGGAAGGGTTCTCAGCTCCCCGCTCCTCACTCCCTGACCTGAAGAAACAGAGTCTTTACCAGAAGTGGTGATCTCTACCAGACCCCACCAGACCATCCTTAGGAGCGATGGTTGGCATCTATCTGTGAGACTTAGTGAGCTCTAGAACCTCCAAGGATTAGAATCCTCCAGTTGTTAATAATCCCAGCTGTCCCTTCACATCCGCTTTAAGGTATCACGCCCCTTATGGGATCTCTGTCCCAATGTCCTCCAGATTCCACTTTAAGGTGTCTAGGATGGGGAGCTCACCACCCCCAAGTCATTCCATTCTCCTAACGTGCCATTCTAATACTTAGGAAGTTTTCCCTCTTATTGAGCTGAAATCAGCTTCCCAGAACCTCATTGTTCCCAGTTCTTATCCCAAGGATCAACTGTTAGCCTGTTACTGTGAGGGCCGTGAGTGTGAGAAATAGAATCACCGTGTATGCCTGGGAAGACAGAGCCAGAGGACCCACAACTGAGGGAGCAGATCCATGTACCCATGGCATGGGAGGCAAAGCACAACCTGTGGCCTGGGAGACAGAAGTCTGAGTCAATGACCTGGGAGACAGAACTGTGGGTTCAGGATGTGAGTGGCCTGTGAAACAAAGCCGGGGCCAGTGACCAGGGACCAGAGCTTGTGTCTGTGGCCTGGGAGGCAGGAGCACTGATTTCGTGACCTCAGAGGCAGAACTGTGGGGCGCTTGGTCTGAGATTCAGAAGGCTTCATCCATGACCTGCTGAGGGGTCTTTGACTTGGGAGCGGAAGAAGGGGCTCAGCATTCAGGTGTCTGTGTATTTTGTCCCAGAACCCTTGGCCTTGGGCCTTGGCAGGCCGGCAGTGTTGGAATGCTATCCGCACTCAGAGAGCTGGGTCAGACTCCTGTTTGGCAGTCTCTGGGCTCCAAACCAGGTCATTTGAAAAAGCGAAACTCAGCAAACGGGCTAATCCATGACCAGCTGGCCTAACTGCTGCTGGTATTTGGGGAAAGGACGAGAAGCAGCTGAAATAATGGACCTCGGGCAGCAGGCGAGCAAGCTAGCGAGCGGCCTGGAGGGTTCATGGGACTGTCTGAGAGTCTGACAGGCACTTGGCACCCACCAAGAAAACACTCCAAGTTCAAATCCTTGTGGAGGAGTGGAGCCCTGCCCAGGGCTTTGAGAGAGGTCAATCAGGGGAGTCTGCAAAGGGAACCATCCCACCCCCTTTTCCCCCTGCTCCTTATTAAACCTATATTTACCCATGGAAATGTATGCTTCAGGGCACATAGAAGCTGCCTACCCATCAAAGCATGGGGAGGGGACTAGAGACAGATCCCAGGGACCCGATATGGGAGCAGCTCAGGGCCTGAGCATGGGCAGGGAAGGAGCCAAGGACTTTCCAATGGCTCTGAGATGAAAGACACCCGAGATGAAGCCAACCTGCCTCTCTCTTTCTCTCTCTGTCTCTGTCTCCCTCTCTCTGTCTCTGTCCTTCCCTCCTTTTCTTTTTCTCCCTCCCTCTTACAGTTACTGAAAAAAGCCCCCAAATGGAACCATTCACACATACGCACACACTCCTGTAGAGGTGTGCTATCATAGGGAGAGACAGAGAGAGAGAGAAGGAAACAGAGAATGGGACAGAGAAAAGGAGAGACAGAGAGAATGTTAGAGAAGGCAGGTCTCAGTATTCAGTCAGGGCCCGGAGGCATGGGGAGGGCAGTCTTGGAAGCTGGCCCGTTCTCAGATGTGGTGTTGAGAGCCAGAGTCACAAGTAACCATGGAGGGAAAGTCCCTCCAGTGATGAAACCTCTGAGTCCTGTGGCATGAGACAGGCCATTCCTCCTGCTCTTGGCCTCAGTTTCCTAATTTGTAATATGAGGAAAGTGTCTCTTTCTCTACTTGCCCCAATTCAGTTAAATTCAAGAGACTGCCTCATCCCTGGTGCATGGGGTGAGATGTCCATCTGGGATAATGCCTGGTAGGAATCCAAGGCATGAGATCTGGGGCTGGAGGGAACAGCAGATGCCTTCTAGGCCTGGCCCCTTCTCTTACAGAAGATAAGGCAAACCCAGCTAATTCAAATACATGCTCTAACATGATAAGTGGATTAGATTTTGGGGGCTAAGCACAGTGCTCTGAGAGGTCTGAAGGGGGAGCTCATTGTCAATAGGGGCTCTGAGGAAGGATCTAGGAGGCTGTGTGTGTGTGAGCAAGGAGAAAAAGAGGATCAGGGCCTTTCCCTTGGTCTCAGCCCCACTCAGGAGTGTCACTGGGCAAGATCAGTGTGGTAACCTTCCCTGAAAGGGGCCCTGGACTTCTGTTTGGGGCTTTAAAATGACAAAGGGAAGGGAAAAGACTCGAGGTTCTATGCAGCACCTTAGTTGGCCAGAGACCCAGGAGCTGGGTGGTCAGGCTGGGCCCACCCCAGTGTGCACCAGGGACTGCTCCTGGGGTCTAGAGCTAGGAATAAGCAAGAGGAACAGAGGCAGGGGGTACAGGGCCCTTAATCAGAAGGTAGATGCTCCTGCAGGCCCAGTTTGGTTGGTGGGCCCAGCTTCGGACTGTCTCCCCTCCCCAAGTCCATCAGGTTTTCTGGGAAATTTCTAATGGGTTCTCATCTGGCTGCCTCTAATTAACCTTGTCCAGAGGATGTATCAGCACATCCCAGAGGACCCCATGGGTGGGGGTAGGGAGGGGGTAGGGTTTGCCCAGTGAGGAAAATAACAGATAGCATCAGTGCGGGATCTGGTCAACCCTCCCAGCTCTGACATTCTCTGTTCTAAGGCCCCTCCCCACCAGGGCCCCTCTCACCTCTAAACCTGATAATTCCCAGGTGTCCCAAGCCTGGCTTTGGGTCTCCTTTTCCTCTGTAGGTCTCATTTTTGAGCCCTGGGCATTCTTCATTTCCCATCCCCTGGGAGCTGGAGAGTGGACCTCTCTGCCCCAGTTTCCACAGCTGTTTTTACTGCTGAGTCGTGAGTGTGGTCCAAGGGCCTCTGGTCAGGTCACTGCTATCAGGGCCTTGTGGGCCTTGGAGAGAGTGCTCATCTCTCTGGACCTCATTTTGCTGGCTCTGCTGTGTAAAATGTTCCAGAGGCTTCCAAAGTGCTTTTCTCTGGCCCGTCTTGTGTGGGAGGCAGGGTCAGGATCATTCAGTGAAATCCAAGTCAAGTCTGCAAGCTTTTATCAATGACTTCCTGGGTGCCAGACCCTGGCATAGGATCTGGACATTGCCAAGAAGGTCCCAAAGGATCTCTGCCCGCAAGGAGTGGCCATTCTAGGGGGGAGTCCATAACTAAGAACATGTAGGATCCATAGATGGAAATTAGTCTCAGAGGAAAAGGC
This sequence comes from Bettongia penicillata ogilbyi, assembly GCA_023548195.1. Taxonomy (NCBI): domain Eukaryota; kingdom Metazoa; phylum Chordata; class Mammalia; order Diprotodontia; family Potoroidae; genus Bettongia; species Bettongia penicillata. The sequence continues at coordinate 3,291,078 of JAJHZJ010000154.1, forward strand.
TGCAGTCCTGAAGGGACCAGGAATGGCACCCGAAGAACAGGGGGTTTGAGCTGGGTCTTGAAGGAAGTCAGGAAAACTCGGAGGTGATGGGGCAGAAGAAGGGGGTTCTGACTGTAACAAAGGCATGAAGGGTTGAAATTGAAGATCTGCAAGACCTGTGTTTCTAGAATACCCAGAGTGTGGTGTCAAGGAAGGTGTGAGAAGACTGGGGAGGTAGGAAGGGAGGGACAAAGTATAATAAGTTTTAAATGCCAAAAGGTTCTATTGGATTCTGGAGGTACTAGGGAGTCCCAGGAGCTCCTTAAGTTAGGAGAATGGTGTGGTCAGAACTATAAAACTTTAGAAACATCACCTGGGCAGCTTTGGGATGAGACTGAAGGCTGGGAGACCAGTTTGAAGGCTTTGTGTAGTACTCCAGGTAGGGCCAGGCTCCTACTCTGTGCCAGGCTGGGGCACCATTCCTAACTTCTAGGAGGTTACATTTACCTCTGGAGGAGGTGAGGAGCGAGTGCATCCCAGGTCTGGGGACCTGCAGCACAGGCAGGAGATGGGGGATCCTGTGTACTTGGTTGGAACTTGGAAGGTGAAGGGGTGGATTGCAAGATTATAAACTTGGAGGCAGGACTGTTTTCCACTTGTCATTGTATTCTTAGTGGGTGATTGAAGGCAATGCTTCCATATAGTCAGTGCTGAAGAAATGCTTGTTGATTGGCGAGGGGATGGCTATCCTGCAGACAGTGGGACCAGAGAGTCCAGGGGAGAGGCCGATATGAAACAGGGGGGTGGAGGAGCCCGAAAAGGCGAAGACAATGGACTGGACAAAGGGCATGGAGCTAGAATCGAGATTTGGCAGCTGATTAGACCTGGGGTTGAGGGTGAGGGAGAGGGAATAGTAGACAGACTTGGTGTAAGGTGGCAAACGAAGTTGACTGGAAGGATGTTCAAACCTTGGAAAGAGCAGCTTCCACTGAGGGATGAGGTCTAGCTTTACCGGCTGAGCCAGTGGGCACCTCTGGATGTGGGACCTCCACTCTAGTAGGAGGGAGAGCTGTGGGTGGCTCAGAGGCCTGCCGGCAGGAGTGCCCAATGACTCTACTCTAGACTGATAAATCTTCAGGACCAAGCCCCAGAGTCCCACCGATGGATGGTCCTCTCCTACTTTTCCTTTTTCTTTTCTACCCTTCACACTTCATCTGTATCACCTGGTGGCCATTCATTCATTTATTCTGCAAACACTTATTAAGCACCTACTGCATGCCAAGTACAGTAGTCTGAGTTGGAGGAAATGCAAGATTTGGATAAGATCTTGTTCCTGGCACAACTGCCAACTCATGCCAAGCTGGTACTGCGTCCTGGAAGGAGGGTAGGCACAGGGCAGTCTAGAGTCATAGCATTTTAGACCTGGACCTCAGAGCCTCCAGCTCCTCATTTGAGAGATGGGAAAACTGAAGCCCAGGGAGGAGAAAGGATTTTCCCAGAGTCTAAGAGTTACCCCAGCTCCACCCTTACCTCCCTTCTCTGGGAGTCGTTCTCTGCTGGAATCCTCACCATCCCTCATCCTGCTCTGCCTAGCCCCTCCCCAGCTCTCCCTTCCCCTCTTTTTCTCCCCACCCTAACACGGTGCCTTGCCCCTCTCTCCCGGTGTCTCACCTTCTCCCTCAGTCGCAGTCACTTCATTCTCCCTCCTTCACTCTCCTCCTCCCCTCTCTCCCCCTCCCTCCTTCCTCTCCTCTCTCCCCCCTCCTCACTCTCCTCCTCCCCTCTCTCCCCCTCCCTCCTCCCTCTCCTCTCTCCTCTCTCTCCTCCTCTCTCCCCTCCCTCCTCCTCTCTCTCCTTCCCTCCTCCTCTCCACCCCCCACCCTCGCCCCGCCCCCCGCCCCCCAGTCTCTCTCCCCGCTGGGTGTGTCCAGCGGCCGCTTTATTGGCTCCTCCAGCTGTGAGTGTCTGTCAGTTTCCGCCCCCAAAGGGGACCGAGTTTGCTGAGCCGGGAGAGAGCGAGAGAGAAGGGGAGAGAGAGAGAGACAGACAGACAGAGAGAGAGGGAGAGAGAGAGCAGGAACGAGAGCGAGAGCGGGCGCGGGCCAGCCAGAGCCGGGAGCCGAGCGGAGCCCAGGAGCAGCGGGGCCCGGCCGGGCAGCGGGGGACAGGGCAGGGCTGGGCAGGGGCAGCCGGGCCGGGCCTCTCCCCTCCCGTGCCCTCCTTGGGCGGAACGGGCTCGCCCGTGACAGCCCGTCCGGGGGCCGATCGCGGCCTGGACCCCTCGAACCCCAACCCCGCCGCCTGGGCCGCCCGCCGTCGCGGGCCAGAGCCCGGCCCCGGCCCCCGCCCCGATGCCGGCCGAACTCACACAGGTTGGTGGCAAGTTCCCGGGCTGCGCCCCCGCCGCGCCCCCGCTCCTGGGCTGGACCCCACCCCGCCAGCCCCGCCCCTCGGCCCCGGTCCCCCTTTCCAGTCCCAGTGTTCCGGGAGCCCCAGCCAGAGACTCTTGCCATCCGGGCTCCAGGGCCCCCTTTGTCTCCGCTGGTGGTTTCCCTCCTGAAACTGGAATCTCCCGACGAGGCTATTGTGTGCCTCGGAGCCCCCCAGCCCGCCTGCCCGCGAGGCACCTCCTGGGCCCGGGGAAGGGAGGGGGAAGAGCGCGGGCTGCGCCCCACCCCATGCCCGAAGCGCACTGCTTGGGAGCCCCAGGCGGGCTGGGTCTCTAGGCTGCCCCAGGAAGACTGGCCCAGGAGTTGAAGGATTTGGGCCTGGGAGGCTGGGCAGAGTAGGGCTGGGCCAGCCCCTCAGGGAGTGACTTCATCCTCCTCCTCCTCCTCCTTCTGGGGGTGGCGGCTGGTAGGCACTGCCAGCAGGGATGATACCCTAAGCATCCCTGGGCCCAGCTCCTCATCCCCCTTTCCACTCCCCCCAATAAGCCGGTCCCGGGTTGCAGGGGGAAGTATTCCGTGCCTCAGTGTTGATGAGCGTTGGGGCTTTATGGAGGAAAGCCCACTTTGGGCTACACAGACTAGGCGGTCTTAGCCCGGAGAGGGGCTGGCCGGATCTCCGCGACCAGCCAAGCCTCCTTTCTTAACTGCTTAACCGGGCGGGCCCTCAGGATGCCTGCAAAGCTACGCCAACCCTTGGCTCTGGGGAGACGTAGGGCCCAAGGAAGGACTCGCCTCGGGTGGGGGGAATTAGGCAGGGAGGAAGCCAACCGAGCTCCCTCTGAGAGGGGCAGGGACTTGCATTCCACCGACCGGCGAATTTGGCAGAAAGTTGGGAGAAGGGACCTGCTCTGTGGGGGATCCTGGAATAGCCCCCTCTACTGACTTGGACAAAGGGTTTAGAGTGGAGGGAGGTCTCCGGAGGAGTATGGCATGTTGGTCCCTTGGCTATTTTTATGGCATGCTGGTCCCTCGGCTATTTCCGCTTGATTGAACTAAATAGGTTTTCCCAAGAAGGACAGCAGGTGTGTTGTGCTGACAGTGGGTCATCTTGGCCTGAATGCAGTGGGAGCCAAGAACTCTTGCCCCACCACCCTTTGAGGGCAGAATCTGGGTGCCACCTGAAGGGGGATTAGGATGCCAGGCTGCACAGCTCTGAAGAGTAAACCAGGGATGAAGCCCCACCCCAGGCTCCACAGAGCTGACCAGGACCTCAGAGACCACTCAGGGCCCTTCCCAACAGCTCCTTGGGGCAGCCTGTACTTGGAGACCTCCAGAAATGGGGGGCTCACATCTCCCTAGGCAACTGAGTCCACTTGGGGTCAGCTCCTAGAGTTGGAAAGTTTTGTGTTCAGGGTTTGTTTTGATAATCGGCCCTCAAAAGCTGAACCAGGTCCCCCCAGGGTGCAAAGCCCATTGAGCCCTGAGTGTCTGTCAGCTGAGGGCCAGGCCGCTTCAGTCATGGCATCTCTGTGAGAAAAAGATTTCTCCCCAGATTCCTCTGCCCAGACAGGATGCTTCTCATATACCCCCTGGCTGGTAGGAAGCTTTAGTATTCAGGTTGGAGAAGGGAATACTGAAAAGGAGGTATGCAGGGCGTGGGACAGAGCTGCCTGCTTCCTGGCCCAATAGATCGTGCCTTGGTCTGGTTCGCCACATTGCAGTCCTGCTCTGGATAACTGGCTGTATGACTTCGGACCTGTAAGCTGAGGAGGCTAGGCCAAAATACCACCCCCCCCCCAGTTCTAATGGTCTGTGATTCTGCGGGGTTCAAACCTACTGTGGGAAGAAACTGGGGTGCCAGCTTCTGAGTTAGGGAGACCTGGGTTCAAGTCTCCTCTCCCGCCCATACACGTTGTGGACTCTGGGGAAATCTCACTCTCACAGTGCCCCTGGCAACTCTCCTAAGACTGGAATTTGCTGAGCAGATACCCCCCTGCACCCACAGAGGAGCTTCCCTACCCTGCCAGATGAAATCACAAGTCTGCTTTAAAAACGCAGACTGATCAAAACATGCCAAGTGATGGTGGGAGAGTTGATGAGCTTTTCTGAGCCTCAGGTTACCCTTTTGTCAATCAGGACGGAGAGACATCGGCAGGTTCCCTGGCTAAAATGCAGGGCTGGGAGTAAGAAACAGCAGGGTTGCCTCCAGCATTGAGCAGCTCCTTGGTCACAGACTTGTGACCACCTCGTGTGGGCCTCCGGGGCTCAGATGAGTTATTGCAAGCCAGGCATCTGTGTGTAAATGTCAGCTCTTATCCCCAGACTCTCCGGAATGGGCCTTATTGATGTGAGGCATGATGTCATCCCACCCACACCTGAACCTCTTGTGCAACATTCCTGAGAAATGCGCATCCCTTGGGCAATGGGCAGCTCACTTCCTTTTCAGGAAGCCCTGGACACTTGGGGTCAGCTCTGATGGGCTCCAGGGGTTTTCCCTCAAAGCTTGTCTCTCTGGAACTTCTTTCCATTCAAAGCTTTTAGCTCATCTTGGGAATCAAGAAGGATGAGTTTTCTATTCCAATGTCTAGGAGTGAGCTGAGAAAGGCTAGACCTCTGGGCCACTGATTGCCCACAGAACCTCAGTCTACAAGAACTGAGAGGACCCGAGGAGGTAGCTGGAGAAGAACTGAAATCTAGACCTGGAGAGGGGAGAGAGAGAGAGATTGAGACACAGATTGAGAGAGAGACTGAGAGGAGAGACAGAGACAGAGACAAAGAGAGAGACAGAGAGAGAGGGGAGACAGAGACAGAGAGAGAGACACAGAGAGAGAGAGAGACAAACACACAGAGAGAGACAGAGAGAGGGAGACAGAGAAGGAGACAGATGAATAATCAGGGACAGATAGACCAGGGGGATTGAAGGACTGGACAGGAGAGCCCAGTCAAGGGCTTTCTAAGAACCAAGTGTAGCGCACGCTCTGACCCCTTTCTCTGTGAGCCAAGCCCTCCAGGGTCCCTCCAAATGCCTCTTGGACACATTCATTGCTTGTTACCTGATTGCCTTGGATTTGCTCTCCTAGGATTATAGATTCAGAGCTGGAAAGTGATCCAGTCTGACCTGTTATTTTCTAGATGAGGAAAGCTATCCCACTTAGGTGCCTTGCCCGAGGTTACAAAGTTAGTAAGTGGCCAGAGATAGAATCCAGTGCGTTTTCATCTTACTGTGCTCCCTCTCTAATTCTTTGGCCAGAGGATGAAAACTGGGAAAACGAGTCGCCTTGTTCATTTGACTAAGACCCTCGTCTCAGTGAAGGGTCAGAGGTGGCGCCCCCTGCCTGCTGTAATGCCCCGGAGCTGGCAGCCTCTGGTTCAGTGTTGGACCCTGGTTTCACATGGAAGCCAGGACCGTGCAAGGGGGTGGGACCTGGAAGTGAGATTCAGCAAGGCTCTTACCCCCTACTCTACCCCATTTGCTGTGTGACCTCAAACAAGCCCTCGCCTTTCTTTAGACCCTAGTTTCCTTATTTCAAGATAAAAGCTGATCCCTCTTAGCTTCAAACCCCCTGATCCTAGGATGTCTTGTGTTTCCAGTGGGGTTTTAAAGTCTACAGACTGCTAAGAGATCAGGAGTACAGGTGTTTCTTACCCTCAAGACTGTCCAAAGTCACAGATATTATTCAAAGCTAATGCTTTTTCTTTGTTGATGCTGGCCTGGGACAGTGGGGAGAGTGCTGGAGCCCATGAACTCCAGTGTTCTAAGTGTTTCTATTGATTGTATGCGTGTGACCTTGGGCAACTCACTTATCTTTCCTGGACCTCAGTTTACCATTCTGTAAAATGATGGGGGTTGGGTCAGATGACTTCTGAGGCTCCATCCAGCTCCATATTTAGGCTCCTAGGTGTAATCTTACGCAAGTCATTTCACTGAACTCTCTGTGTCTCAGTTTACTGCTCTGTAAAATGAGAGGGTTGAGCTAAGTGACCTGAGTTCTAAACCTAGGAAACTTTTCTCCTACTGAAGTCCCTTTCATCTCTTCTGGCTGAGATCTCTGGCTGTTTTCCTGTCCCTCCCCCACCCCCAAGGTGTTGTGCAACAGTTGGCAGGGTGGGGGTGGGGAGCGAGTTGAAACCATGTATTGTCAGAAAATGCACCACCTGCCAAGCCATTGGTTTTTTCCCATTCTCTGTGTACCCTGGGGCTGGGCCAGCCCAGGGCAGGCTGGAACAAGGGCTCAGGGGCTCCTGGAACCAGCAATGCAGGCCTGGTCACCAGGGAAAAGAAAGTCTGGGGCTGGGAGTTTCCAGGAAAGGTCATGCCCACCCCACCCAGCCCTCAACTCAGTCCTGGGGACTTGGGGGGGGGGGTGGGGTGGAAGAAACAGGATGAAGCATAAACTTGAATCTTGTCTCTGCCATGAACAAGGTGTGTGACTTTGATCAGGTCCCCAGCCCTCTCTGGGCCTCAGTCTCCTCATTCTAGGAGAGATCAGCTCAGGATGTAGGGTTGGAAGGTTGTCAGAGATCCACTGATCCCTTTTCAGAGAGGAGCAAACAGAGGCCCAGAGAGAGGGGTTAACTTCCTTGAGGTCACACAAGTGATGGATTCCTTGCATAGGTACCTCTGGAAGCCAAGGGTGGGGTCCTCTGAGCCTGGGCAGAAGGCTGCGGAATCCCGGAGGACAGAGCCCTCAAGTACATCCAGGCAGGATGTGGAAGAGAAGGCAGCTGTGTGAACTTACCTGGACTCTCAGTTTCTTCCATTCATCTGAGAAGCGGAGGAGAGAAGGGTGAAGGGCGAGGCCCAGGGAGCTCTATCTAACATTCTGCAGCCGGAGCAGGGACTGTCACCTCCCTGAGTCATGAGTGGGTGGAGGATGGGAGCCAGTGCTACATGCTGGTGGAACTGGGGTAAGCCAGGCAGCACAGAAAATCCACCCTCCTCCAGCAACCTCCAAGGCTGGTGCGACTTCCAAGGCCTGTCCGACCTCATGTCCTGCTATGCCCCACCCACACGTTCTTCTCGGTCCTGTGTTTTAATCCTACCTTCTCACTTCCTTGTCTCTGCTTACACCATCCTCTGTCCCTAGAATAGCTCTCCCTCATCTCCATCTGCTAAAGTCCTTTAAGGGTAAGCTTGGGTGCTAGATTCTCTGGGAAGCCTCCCCAGAGAGTGGGGGAAGGGCAGGAATAAACATTTATAGAGTGCCTACTGTGTGCCAGGCCCTCTGCTAAGCGTTTTTACAAATATGATCTCATTTGATTCTCACAACGGCCTGTGGGGTGAACACTATTACTATTCCCATTTTACAAATGAGGAAACTGAGGCAAATAGAGGTTAAGTGACTTGTCCAGAATCACATAGTCAATAAGTGTCTGAGCTCATATTTGAACTCGGGTTCAAACTAATCCATGCCCAGATGTCTGGCCATTCATTGTGAAGCCAGCTTCATGGGAGGCTTACACACCAGTGTCTAGCAGGTGCTGCACAAATTTTTATGTATGTTGTTGACGCATATGAAGGCCAGCTGAAGAAACTCTTGGGATGGTTACCCCAGAGAAGACCATACAAAATGAACACCTAGCAGATGAGAGGCAACCAAGAGAGGCCTCTTAGAGGAGGCAGTGCTTGAGCTGAGTCTGAAAGAAAGCCAGGAACTCAGGAGGGAGGGCATTCCTGCTATGGGGGACAGCTAGTACAAAGGCACAGAGGTGGGAGATATAGAGTGGCATGGATGAACCAGGAGGAGCAAGCTGGCCACCAGGGCTGGTTCATAGAGTGAGGGAGCTGAATATGAGATGAGAAGGGACCAAGTGGTAAAGAGCACTCAAGGAATGAGAAGCCTCACGGTGGCCATGCTGACTTCCTTCAGGTATCCCAAGGGCCATCCTGGGAGGAGGGATGGGCCCTGCAGGGCAGGACCAGGAGCAGGGAGTGGAAAGAGGTGACCAAGAGGATGACTGGGGCCAGACATCTGCTGTCTCTTCCTAACAAGGAGAGCTGCCCCAATGTGGCATGGGCCTCCAAAGATGGAGTGAACTTCCAATCCCGGAGGTCTTCAGATGGCTGCTGGATGGCGCCTTGTTGGGGACAGCGCCTTGTCCGGGATGGTGGCCTTCGAGGCCCCTCCCAGGCCTCGCCAGATGCCAGAGTTCTAGGATTCTCCTGGCGTCTCATCTTGACCACTGTGTTTGGGGGACCACGAGTCACCATTTTCTTGGGTTGGCTCCCGGAAAGGTGTTGGGCTCCAGCCGCATCGTGTTTCCTTTAATCGCACTGTAGCATACAGATTACATTTCTAAATTCAGAGATTACCCAGATGGTCGGGTTTTCTTCCATCCACCCTCATACGTATGTAGGGAAATTAATCTCTCCTTTGTAGCCAAACAGGCCTGCAGTTTTTGAGACGCCGAGATGTTGTCCTTTTGTGATTTGGCCAGGGACTGGAGCTGTGAGAAACAGTGGAGCATAGACGCTGAGCTGCTGGCTTGAGTTTCTTGGGGGAGACTGCCATGTTCTCCAGCTGGCCAGCCTGGAAGAATGGAGGCTGGAAGACACGAGTTCTAATCCCACCTATGATGCTTGGGCCTCCTTTTCTAAACCTGGGGAGTCCTAGCTGTCCTTTGACCTTGTCTGGTTGGATGGATGATGGAGCCCGGGACCAGTGGGACCAGAGATGGGGAAGAATAGGTCAGCTGTTGACCAGCTGGCCAACTCTTCCCAAGGCAAGGGCTGTCCATAACCTCATGGGGTTCCTTAGTGGTAGAGTAAGGGCAAGGATGATTATCCCCATTTTGTAGATGGGGAGACTGAGGGTCAGATCAGTAAAGCAATCCCCCCAGGGTGACAGAGCAACTTTTGAATTCAGAACTGGTGGCTCTCCTTCTAGGGCCCCATCCCCTGTGCCAGGCTGGCTTTCCCCTTCTGTCTGCTAGGGCCGCTGACCCCTCTTGTTGTTGGGCACTAGCTCTAGAAGCGACTAGGGAGCGGGAAGCTGTAATTTGATCTGGGGCGGCCAGGGACCGGCAGGCTGCCGGCAGATAGGCCCAAGTGAAGTCATCGCCCATTTTTAGACGCTGTGAAGTCACAGATGGGCCTCCGCTCTCCCTGGCCACCGCGTGGGATCGCACAGCATTTATTTGTGTGCTCACAGAGAACATGCTTTTCAGGCAGAGGCTCCGTCCTCCCCTTGGGGGGACAGGAGCTGGGTGGGGACTGGAGCCTCCACCCCTCCATCACTTTGTCGCTGCTGGGATTCTGGGATCCTCAACTTTCATGGCCCCAGGGATTAAACCTCTGGTTATTAGCCCTCCCCTCCATCTCCTTCTCTTCATCCTTCTGCTTCCTGCCCAGGCCAGACGCCTGCACCTTGGGCCTGGGCTATTCTTAGAGCCATAAGATGGCTGGGCTGGGAGGGGCCTTACAACAAAGGGTTCCTGGGCTGGGGGAAGGCCCAAGAACAGGAGATGTCAGGACTGAGGGAGGGCCACAGAATAGGGGATGTCAGAGTTGTGAGGGGCTTTAGAACAGGGAAAATCAGGTGTGGGAGGGGTTGGAACTGGGAATGTTAAGGCTGGGAGGGCCCTTTGAGGCCACCTGTATCTTACTACAACCACCTCCACTAGGAGGCCAATCTGCCTCTACTTGAACACTGCTGGTGACTGAGAGATCACTACCTGAGGGAGACCTGCCCCCACCCCCCATTGCCAAGAAGGTTTTGCCAGCTTCAAGGCTAAATTGCTCCTAAATTTGTTCTGCCTTCAGGGCCCATGCAGAACAAGGCTGATCTCTTTTCTATATGAATGAATAAATGAATGAAATAATAGCAGTGATAATATATGCGGAGCCCCTCACATCCATGTGGCACTTTTGGGGCATCCCAAAGCACTTTATTCTCTGTATCTTGCATGGGTATTGGTCTTTGTAGGAGACTGTAGCACAGGGGAGGGGAGGGGGAGAGAAGGAAGACCTGGGTTCCAATTCTGACTTGGCTATTAGCCTTGTGCTAAGTTCTGTAACAGATCTGAATCTATAAAATGGGTACATAATCCTTACCTTAGTCACTGGTTTTTTAAGAATTGAAAAGTGGTCTTAAACAAATAAAATCCCATTGCATCCTCTCCACAACCTTAAGAAGCAGGTGTTATCTCCATTTTACAGGTGAGGAAACTGAGGCAGGCAGTGGTTCAGTGACTTGCTCAGGGTCATGCAGCCACTAAGTGTCTGAGGCAGGATTTTAATTTAGATCTTCTGGACTGCAGGTCTCTTTCCCCCAAGCCTCCAAGCTATCTTGCTGGGTTTCCTCATCTGTAAAATGTCTGTTACCATTATTATATCCAATTTGATGAATAGCCACTTTGCTTCCATTTTGTGCTAGTTAATGGTTACTGTTAATGAGTGTTTATTGGTGGTTTATTATTCTTCATAAATGTTTGTGGGACTTGAGACCCTCAAGTGAGATTAATTCAAGAACAACTCCATGAGAGAGGCTAGGCCAGGGTTATTTTTTCCATTTTGCAGATGGTGAAACTGAGGCTAGAAGTCCCAGCACCCTCCACCTCTACCTTGTCTTCACCTTTGTCAGACCCCCTGACCTCTGGGACAAGGATAGGGTCAAGAGCGTCTTCCACTTACAGAGTAAGCTTCCTCCTCAGTCAGGGCACATTTGGAACAGGGTCTGTTGGGCCCCAGTCACTGGACACTTGTCAAGTTAGGGCCAGATCAGGGCAAGGGGCTTTGGTAACAGACATCAATTCAGTAACCCACGACAGGAGAAGTCCTCGGTTACCCACGACAGGAGAAGTCCTCGGTTACCCATGACAGGAGAAGTCCATGGATTCAACCTGACCTGTGGTGAGGAGAACAGATGGACAAGCTAGGTGTGTTACTGGTCTGACTCCAAGGTTCTGGGAGGCCTGGGGGATGCAGCATGCAGTGTAGAGGGAATGGATGGGTCAGCACTGGAAGGCCTGGAGAGGCCAAGGAGGAAAATGCACAGGATGGCACAATCATCTAGTTGTATGTGCTGTATTGTCCCTCCTCCTGGCCCCCCACCTTGGAATGTAAGTTCCATGCAGGTGGCACTGTGTCATTTTCTAGTTTCAATGCTTAGTACATAATAGGTTCCTAATGCAGAGGCTTCTAAGATCCTCTGAGTCCTATGGGACCTCCAAATACTCTAGGAAAATTTCTTAACGAAGGGGATACTTTCTGTCCACTTCTTCCTTCTCACCATCCCCCCAAATCAGGCAAGGCTGCTGTCCACTGAGGTGAGCCCTGGAGGAAGAGAAAGATTCTGACAGTTGGAGCCAGAAGTGAAGATTTGTATTCCAGGTGTGGGAAAAGGCCTGGGCAAATGCATGGAAGTGGGAGATGACTGGAGAGGTGAACTCAGGAAACCTCTAGTAGTGCACTTGGTTTGAACGTAGAGTATGGGAAGGAGAATGAGTGAGATAAGACTAAAATGGTCTGTTAGAGCTAGGCTATAGAGGCTCTTAAATTCCGCACAGGCCAAAGACAATAGGGAGTCACTGCAAGAAGGTTTGGGAGCATGGTTACACTGGTGTCCTGGGAATGTTATCTTGGTAACTTTGTGGTGAGTATATTCAAGAGGAGAGAAAGAGTCAAGGCAGCCAATAGGAGATGTCCAACAGACAGACAGAGACCTGGGGAGAGCTCAGATCTGCAAAGGCTGGGGAGTCCTCTGCCTGGAGGTGATGACCTGATAAGGTCATGGAGCTGTGGGTCACACCCATGGGAGGTCATAGATTTTGGGAACTGGTTGGCATCTCAGGGACCATGTAATCCAGCATATACACAAAGAAATCCCCACTGTAACATATGCCCTCCTTTTACAGTTGGGGAAACTGAGGCAGGCAGCATTTAAGTAGCTTACATTACCTAGTGATGTCACATAGGGAGGAAGAGGAGAGAGATAATGACAGAGACAGATGGAGAAGGAGAGAGGGAGCAGGAGAGAATAAAGAGAAAGAAAAAAGGAAAGAAGGAAGGAAGACAGCAGGATGCTAGGACAAGGACCAAGAACAGACCTTGGGCTCCCGCATCTGAGATCTCACCGACAACCTTGCAGAGAGCCAGATCCATCAAGCTTTACAGAAGCCAGATTTCAAGAAATTCCAAAGGACGTGGGTGGTGATGGGAGTGGGAGCGGGCAGTATAGACCACTTTTTCCCCAGGAATTGAATGAAAGATGTTGGGGTTGTTTTTGTTTGTGTGGGCAGCTGGTAAGGACCTGGTAGCTGGGGAGAGGGGGTCCCAGCCCCCCTGGAGAGGCTACTTTAGCAAAGGAGCAGAGGAATGTTAGGGTGGAGCACTGCATGGAGGAGGGAAGCTGCATACTCCTTGTGCCTAGGAGAGGCAGCTCTTGGAGGTGCAGAGAGCCCTGGATTGGGAGTCAGGAGAGCTGAGTGCTGAGCTCTGCCCTGCAGCTGAGGATCCTTTGATATCTGGGCCTCAGTTTCCTTTTTAGTAAATGAAGGGATGGGACCCTTCCAACTCTGAGTTCTGTGAATGGTCCGGTTGTTTTTTCCAGGCTGGCATCGTGTTCTGAAGCATGGAATGAATGAATGATCTGTTCATCTTTCTTAGGTGTATAACATTGTGTGTACCATGATGGATAGTGGCCAGAGGAGTTCTTTGCCCAAGAACTGGGAAGTCTTTTTTTATACCTCCCCTCTCCCTTCTTGAACGGTGTTCAGTTTGTGGAGTAGGCCAGCCAGAAGTCAGACAGTCAGAACAAGAATTTGCTGCCAGGGTAGCTCCTCATCCCTTCATCCCCTGCTCTGGGGAGCACCTCCCTCAATTCCTGGACCATGGGAGGCCACGAGGCTAAGGGGAGTGACCCTTCAGGGCAGTCTGTACCATTGGATGACGAGTCAGGAGAGATTTTACAGATGAGGAAACTGAGGCTCAGAGAGGAACAGTGATTCTTCCAAGGTCACATCCCTAGAAGCGTGAGACCTTGTTCCCATATAGAATGCAGGAGATTCTACTGGACCAGGCTGCCCCAACCACCTAGGCCAGACTAATGAGGGCCCAAGAACAGCCATGCTCCCCCTCACCCAGTCCTCCTGGGGCCTCAGTTCTCCATAAGGAGCAGGGTTCCTGGTTTCTGACGCGGGCAGCCTGAGTCTTTCCTGTTTGGGGAGGGGAAAGAAGAGTTATTTTAAAAGATATGTTTGTTTTAATGTATGCAAACATATGCTAATATATTCTGAGGCTAAAACCAAATTCCATTTGCTAGGTGTCCTTAGCAACTTGGTTTTATCTGGGTCATTCCTCTCCCCACCCATTTCGTCCCCTAGGGGAGCCCCAAGCACTTTGCCCCAAGGGGTTCTCTCTTATCCAGAAGGAAATCTGCTGATTCAGGCCACTTTCCCATGGTGAAGATGGGACCAGAGGAAGTGTGGGCTGGGCCAGGCTCCCCCTTCTCCCCTGCAGAGATGGGAAGCAGAGAGCTTGGCCCCGGAGGATCCTCCAGGAGCTGGGGGATGCCCTGAGGCAGCTCCCCAGGATAGGAGGCCCCAGGGGCTGCTCCGGGCCCACCTCAGGCCCTCTGAGCTGTGGATGGTAGGCTCTGAGAGGTAGGGACCAGATCTCAGAAGTAGAGCCCCCTGCTCACTGCACAGCCCTTCATCTGTCAAACGGGAAGGCTAGACTAAGGGGGACTCAGTTTCCCCCTCTATAGGGGGAGAAGTTAGAGGAGATGGTCTCTGAAGTCCCTTGCAGCTATCACACGATGCATTTGAACAGGTGCTGTCCCTACCCTGTGTTTCAGTTTCTTCTGCTATAAAATGTGGGGCCTCTGAGCTCTGTCCGCCCCCATGATTCTTAGAATCAGGAAGGCCTTTGCTCTCCTACTGTCTCAGATGCTTTCTTGCTGAACGACTGGGAGAGCCTCAGTTTCTTCATTTGTAAAATGAGGATCTTAACCATTATGTTACCGATGTCCCCCATGTTTGGGGAGGCTCCTTTGCAAACCTTCAGATTCTTCCCAAATGCCAGTTCTGAAGGGTTTTATAAAATGTGCTCAAACCCCTCAGGGCTGCCCACCTCCTAGGGAAGAGGAAGGAAGTGTCTGAGGAGCCACTGGACAGCCCACGAGGAATGCCACAGAGGGGCCTCTCATTCTACTGGGAGGTTGGATGGGGCCATCTCTACAGATTCAGGGACAGATGCTGGGGATGGAGAAAGACGAAATTCTCCTTTCCCTCTGTAGGAGGTTCAAAGGCTGTGGGAGGGCTCTCTTCATTCTGGTGCTCCTAAGGGGAGGGAGCGGGACCCAGGGAGACCTGGGAAACTAGGGATAGTTTCCTTTCACATGGGCTGGTGGGGCCAGGAAGAGGGAGATGGAATGGCGGCTTTTGTGTGTAAAAGTAGGCCAGCGCTGCCTCGAATGCCAGTCCTGGGAGTGTATTTGCTCCTAGAGGCAATAGGGAGGCATTGAGCTTTTGTGAGCAGAGGAGTGCCCGAGTTCTCCTCTCTGTGGGAAGAGAAAGTCAGATTAGAGAGAGAAAGGGCCTGGAGGTTATTTTGATGCTAACACCTAATAAGGGTGACCACATGGTCAGTGTTATCACCCACTGGGTGCCTGAGAGAAGGCATGTGGGAGGTGGCTGAGGGCCCTGACCTTGTCCATAAGATAGCAAACAGGATGTGGCATGAGGTAGAACTGAGCTGCTGCCAGCCTCCACCAGCGCACACATTTCTGCCACACTGAGAGTTGGCACGGAAGGCCAGGCAGGGAAATTGAACACAGACTCAGGAAGATCTGGGTTCATTTCCCTCCTCAGACATATGACAGTTGGGTGCCTCTGGGCATGCCCCTTCCATTCTGGTCCTCAGTTTCCTTTTCTGTAAAATAAGGGGAGTAGACTTGGTAGCCTCCAAGGAGCCTTTCAGCAGTCCCTCTAGGATCCTATATAAATGAGATGTGTTCGCTCTGCCTGTAGAGGATATCTTCCCCCTGGAAGGGCCCCCAGCATCCTAGCCCCCCACCCTCCTGGCCTCTCCCATTGGGGGATCTCCCAGGCCTGCCCAGAAGTGAGGCTATCTACTCAGAGCAGGCCTGTGTTCTCCCCTCTGACTCTGGAGACCTGGGGAGGGCAGGTAGCTCAGCTGGCCCCCTCCATCTCTGGCTGCTTCTGGAGGGAAGAGTGTCCTGGGCCCTCTGCCCTTTGCCCTGCTCACACCTCCTCAGGAGGCCAACATTTCCAGCATAGAAAAGACAGAGAGGCAGCAGCCAGGACTTCGGAGGGCCTGACTCCAGCCTCATCTGCTGCAGGTAGGAGGGGAGGGGAACAGGGGTGGAGAGACAACTCTGGCTCCGGAGCGTGGTGCTGTCCACTCCTACCTGTGGGACCCTCTCTGAGCCTCAGTTTCCCCACATCCAAAAGAGGAACATGAACTTAGCATCATTAGCTCCCACTCTCTTTGTACCGTCTGTCACGCCTGTGACCTCGGGCGTCCAAGCCTGATCCACCTGCCTCCACCCCAAGCCTTGAAACCAATTCTAGGTATTGTGGTATAGGTGAGTCAGTGTTGGAAGATGTCCAGAGGAGAGTACCGGACAGTGAGAGGCTGATGGGGATCATCTGAAGGGCCAGGGTGTGTGTGTGGGGGGGCTTGACCCCAGAGAGCTGTTGGGCTGTCTGTCTGGGGCAGAGGGGCTGACCTGGTTCCCTAGACCAGGGGGCAGAACCCGGGGCCAGAGAAGCTGACTGAAGTTCTGAGACTTCCTCCAAATTGGAACTCCTAAGTGGCCTGGACTGCCGGAGCAGAGAGTGAGTTCCTTGTCCCTCAAGGTCTTCAAGCAGGGGCTGGATGCCCACTTGTTGTGGGTCCGAGGCCCCCTAAGGTGCTCGACTATTACACATGGCCTGTCTAACCACTGCCATCCAACTGCCCAGGCGGCAGCTCTTTGTCCAGCTCCTGTCTGCTCTTACCCTTCCTGTTTGAAAATAGAATCGAGACAGGGCTGTTGTTCCTCCTGGAACTTTTGGGGTGGAGGTGGGTGTGTGCATGTGCGTGTGTGTGTGTGTGTATGTGTGTGTGCACATGTGTGTACACCCTCACCTAAGTGTGTGCCTGGGTTTCTCCCACTGCCCAGACCCAGGCCTGTAGGTAACCTAGGGCTCCAGCCTGCCCCTCCCTCCATCCCTGAGGATCCCAGAAGTTATGTGGCCAAGGACCCCACCATAGAATGCTGAGTTCAGGAGGGAAACAAGCTTTGGATTTTAACTCCAGGGACCTGAGTTCAAATCCTAAATGACTTTTATAGGGAGGGCCAGTTTCAGAAGGGGGAATCTGGGTTTGAATCCACCACAGACACCTGCCCACTCTGTGACCCTTTCTCTGACTCAATTTCCTCAGGAGGAAAGTCCACACAAATAAGAAGTAGCAGAGCAGGATTTGAGCCCAGATCTCTGGACTCCCAATCCAAGGCTTTTCCAGCAGGGAGGGTAGCAGGCTGGAGTTGAATTCTCAGCAGGGGGCCTGAGTTCCACCACTCAGTACTTTGAGTATTTCTGGACAAGTTACCTCTCTTCTGTGAATCTCAGTCTCCTCATCTGTAAAATGGGGGAAATAACCCTTGAACGACTTGGGTCATACTGGAGAGGCAGTGTGGGATAGTGGATAGAAAGCTGACTTTGGACCCATGAAGCCCTGGGTTCAAGTCCTGTCTGATGCATACTGACTGTGTGACCCTGGGCAAGTCACTTCTTAGGCAACAAGGGAGGTGCTGACATGTTGGTGAAGGGAATTTCCTCCTCTGGGATTTCCCCATGCTGATAAACTCACAAGTCCAGGCCTTTCTCCCATGATCTAGTTCCCCAGGTTAAGGTAAAAAAAAAATGGTACATTAACTCTAGATCAGTTCCAAAAATATCATGATTATGGCTGCAGTTATTATAATTCTAATTCTGCTGTCATGTTCTGTACCAAGTCGGAGCATGAGGGGATATTCCACAATATTCACTACTTAATTATTAGACTAATTCTCTCCAGCAAGCCCTGGGCCTCAGTTTCTCCCTCTGTAAAAGGAGGGAGCTTGAATTAGAGGCTGCCCACAGGGTCTTCCCAGAAGCCAGCCTGATTTTCAGGCCCAGTGGCTGCCGGCTGTTTGGCCCCCACTCTGCTCTCCATTGTGAGGCTAGGGTGGGGGCAGGGGCTGGGAATGCCAGGCCAGCTGCTTCAGCCCCAATTCCTGGCTCCCTTTCACGCCCGGTGAGATGGAAGGAATGCTTCGTGTTCGCCTGGCTGGCTGCCAGGGCCATCCCAGAAGCATCTAGAGGCCCCAGCGTGGCCCTGGCTATTGGCTGGCTGGATTTTCAAACTCCAGCATCCTCGGCATTGTCCCCCTGCCCCACCCCACAACGGCTTTGCAGAGGAGGATGCCCTGGAGGGGATGGCATCCCCTGCTCATAATTCCTCACCAGCTTCTTAGTGTCTGTAGGAGGAGAAGTACAATGCGTCCCACTTTTAAGATCTGGAAGCAGAGGAGCTGGGCTCCTATCTCACCTTTGCTGCTCACTACCTGAGTTTCCTGGGATGAGTCTGGCCTGTGTGAGCCTCAGAGGAGGAAGGAAAGTCACTGACAGAGAAGAGTGGGATTTCTAGGGAAGGTTTTGGGTTGGAAACCTTGGAGAGAGAAGGTCATTCTTGGGGCCACAACCAGGCTGGAGGGGCATGGGTGGTGGGAGTAAAGGGTCACCTCAGGGGAGGTCATGGAAAAAACCACAGTCAGGAATTGGGAACCCAGGAAGCCTGGGAGGGCTGAGGAAAGAGGGTAGCAGCTGGACACAGGCATGGGTCAGCTCCAGAAAGCAGCCGGGTGCCAGTCACCAGCCGGTGATCTAGGGAGGGTACTCCACAGAAAGAGGAAACGCAGGAAGGCGGGTAGGTAGGCCAAATGCCCATCCTTGAGCAGACTAGCCCTGAGCCCACAGCACCAGAAGGATGAGGAGACCTTGGATTGGGAGTGCTTTGCTGGTCTGGTGGCCAGCAGGTGCTGGAACTGTGGTCCCATGGCCTCTCACAGAGGGAACTTTGTCCCTACCAGCAGTCTTCCCACTGCTGGACGGGTCTGAGGGTTGGGGAGGTTCACTCACATCTGCCCATATCTGCCCTCGCAGCTTCTACTGGACCATCCTCAGGGCCCAGGTCCTGGCCTTTACATCAGTGAGACCCCTCGTGGGCTAACCATGCTATCTCTCCTTCCCCCACCCCAGGCTTCTCCTCTCCAGGATAAACATCCCCCTAAGCCCAGGCCCTTCCCCAACCTGAACGTGCTCCTCGGGAATCCTTCCTAAAACATGCCCAGAACCATGGGCCTCAGTCCAGATGGGGCCAGAAACGAAAGGAGCCTGGACACTCTCACCTCCCTATTCCTAGAAACACAGCCTCCCTTAAGGCAGCTGAGAGCAAGCCTATCATACCATGCTAAACAGATGGCATGTACTGAGCTTTGGGTCCTCTGACACCCCAAGATCTTCTTCAGACATCATTTAATCAATAAGTCTTCATCAAGCCATCAAATGATAGAACGCATACAGTGTTTTGCGTGCTTTAAAGCATTTCAGAAATGTTGGCTATTACCGTTTTATTATTGGTGGTGGTGGTGTTATGACAACTTACCATGTGTTAAGTGCCAGGGATCCAAAGAAAGGCCAAAGCAGGCCTTGCCCTCAAGGGGCTCCCAGGCTAATGGGGGAGCCCAGGTGGTAAGCACTAGGTATACCCTGGTCATGGAGGATAGCTGGAAAGCAGTGGCCTCCAGGTCAAGGCTTGAAGGGAAATAAAGGGGTGGCTGTGAGGAGGGAGAGTGTGATTTCTGGAATGAAGGACAGCCTGGGCAAAGTCCTGGAAGTGGGAGATGCATGCTGTGTTTCAAGAACAGTGTGTGGACTGGGGTGGCTGAGTCACTGACCAGAAAGAAGAGAAGGAGGCAGATTGGGAAGGTCTTTGAAGGGCAAACCAAGGGTCCTCTGATCCTGCGAGTAGGGGATGACCAGCAGAGTTCATTGAGCTTTGCTGGACAGGGCTCAGTTGAGGATGGACATGGAGGGAGAGGTGTGAAGCAGGAAGCTCTTGGAAGAGGCCAGTGTCCACTCCATCTTTGACTTGTGAAGTAGATCCATTGGAACCCAAGAGTGAGAAGTGACATTGTTGGCTCCTGAATGTTGCATGCCATCCTCCAGGATGGCAGCCACTCTTGCTAGTTCCCTGCCACCAAGGAGGGAGAGGGGCAGAGGGTAGCAACACCGAGTCACTGACCTTCCTAAAACGAAGTGAAGACAAGCCTCTGGCTGTGCCGGCCCCAGAACCATGGGAGACGGTCCTTGGAGACGGTCTCCCAGGTGGTTCCCCTAGATAGCTAGTCAGTCAGTCAGTGAGCTGACCACGCCCTGTCTTGCTCTTTGGTTGGGGCTCACGGTGGCTGTGTGGAATGATCATAGAACTATAGCGAATCAGAGCTGGACAGGACCTACGAAGACAAGCCCAGCCGCCATGCTTTGCATTGGGGAAAACAGGCCAGCTGACTTAGATAAGTACAGGATTTGAACCCAGATCTGCTGACTCCAGTTGCCCTCAGAGGGACTTTGTTGGACAAAGGAGGACAGAGGACAGTTGCCCTCAGAATTTCTCAGCCCTGAGGACAGAGGGCTTCGGGTCTGTGGGCCAGGCCACACAGAAATATTCCATGGCAGTTCTTGAATGGAATGTGAGCCTCCAATGAGTGAAGGCCAGAGGGGTAGAGGGGGGCATAGCTGGAGTGGACCAGGGCCACAGCTGGGGGTGGGAAGAGTGTCCACATGAATCCTTCTGTCCTGAGGACCCAGAGAAAGCAGCCTCTGAAAGGGAATCGGGACTCTGGGATTGCTGTGGGAGGCTAGACAAACACCATTCCCTCTCTGAGCCTGTCTCCTCATCTGTAAAATCCAAGGAGTAAGGGGGGGCTTGGAGGGATGCAGATTTTCACTCAGTAGGAGAGAAAACTCCCCATGCATGTAGAGCCGTTCAGAAGTGGAGGCAGGCGGTTCAGAGGTTCAGTGCCTAGAGACCTGGGCCTGGAGTCGGAGACACCCAAGTTCAAATTCTGTTCATCGCACTTCCTAGATTTGTGACCTCGATGCTTGTTTCCTCATCTGCAAAATGGGTGAATAATGAAACCTCCCAGGGTGGTCGTACATACCGAATGAGATGAGCTTTGTAAACTTTAACACCTTCTATAAATGCTTTCTATAATTACAGAGAGAGAGGTCCTCACTGAATAATGATGAGCTCCCTGTCAGGGAGACCCCATGAGGCAGGAGTTGATTTGGGGTTGGGTGACTTGGGTTTGAATTCTGCCATTCCCACTGACTAGGTTTGTGACCTCAAAGAGGTCCCTTGTTGTCCCTATGCCTCTGTTTCCCCCTGTGTAAAATGGACAGGTTGGACCCGTGAGGAGGCCTCCAGTCCTAAGATCCACTGATCCTTCCAACTTGCTCTGTGATCGTGACCTTTTTCCCTCCCATCTCTGGACCCCAGCTACCTCTGGGGAAAAAAGTCAGTCTAGGTGACCTCCAAAGACCCCAGTGAGAGCTAGCTGGCCCTGGCATGGGGGTGGGCCTGGGGTGGCCATTGCAGAAGCCTCTTCAGTCCAGCCCTCTTGGGAGAGGGCCAGACCTCTCTTGGATCCAGGGGACAGTGAGGCAGGGCTGGCTCAGAGTCACAGCAGAGACTAAATAAGCCCCGCCATGTCCCAGCCCTGCTGGGGAGTGGGCTGGCCCAGATTCTAGGAATCCATGTTTCCTCCAAGGTCTGGATGTCAGCCTGGAGGAGTCTGGGGCATGTCCAGGACCCCACTAGGCGTGCCCTTCCCATGACCTGCCCTGCCCAGGAACTTGGGTCTCAGGGGAAGAGAAAGATTGGGAAGAAAGGGAAAGCTCAGACTGGGGTTCTGTCCAGCAAGCACAGGTGTTCAGGGAAGGAAACTGAGGCATGACCTCCAGGAAGAACAAGGCAAGAGTAGCCGATGTGGGGTCCAGTGGTCAGTTCTGGGAAGGACACTAATGAGCAGGCGAGTGTCCGGGCTAAGGCATCCAGGAGGTTGGTGGGCCTTGTGTTCCTGTCATCCGGGGGCCCAAAGAAGGAACAATTCCAGGGGACATGAGAGTGTCCTCAAGACTGTTCTATGGAGGTGGACTAGATTTATTCTGCTTGTACTGACACCAGAGCCAGGAGTTGTGAGCAGAAGTTACAGGGAGGCAAACTGACATTGTGGGAAGGGTAGAGAGAAGGGAGGCCAGATCCCAGGTCACTGGCCAGATATTGGAGGGAGGGGAAAAGGACCAGGAAGACCCAAACGTGGCCCACGGCCTTCAGGTGAGATGTGGAGGGCCGGGCCTGAGGTTGGGGGCCTGAGTTCTAATTCTGCCTCTCTCACTTCACTGTGTGAACCTGGGCAAATTTCTTAACCTCTGTCTATCTCAGTTTCCTCATCCGTAAAATGGGGATAGTCATATTTGTAACACACTTTGCAAGCCCTAAAATACTATGGCAATACTTAAGCTGCCGCTGCTGCTATTGTTATATTATATGACTTAAAATGATAAGATCACAGATTCTTTTCAGCCCCCTCAGTTTACAGAGGGGGAGGCCAAGACTCACCCAGACACCAGACTACAGGTCAGGTCCCTAAGCCCCCCAGCTCCCACATGTTAATAAATGTGGCTCCGTCATGGGTGCTGGTTGACCAAGACCTTTCTGCACCCCAGTCCTGCGATGTTCTCTCCATTTCACAGGTGGGGAAACTGAGGCTGGGGGAGGGAAGTGCATATTCCAGATGAGGGGGGCTTTTTGGGGGACTTGTTTCATGACATGGGTTTTCCCTGGTCTCATCCTAGTTGTTATTCCGTATCTGGGCACATTTCCACATATTCTCTTTCTTCCTCTCCTTCTATATCTCTTTCCCTTTGTCTCTTTCCCTCCCTCTCTGTGTCTCCCCTCATCTTTCTTCTCTCTCCCCTCCTCCCCCTATCATCATCATCTTCATCTTCTTTCTCTCTCTCTGTCTCTCTCTGATCTCTCTCTCTCTCTCCTCTCTCCTCCCTCTCTCTGTCTCTCTGTCTCTGTCTCTGTCTGTCTGTCTCTCTCTCCTCTCTCCTCCCTCTCTCTGTCTCTCTCTCTGTCTCTCTCTCTGTCTCTCTCTCTCTCTCTCTCTCTCTCTGTCTCTCTCTGTCTCTCTATCTCTGTCTCTCTCTGTCTCTCTCTGTCTCTGTCTCTCTCTCTCTCTCTCTCTCTCTCTCTCTCTCTGTCTCTCTCTCTCTCTCTCTCTCTCTCTCTCTCTCTCTCTCTCTCTCTCTCTCTCTCTCCATCTCTCTCTCTCTCTCTCATCAGACAGCAGGTTGGGGTTGGTGTGACCATCCTAAGATGAGCAGGCCTCCATGGTCCACATTCCCACTGCCAGCCTCCCCCGAGTCGTTCCAGCTAATGGACTGTATCATCTCAGGTGTTAGCTGCAGCTGAGAGAGGAGAGAGGAAATTGTTTGGCGGTTCCACTTGTTAAATTAGAGGATGAAATGTCCCATTTTAATTTCCCATCTTGTCATCCTTTGAAAGCCAAGGCTACTGCCATCACCAGAGAGAAGTCGGAGTATGCTAAGTAGGATATCGGCACCGGGGGGGAGGGGTGGGAGGGCGTCTGGCCCCTACTCCCAGCCTCAGTTCTCCCAGCTGTAAAATGAGATTGTCAGACTCAGTGACTGCTAAGGTGTCTTACCATTTGAGATGCACAATCCCATGAGCATAGGATATCATAGCTAAGGGTGGGAGGGCCTTCGATCAGGAGATGTCGGAACTGGGAGGGGCTTAGGAAGTCTCTTCTTTTGGACCTCAGTTTCACCATCTATAAAGTGAGAGGCTTGTTCTGGCTCCAGTCCCCTAAGTTCTAAGCTGTGCCCTTTAATTGCTAACATTTAGGTGGCCTCTCATTGAACTGTTGCTTTCGGTGGTGGGCAGGAGCCTTCCTCAGGGTGGGGAAAGGCCTGGATAATTCAGCTGATGCATTGATGAGCTGTCCTCCCTGTGGCAGCCCTCTGAGGGTTGCATGGGGCTTCTCTCATGGCACCCCCTGTGGTAGGCATGGACTGTTTCCCCCATTTTACAGATGTGAAACTGAGGCTCAGAGAATTGCAGTGACTTTCCCCACTGTGTGTCCCCCAGCCAGGATGTTGCTGCTGCCTTCTTTGAGAATGGCCTGGCCCAGGAGGGCCTAGAGCCGGGATGGGGCCTTTGAGATTACCTCATCCAACCTCTCCATTTTACTGATGGGGAAACTGAGGCTGAAAGAGAGCAAGTGATGTGGTTGAGGCACATGATGAATAAAGAACAAAGGGGATTAAAATCCAGTTCTCTTGACTCCAGACCTAGCTAGAGCCAGACCCAACTTGCATCCCGTCCTGGCCACTGTCTGGTGGCGAAAGGAACAGGCCCTGCAGCCTGGACAGGCCGGCACCCCTGGGCTGACATAGGGCCCTGGGCCAGGCCAATGGCTCTCATTAAGTGACCGCAAGGCCCCTCGGGGTCTGCAGCCTGAGTTTGACCTGTGGGGCCTGTGTGCCAAGGTCACTGGTTCCTTTCAGAGTTAGGAAATGCATCGTGAGCTGTTTCAGAGGCCAAGAACAAAGCCTGGTCTGGGATGGGAGGACTGCTGGCTCAGGCAGGCCTTTCTGACCCATGGCCTCGAGCCTGGGTTCTTCCTTCCCTGATCCTCTGGAATATGTGAAAGGCCTCTCTCCTCCTTCCCCTCACCTTCTGCCCCAAGGCTAGTTTTCTTTCAAAGCGTTGGTTAGGAGTCTTTTCTGAGAATCCTGAGGCTTCACCAAGAGGGGACCCTGTTGAGGGAGGAGATATGGAACAGGAGACACACTGAAGGCTGGAGGGCTCATGGACTTAGAGCTGGGAGTGCCTCTCATCTTGCAGAAGAGGAAACTGAGGCCTGAGGAGTGGGAGTGGGGGTGGGGAAGAGGAGCATGTGGGCATTTCCCTATTCCCACTCAGGATTTGGAAAATTCAAGTAAAGTCCTTAACAGGGCAGAGAGTCATAGCTTTCTACGTTCACCATCCTCCTGCAGCCCAGCTCTGTGACAAAGCAATCAGCCGACTTGGAGTCAAATCTTGACACTGCTAACTGCTTCTTGAATGACCTTGGGCAAGTCAATTACTTACCTCTCTGGGCCTCAGTTTCCCCATCTGTAAAATGAAGGGGTTGTTCTCAGTAATGGTGAAGATCTTTTCACCCCTAAATCTTGCAATTCTGAGGTTCGGCTCCCAGCTCAGCCACTAACTTGACGAACCCCTTGGACCAAGAGATTTTTCTGGGACTCAGTTTCCTCACCTTTACGACGGTGTTGGAGGGACATTAAGAGGAAGATTTGTAGTCTAGTGACCTGTGTAATTGTGGGTTAATCATTTACCCTTGCTGCTCCTCAGTTTCCTCATTTGTAAAATGGGAAGGTTAGACTTGTTGAGCTCTTGGGTACATTCTGTGTTGCTGTGGCCCCCCCCAGCAAGTCACACCATCTCCCCAAGCCTCAGTTCCCTCCCCTGTAGACTAGTGCTAGTACCGTGCCTGGCTACCGTGCAGGGTGGTTGTGTGAAAAGCTTCCCTTCTGAATCTCAAGGCTTTGATCTGAGGCCTTCGCATTGACTCAAAGCTCTTAAGCCAAGTTGGGGTCCTGGCCCATCCCGGGTGGCATTTGTCAGCTCCAGCCCAGGCTGGCCAGGGGCAGAGTCCTGCCGGGCCTTTATTGGGGGCTCGCAGATGACCTCCCTGAGCTTGTAACTGAGAGGCCTGCTAGGCTGGGGTCTGGCCCAGACTGAACATTCCTTCTGAGCTTTTTTCCATGAAGAACTTTGAGGTTTCCACCACTGAAAACCTGCCCTCACCTTCCCCCGGGGTGTTGGCCCCTTTCCCTGCATAGCTTGTTTGTCTTCTCTGCTCCTCTGCCCTTCCCAGGCTCCGATGCCAGGCCCTGCTGGGGCCGGGGTGCCCGCCAAGACAAACCAACCACGGCAGAACACTCGCTATTTGTCTTTGAGATTAACTACTTGGGACTTGGAGCTGGCCGGGGGAGAGGAACATCTGCCTTTGATTAGGATGACCTGTAGTTCCTGGGCCTTGGGCCCAGGAGTGGGATGGAGAGAGCTGGGCTGGCCAGGAAGGGGAACGAGCCCCTCACCCGGTGATGAAGGGAAGGGGGCTTCTTTAGATGGAGACCAAGTGCCCACCACTGATCTGTGGGAGTCTGTGGATGTCCTTAAGCTGCCAGAAGGACCCTCAAATAAAAAAAAGACTAAGGACCTCCATAAGAGGAGCACATCAGGAATGCAAAACAGTGTGAGCAAAGTCATGAGGTGGTAAAGTGCAAAGGGGAGGCTTATTAATCACCCCCAGCTAGAGTAGAACATGTATAGAGGGAAGAAATATAGCCCAGGGCTAGAAACATGGGCTTCGAAATTTGGAGTTGAAAGGATTCTTAGAGATCATCTAGTTCAAACCCTTCATTGTACAGAAGAGGAAACTGAGGCCCAGATTTCTTCATTCAGCTTCAATCAATAAGCATTTATTAAACACTGTGTGTTTACCTAGCTAAGTGCTAGGTATTGGGGGTGCACAGACAAAAAGCCACCCCAAAACAAAGAGCTCCTGTCCCCCAGCCCAGGGCTCTCATCGTATGAAGAGTAGGAAAACCGTATATATACGTTTATATATACATTTATATATATACATTTATATATATAAATGTATATATATATATGAATACATAAGCTCAAAATAATTGGGAAAGGCTCAGGAAGGAGGTAGCCCTTTAGCAGAACTTTGGAAGAAACTTAGAGTTCTAAGAGGCTGATATGAGGAGGGAGGGCATTCCAGACCTTTGGTTTGGAGTGGTGGCACACAGGCAGACTGTACAGAAGAATCAAGATGGACCTGTCCAGTGTAAGAACCAGCCCGTGTGAGGCTGAACTATGGTGTACCTGGCAGGGACTGATTAAAATATATTAAGGGGATTAATTAAAATATATTTAATATATATTAAAATATATTAAGGTTGGAAAGGTAAATTAGAACCAGGCTACAAAGGGCTTTAAATACCTAACAGGAGTTTATTAAGATGGGAAAACCAATTAGAAGGCTCTCCCTGTTGTTCAGGTAGAAGGTGATGGGGGCTACATCAAGGTGGTGACAATATTGGAGGAGAGAAGGGGGTGTGCATGAGAAATGTGTGACACCCGAGTAGATTTGGGCATGAGCTGGATTTGGTCAAGGTTGTCACCAGGGTTGGGGGACTGGGAAGGCCCCCGGCAGTGATAGGGGAATTAGGCAGATGGGAAAGCTGGGGGGGGGCGGTAATAAGGTCTGTTTTGGATAGACTCAGATAGAGATGCCTCACAGCCTCCATCTGGAAGCGTCAGCTAGTGTTTTTGATGCAGGACTGTAGCTCTGGAGATAGGGGAGGGCTGGGTGGAGATATGAGTCAACTTTATTTAAAAGATCGTTGGACCCATGGAGCTGATGAGATCAGGAAGTAAGATGGTATAGAGGGAGAAAACAAGAGAAGCTTCCAGAGCCTTCTGGGATGGATACTCATGATTAGAGGATATGATCTAGAAGAGGATCTAGCAAAGGTGTCAAAGAAGGAGTGGTCAGATAAGTAGGAGAAGGACCAGGAGAGACCCATGTCCCAAAAACTAGAGAGAAGAGAGGGTGATGGATGGTGGCAGGGCTGCAGATAGATCAGGGAGGGAGGAAAGGCCACTACACTGGCAGTTAGGGGATCATTGGTCACTTTGAAGAGAGAAGTTTTAGTGGGATGATGAGATTGGCAACTGCAGAGGTTTTCAGAGAGAGAGAAAGACAAAATGGGGGCCCTGAGTATAGTTGAGAGAGACAAAATATGATCTCCTAGTTGGTGGAAGTGGAAGAAGGATATTGAATGAGGAAAAGAGGGAGCTCTCAGCGAATGGTCTCCCTTTTTCTAGAGAAGTGTGTCCAGGCCCTCAGCTAAGAGGGTTGAGAGAGGGGTGCTTTGGGAGGCTTAAGGAAAGGAGAGAACATTCGAAATGGCCACTGTGGAGAATAGGGTAGAGAATCAAAGGGAGTGAGCAGGAAATCAAAGGATTTGCTTTGCTGCGGTGAGGACCTAGTTGAGATTGTGTAGCATGAATTTGTAGTGGCTCAGGTCAGCAAAGTTTCAGGACTTTGTCCAGCATCATTCAGCAACTTCTGAATAAGAGCAAATGAGAGGAAACCTGGATAGGGATATGTTGGAGCCACCTGAAACTGAGATCCAATTGTTAAATTTTCAGAGTGAAAAGAATCTGATTGTTAAATTTTCAGTATAAACATTTAAACCTCAGAAATCTGGCAAAAGCTCCTAGCCTTCTCACCATAGTCTGGGGGGCAGCCTGTGGGCCTGGCAGGGGAGGCTGGGAGTCTGCTAATGATATAATCTGTTTCTAATCAGAGCTGAATTAGATGTTTACACTTGTGGTTTTTGCTAATTTTCCAAATGCAAATAGACTTAGCTCTCTCAGCTGAGAAAATGCATGGTTCCCCTCCAGAGGCAGCATAGTATGGAGAAGGGCAGTGTGGTGCTGTGGAAGGGATCAGAGGAATGAGTTCTAATCTTACCTCTTCAGTTCAGTAGCTGTGTGTGACCTTGGGTAAGTCTCTGAACCTGTTTCCTCTTCTGTAAAATGAGGGGACCAGAGATGACCTCCAAAGTCCTTCACAAATCCGGAGTCAATCTGTCTGAGCCTCTGTCTTCTCATCTGTATGATGGGTACATTCATCAGCACTCTGGGGTGCTTAAAGCATGACCTCAGTGTGTGTGTGTGCCCATTCTTGTGGTTCCTTTATTAAATGAGAGAGGAAAAACATTGCCCATCACTGCCTCTCTCTGGGTCTGTCACATTCTATAACTTGCAGGTACAGTTGGCTTTTGAGGAATTAGGTCCTTGAGTTTCTTTGAGGCCAAGGACAGTGACACTTGTCTCCAGAATCAGCCAAGAACTCAGGAAGAAGTCCTCCCTACAGCTCAAATGCCCATGTACTTACTCACAGGATAGTCCCTCAAGCCCTCTTACTGACTTACTTTACTGACTTACTTTACTGACTTACTGACTCTTCCTTTACACATAGTTCTAACAAGCCTGCTCATGTAGCAATCCCATCCTGAGTAGTTACATTTTTTTAAAATTTTTTAAAATGTTGCTGGAAGACTAAAGACTTCTCTGTCTGAGGATCCTTCCCCAAGGGCTCTGGGAAACTTAGTTTTTACAGTTGTAAATCTAAATGAATCTGCATACACTGATTAGGGTCTTACTGTGTGCCAGGTCCTGGGCTAGGTGCTGAGGATACAACAAAAAAGTCCTAGCACCTGGTCCCTGCTCTCAGCATTCAGCGCTAGCAGCCCCCCACCTCTCCCAAGTGATTGGAGCATATTCAGCATTCAGTGCTAGCAGCCCCCCACCTCTCCCAAGTGATTGGAGCATATTCAGCATTCAGTGCTAGCAGCCCCGCTCCTGTCCTAAGAGATCGGGGTATGTTCCATCAGCTCTTCTCAGGCACCAGTCTTGGGCATTGACTTTCGCTGGATTTCTGCTGCCTCCAGGGTGGTTTTCACATTCATCCTTGCTACACTTTGGTTGATGGTTCTCCAGGTTTATGGGAGGTATCCCAGCAGATGGAGATGCCCACTTGTCAGGGGTGTTATCAAGAGGATTCTTGCTCAGATACAGGCTGGACTTCTTGGTCCCTTCCGCTTCTGGCTTTGTGGGCGAGAAGGCTCACCCAACAGGGGTACAGTTGCCAACATGAGAGTGACCGGAGGTGTTTGCCATTCTCCCCCGGGCTTCCGGGGCTGTCTGGGTAGAAAATAGCCTGACCTGGGGACCTCCGGAGGCAGAGATCTCAAACTGGCCTATGTGGTGGCCAAGAAAAGACCCGAGGCTCCACCCAGTCTGGTGTCTCATCTCCTTATTTAAACCAAATCTGCCAGACCCTGCCCTCTGCTGAGGCCACCTCCCTGCCTCTCCTCATCTCTGAGTGTCATTCACTTTAATTAAACATTCAGTTTTCTGTCTGTCTCTGTCCATCTGTTGGTCCATCCGTTTATCCATCTGTTTCTTTTTGCCACTCTATCTATTCATCTGTCTGTATCTATATTTGTTTATGTTGATCTGTCTATTCACTTGTCTCTTATCTATCTCTGTCTTGATATATCTGTCTGTCTCTCCATCTGTTACTCTATCCAGTTATCTATCCATCTCTCTTACCTATCTATCCACATGTCTATCTACAATTTATCTGTCTGGCCACCAAGCTATCTATCTGTCCATCAGTATCTACAGCCTGTCTGTCTGTCCATCCAACTGCCTCTTATCTTTCTTATATATCTATCCATCTATATTCATTTTTCTGTCTCTCCATCCATCCATCCATCTACCCATCTACCTGTCCATCCATCCCTCCATCCTTCCATCTGTCCATCCATTGCCTCTCCAGTGTAGACTCCCACACTCGTCAGATCCGCCATGGTTCCCCCCTCACAGAGTTTACAGCCTAGGAAGGGGCCATTGCCCAACTGGCAGGCTTATCAAACCCTTCCTCTGGACTCGGGCCAGGTGAGGGCAGCCCCTGTGCTTCTTGAGCAGTGAGTTTATCAGTCAACCAGCATGCAGTAAATGTCCTCTCTGGGCTGGGAAGTATACAAAATATTTTTTCTAAAATAAAGTCATAGAATAAGAATGTGTGCACGCTGTCTTGGTGAGAGAGGGAGAGAAAATTTAAAATTCGTGAAACTGATTGTTGAAAACTGAAAACAAAGTAAAAAAAATTTTTTTTAATAACTTAAGGTCATAGATTTATAGATTTATAGCTGGTAGGGATCTTGGAGGGCATCAGCCCCAACCCCTCTCTTTTACAGATAAGAAAACAGACCCAGATAGCTGAAATTAATTGCCTATGATGGCATGGCCAGTTTGTAGCCCAGGCAGAATTTGAATCTAGGTCGTGGATACAAGTTCAGGGCCTGACAGGATGATGTGGTGGTGGGTAATGCTATTTATTGCGGGCTATATTTTGAGAGCCTGAGGGGCCAAAGTGCAGATGGTCCTAGCTCCCCAGCTGCCCTCTGCCTTAGTGCGACTTCAGCTGGAGTCTTGTGTCCAGCCCTCAGTGCTCCAGTATGTGAAGGATATTGAAAACCCAGAGCATGCTGAAAAGAGAATGGGCAGGAAAGCAGGGAGTGTGCCATAGGAGCAGCAGTCACAGGAGCAAAGTGTAGAATCTGGAGAAGAGAAGGCTGAATCTGGGGTCCAGGAGCTGAGTTGGAGGAGCTGTTCTGTGCAGTGATGAGCCCTTTTCTGCCTCCTGGGGCCAAACCCAAGGTGGAGAATGATTTGTAAATGCAGGCTTGATGTGCAGGTGATGGGAGCTGTCCCAGAGAGGAAGGGGGGAGCGGTGCCAGACATCCTTTGGAAGGTTAGAGCAAAGGTCGACCCTCAATCCTGCAACCCTCGGCCACCCCACTCTCAGAAGCCTTTGTCCCCTTGGCAGCCACTTCCAACTGGCCCTAATAGTGGGGTACGGTTTGGGGGGTTTGTTTGAGGACTGAACAGGGCCTACTGTTCCCTCCCTAAGGGGGCCAGGAGCCCAGGGGGCAGGGCGGGAGCAGAGGGACAAGCCAGCCCCTGATCCAGAATAAAAGGGCTGGTCATGGGAAGAGACCGGGCACTGATGCCAGTGATTTCTCATCTCCCGACCTGGCATCTCCACTACTCTGCCCTCCTGCTTCATTTTAGCAATTAGATTTGTGATTGTGTGTGTGCATATATATGTAGTGTGTGTATATGTGTGTACATGTATATGTAATGTGCATATATGTGGTGTGCATATATGTGTGTATGTATGTGATTATGTAGTGTGCATGCACGTATATATGTAGTGTGCATGGTGCAGATATGTAGTGTGCATATGTGTAGTGTGTGCATATGCATACATGCTGTGTGTATGTGTGTATGTATGTAGTACATGTATATATGCAGTACGTGTATGTGTGTATATAGTGTATGTATGTACATATATGCAATGTGTACATGTATAGATGTAGTGTGTATGCATAGATGTAGTGTATGTGTTCATATACATGTAGTATATGTTTGTGTGTGTATATATGTAGTGTGTGTGTGTCTGTGTATATGTGTGTGTGTGTAGGCAGACCATAAGCTCCTTGAAAACAGGGGTTGTTTCATTTTTATCTATGTATTCCCAGCACTTATGGCAGAGCCTGGCATACAATAGCTACTTGATAAACTCTCTTTGACTGATTGATAGCCATTACTTAGGCACTCATAAGGTGCAAGGCTCTGTGCTTGGCCCCTGTAATTGAGGAAGGCGTCTGCACCATTGTGGGCACCTGACTCCAGCAGAGATGCGGACAGGCCTGGGCAGGGGATTGGTGATCACTGGGTGGCATGAGCTGCTGCAGTGGAGGCTCTTTACCCTGGAGTAGAGGAGACTCCAGGGACTCAGCAGCCATGCTGAAGGATATGAAGGCTGCCTTTTTGAGGGAGGATGAGCCTGGGTCTTTTTGGCCCCAGAGGGCTGATTCAGGAGCCATGGTGTGGAGACAAGGAGGTCTGTGGAGGCCAGATGGCAGGAGTACCCAACTTTCTGTGGATGCTATGCCAAGTCTGAGGGGCTGCCTTGGGACAAACCCCCTAATGAAAGGGAGGGTGATGGAGGCCAAGTCATGGTCTGGGGCCAAATACTGGGAAATAAGTAATTGGATTTGATTCAGCAAGCACTAGTAAGGCCCTGGTCTATACCCCAGACCCCAGGGAAGCAAAGATGCTCAACAATCTGTGTCCTTGAAGGGTTTATATTTCATTAGGGGACAGTCAATCAAATAGCAATTATTAAGTGCCTATTGTGGGCCGGGTACTTCCCAATGTCCTGGGGAGACAAAAACATGAGACCAGCCCCTGCCTAATATGGGAGACAATAATTAAATAGCTACGTTCATACAAGGTACATCCAGTGAAGACAGAAGGTGATGACAAGGGGAACGCCTGGAGAGAGACACCACCTAGACGGGGAAGTGAGGAGGGAGGCCCCTCTGCTCATGGCAGATGGCCAGTGCAAAGACATGGAGACAGAAGGCAGAATAATATCAACAAGGCCATGAAGGCTGGACACATTGGGCCCGGCACATAGTAGGCTCTTAATAAATGCTTGATGACGGATTTACTGACTGTAGAGAGCATGGAGGAGACCAATGTGTGAGAAGACGGGACAGATGGAAAGGAAGCACATTATTAAGCACCAACTGTATGCTAGCTGTTGTGAAGGGTGCACAGGGCATTTATCCACCCCTGCCCTTGGGGTGTGCCCATTCTTCTGGGTCAGTGCTCCCCTGACTGGCTGGAAGCTGCAGCAGAGCGTGTGTGTATGTGTGTGTGTGTGTGTGTGTGTGTGTGTGTATGTGTGTGTGTGTGTGTGTGTGTGTGTGTGTGTGTATGTGTGTGTGCATGCGTGCTTGGGGTCAGCAGCTCCCGTGGCTTCTGGGCTGGGCAGCCCTGAGTCCCCGTCCCTTTCTCTGCATCCTAGGAACAAAGTCCAGGCAACCAGACGTCCCTGGCAATGATGCAGGAGCCTCAGGAGATGGTGGAGGAGACAGTGACTGTGGAGGAGGACCCAGGCACACCCACATCCCATGTATCCATCGTCACATCTGAAGATGGAACCACCCGGAGGACTGAGACCAAGGTGAGTGGGCCTGTCAGAGGAGGCTGGGGCTGGAGGGACTCTCCCCCAGCCCCGGCAATGGGGTGTCCTCCTTTGGGAGGGCAAGGGGTGGGTGGCGGATGTCCTAAATAGAGCATAAGAAGGCCTGGGTTCAAATCCTGCCCCACGCACTTATTATTTGACCCCATGTGACCCTGTCTAGCCTTATTTTCCTCCTTTGTAAAATGGTGGAATTGAACCCAGTGGTCTCCAAAAGCCCATCCAGGTTAGTGCCTATGACCTAAGCATCCTGTGATAGTCCTTGGCCTGTATTAAGCAAGAGGGCCGTCTGTACCCACGAGAGGCTTTGCGGACTAAGATGGCAGCAGGAACCCCACAAGCTCCAACCCCAACTCTGCCATTCACCTATGGCAAGTCTTCTGGCCTTCAGCTTGTCTCTCAGCACCTGAACAGGGAGATGGGTTTGCATTTAAATTCTGCTCCAGCCCAGCTTTGGGATCTTTTCCAGACTAAGTACATGTTGCTTGCGTCACAGTCAAACTGGCCTGTGCTCCAGGTGTGGCATGTGATCTCCCCTCTCCAGGCCTTTGCTCAGGCTGTTCTCTCCTCTGGGAATGTACTCCCTCTTCAGTTCTGACCTCTTAGAAACCCAACATTCCTTCCAGACTTAGCTGGAGTGCCACCTTTTGCCTCCCCCATGTCAGGCTCCCTCTCATTTCCTGATTCCTTTGGTATTGATTTCATTTGTATTTTGTGTTCTTCCCCCTTCCCTCCCCACCCCCATCTAAACTCCCTGAGGGCAGACTCTGCTTCAGCTTTTCCCTCTGTCCCTAGCATTTGGCCCAGGGCTTGATAAATGCTTTCTGATGGATTGACTGTGTTTGTGCTGTTTCTCTGGAGTGAAGAGAAGCTTCCTGAGTGTAGCACTTACCACTTCCTTCTCCAGTTTGCTTTCTCTCCAAACACGTGCTCACTGAACAGACGTGAGCTCATGGAGGACTGAGACCCCCATTTTTGGCCTTTTTTGTATCTCCAGCCCTTAGCATGATGCCTCATATATAGTAGGTGCTTGATAAATGCTTTTTGGCTGACTGATTTGATGTTCTCCAGGTGTCTTCTGGCTCTAGAACTAGAATCCTGTACATACAGGTAACCTTAAATACCAGAGCTGGACCAGGTATAAGATGTATAAGGAGAAAGTGTTGAAAACCCAGCAGGGTGGGCGAGGCTTATCAAGGTGACTGTTGTAGGAAGACCAAGGTGAGGAAGGAGTATGTGCTTGGCACAGAGGTGGGAGATAAGGGGACAGGGCAGAGGCCGCCCATCTATCTAGAATGGAGGCTGCAGGAAGGCTTCTGAGGAACGTCTCTTTGGCAGCAGTGAGAAGGACAAAAGCAAATTGTTTTTAAAACTGGGGAAACTGAAGCTTGATGAGGTGACCTGAGGTCACCCAGAAAGGCAATAGAGGAGCCAGCTCTTAAACCAAGCCCAGGCAGGGCTCATTCTCCCCAGCACCCAGTCATTCTTCAGGGAGGATCCAGCACTGACAGCTACAAAGGCCTTTAGACAAGAAAGCAAAGTCCCCTTAGACAAACAGCACCAGGGCCACCGGAGTTCACCATTCTAGCCCAGAGAAATCAGAGCCATGCAGGGAAGGGAGCTTGGGTTTCCCCAGGACCAGAGGAGTTAGGACTGGAAGGAGAAGATGGCAGAGGCAGCCTGCTTCAGCCGCTGCATTTCAGGGAAGGGGAAACCAAGGCACAGGAAAGGGAAGATGATGGTTTTTAGTAAGTACCTACTATGTGCCCTTCATCATCCTGAGGGCTTTACAAATGCTTTCTCATTTGATTCTTACAGCAGCTCTAGGAAGTCCGTGCTGGTATTATCATTTCTTCTGACAGATGAGGAAATGAAGGCAGGCAGAGGTTAAGTGATCTATCCAGGGTTACCAGCTGGTAAATATCTGATAGGGGATTTAGGAGCTTGGGTCTTTGGGATTCAAGTCTCAGATTTAGAGTTGGAAGGTAGCTTAGACACCATTTCGTCCAGTCCTCTTCGATTCACAGATGAGGAAACCAAATCCCAGAGAAGGTGAAGGACTTGCCCAGGGTCACGCAGAATTCAAACTTACATCTGGAACGGTAGCTAGTGAAGGACTCTGGATTTGGAATCAAAGGGCTACGGTTTGAATCTTGGCTTTACAGTCTGTGTGACCTTGGCCTGCACTCCCCTGCCTTGAGCCTCAGTTTTCTTTTCTGTAAAATTGGACTGGAGGACCTCTAAGGACTATTCTAGCTCTAGAGGGATGGTCTTGGAATCCTCTGATGGCCTCTGGCTCCAAATAAATAACCAACCAATAAACATTTATGAAGTGCCTGCTAGGTGTTGGGCTCCTTCCACTTTATTGCAGTCTCTAAGCTACGCAAAGCCCTTCCCTCTATTAACAAGGTAGACCAAGGCCTTTTTCTCAGTCATTTCAGCGACCCTGTCTGGGGTTTTCTTGGCAGAGATGTAGAGTGGTTTGTCATTCCCTTCTCCCACTCATTTTACAGATGAAGAAACTGAGGCAGAAGCTGACTTGCCCAGGGTCATACCATTAGTAAGTGTCTAAGCTCAGATTTGAACTCAGGGCTTCCTTGCTCCAACCCCATCAATCTATCCACCTCACC
This sequence comes from Bettongia penicillata ogilbyi, assembly GCA_023548195.1. NCBI lineage: Eukaryota > Metazoa > Chordata > Mammalia > Diprotodontia > Potoroidae > Bettongia > Bettongia penicillata. Next base: position 3,326,934 of record JAJHZJ010000154.1, read on the forward strand.
ATCTCACTGCCCCAGTGCCAGGATTATCCTTCCTGTTTCACAAATGAGAAGAAGAATTTGGAGGAGTTAAGTGAGTCCATCCAATCATAAGCTTCAAGCCCAAAGACTTGGACACCATCTGATCCAAACCCTTCATTTTACAGAGCATGGAACCAAGAGGTCAGTACGCTTAGCCAAGGTCACCCAGGCTAGGACAGCCGGGACAGGATTCAAACCCTGTTCTTTGGGCTCTAAATCATAGGAACAGGAATCTAGAGTGAGGAGGGGCCCTAGAGCTAGCATTCACTGTTAATAACAGTTAGCATTTATTGGACTTAGATTTGCAAAATGCTGCATTTAGAGAGAGAGACATATGTACATATACATCTATCTATATGGATATACCCACACATATGTTTATACATACATATACTCTGATCCTCTCAAGAACCTAGGGAGGTAGGTGCTATTATCCTCACTTTACAGATGAGGAAACTGAGGCAGGGGCCCAGGGTCACACAGCTAGTAAGTGGCTAGAGTTAGATTTGAGCTCCTCTTTCTGCCCCCATGACCTCACCACCTAGCTGCTTCTATGGATTCCACCCCTAACCCCCATTTTAAAGATTAAGAAACTGAGGCTCAGAGAGGTTAAGTGATTTTCCTTTTGTCATACAGCTAGTCCAGTGCCAGAAGCAGAACTCATGACTTGCCCAGCTGCTGGCCATCAAAGTGGAGATGTCAGGCCAAGCCTCCTGACTTTGCCCAATAACAGCTGGGGCGGGCAAGCCCCCAGTGGCTGCTGAGTCAGCCCATGACCAGGGTCCCAGGGGGACTGGGGAGGCCAGGCCAAGGGCCGATCAAAGCCTTGCCAATACGGGCTCCTTCCATGGCGCCAATGGCCACAGACAAAGGCTTCCTCAGAAAATGAGCCGTGTTGGCTGGGGCAAGGTCGGAGATGATCTCTCCTTTCTGCCCCTTCAGCGTAATATCATGATTGATATTCATGATTATGAAAAACACTGTGCAGTGATGTTAACGACTGGGAATCACGATCCCCTTTCTGTCGCCTGTTAACATGTACAACCATCCGGTGATGAGGGAAGCGGTGCCCAGATTATCACACCCATTTTGCAGGCAGGGTAACTGAGGCTGATGAGGTGAAACGAGCGGCTTGTCCTTGGCCGCACCTCTGGGAAGGGTCGGGTCTGGATTAGAATCCGACCTTCTGAGGGCAAGGCTGAACTGCCTTCTGTTGGACCAGCCTGCCCTGGTTGTGCCCCGAGACCACCCTTTCTCTGGCTGAGTTAGCACCTCAGGGAGGGTGGTGCTGAGGGACAAGGAGGGGAAGCTTAGGAGGGGCTGGCACTGGGTTCGAGGTCTGTCTCCTATATAACGTTCAGCAGGCTGTTTCAGCTGGCTGACTGGGTCCTCAGCAAACATGGAAGGGCATCTTGCATGAGCACACCTGGCCAACCAGGTCAAGACTCAAGGCGTCTCTGGAGGGCTCGGCCACAGCCGCATACAGACGCACAAGCAAAGACAGAGTCCTGCCCTCCCCAAGCTTACATCCAAGTGGAGGGAGACAGCTTCCAATGTTGGCAGGTCTCTCCTGACCCCAGGCTTCTTTTGAGTTTCTACACAATGCTCTCTGGGGCTAATCTCTCCTGCCAGGATGCCCTTTGGGATGCTACCCCCCCAGCCTTCTGGTTCCTTTGTTCCTGTTCACTTTCCAGCCATCTTACATTCTGCTCCCCTCCCTCACTCTATGATCCAGTCCCAGGGGCCAGCTCATTAATTCTCACACACACCACTCCGCATCTCCAACCTCTGTGCCTTTGTACTGGCTGCTCCTCACCCCTGGAGTGCCCTTCCTCCTGACCTCCAACTCTGAGAATCCCTGCTTCCTTTAGGACTCATACCCCATGTCCTCCAGGAGGCCCCTCTGATGCCCTCCCTGGTCCCCTTGTCTTTCCTCTGTGCTTACCTGGTTGCTTGTCTCTGGCATTAGAGTAGAACCCCTCCAGGGCATGGATTGGTGTTCGCTCCCCCTCTGAATGGTGGTGGTTAACATGGGGCCTGGTATACAGTAGGTGCTTCATGAGTGAGCAGGCTATCTGGCCCCTCACCATCCTCTTTTCCCTTCTCTGGACACTCCTTTATCCAGAGTTGGAAGGGCCCTGGAGGCCTTGTGACGCAGCCCCTCGTTGTAGATAGGAGGCATTGCGCAGTTGGGTGAGCTAGCTCTGGTGCACTGAGCACAGTGCCTGCGCATAGTGAGTGCTTATTAAATGTTCATTGATTGACTGATGAAACGTGGAAGAGGTAGGGACCTGGGGACAATGGTATGGAGACCCCTCCCCCAGAGGCCCGTAGAGGAAGGCAGCCAGGAATGGACCCCGAGAAGGGGCAGGAGGGCACGTATTCTCCACCCTCCAGCTACCCTAGGAAGGTGCTGGTGCATGTTGATTTATTGAAAAAAACAAACACCACCCAGTGCCATGTGAATTAGGAGATCTTAGAGGGGCCTTCCAACTCTTCAGTTTAGAGACTTGGTGATGCTATGAAGTGGGTCAGTCTGTACCTCTCTCCCTCTTTCTTTCCCTTCTTCCTCCCTCCCTCCCAAGGAGGAGATGAGCTCGTACCTGTGAAGGCCGGAAGGGGTGATCCAACGAGGATGGGAGGTGGTTATAAATGGCCCCTGTCCTGGAGGATACTGGCCTGGAGCCGCCAACTCCTCAGCACTGGCCTTTGGCTGCTGATGCTGCTGTGCAGGGGCCTGAAGTGTCTGCTGCAAACCAGCACAGGAAGGAGCTTGGGGCTTAGGTGAGAGAGGCACAGCCTCCCTCCTTCCACCCACCCATTACTCCCACACTAGTGGTTCAGCCCCGTTTGGTCTGCACTGATCAGCCTCTGGCAACCCCCAGATGCTGCCCCAGCCCTGGATCTGTTTTATAACTGCCCATAAAGCAGCCGGATATCTGCCCACCCATCCCCTTTCCCCATGCTTAGGAAACAGTGCATTTGGTGCTGTGTTAACAGAAAAGCAGAAGCTTATGGATGCTCCCCAAGCAAGAGCCCTGGTTTAATGGAAATGAAGGACCGTTGGGATGGGAGCCTCCTACATTGTTACCACACGTGCTTGCAGAGGCTTCCTGTACTTGCTGATTCAGCTTGGAAACCGACAATAAAAATGATTCCCATTCATGTGGAGCTTTAAACTTTCCAAAGTACATTCTTCACAGCAGGCCTGTGAGGGAGGAAAGGCAAATATTGTTATCCCCATTTTACGGAGGAGAAAACTGAGTGCCAGAGAAGGGAAGGGATATGTCCCAGATCATACAGCAAGTAAAAGAACTTGAGCCCAGGCCAGCCAGCTCCAAAACTAAGGTTTTCTCACTTCACTAGGGTTGCCTCTTACAACAATGTATTCAAAGAAATCTCCCATATCACATCCCACTTGAGGGAGCCACCATGACACTCTGTTGTTAGTGCAAATGTGAGAGCTGAATGATATGCTGGAGAGAGCCCTGATGCCCTGGATTCAAATCCCAGTTCTGCCACTTATTACCTGGGCCTCAGTGTCCTCCCTTCTAACCTGGATGGATTAGACTAGCTGATCACCTAGGTTCCTTTCTGTTCTAAATCTATAGTCCTGTGGCCCACTCTTTCCACTTACCCTCTATGTGACCTTAGACTTCATTTTTCTCATCTGCCAACATATTTCTCTCATCAGAGGTGGCAGCTTACAGATGCAGAATGTTGTATATCATATGAAACACAGCTGATATGTCCAGTGGTTCTGCTTTAACTACTTGTCTTTGCAGCAAGGGAAGGCTCTGTAGGTGACTGGGATTGAGTCTTGGGCATGAAGGAGCATTTCTGAAAATAGCCGTGGTATAGTAAGAAAGATGCCAATAAAACTATAGAAAATGAGCATTCAGGGGTCGGGCTGGGTGGTCTGGAGGCCCTTGATGCACTAAGTTCAATGAATCCAAAGCATAACCACTGACAGTGGACTTCTGCCTTGCAGGTCACCAAGATGGTGAAGACAGTGACCACGAGGACGGTGCGCCAGGTCCCCCTGGGGCCCGACGGGCTCCCAGTGCTGGATGGCTCATCTCCCCTGGGCAGCTACACAGACTCCATTGACCGGCGATATCTGAAGAATGGCGAACGCTACCTCCCACCGCAGGCCTCCTCGACCCTGACGCGATCCTACAACAGCTATGGGGAGGGCCCCGATGGGCCCTATCGCTCCTTCCATGCCCATGATGCCAGTGGTGGCTATGGGAGTGCCGAGCCCCCTGATGGCTATGGCAGCTTGTCCCGTGGCATGGGCTACCGGCCCCGCTATGCGTATGTCCCTGGAAGCGGCTACCGGCCCGAGGATGGCAGCTACACCCTGCCGAGCCGGAGAGAAGCCTATGGGCCACCCGGTGCCCAGCCACAGGTGCCCCCTGTGGGCAGTGGCCCAGACCTCACCATGGGCAGCCGCTCCCAGCCTGAGAGGTTCCAGCCCGAGCCCTATGGCCTTGAGGATGACAACAGGAGCCTGGGGGTTGATGATGAAGGCTACGAACTGGACCCTGAGTACTCCACTGTGAACCGGCGGCTGCCTGTGGGGGTCCCTGACCGAGGCCGGCCACACAAGGGCAGGTAATGGCTGAGTTCCCTCCCCCTCATCCCCTTCCCCTAAAGGTGATACCTCCCAGTCCTTAGAGCAGCTTCTGAAAGTCAGGGGTCATAAAGCATCTATTAGGCATCTACTGTATTCTGGATGCTGTGCCAAGCTCTAGGGATACAAAAAGAGAGCTTTGTCCTCTAACGGAGGAGAAAACATGCAAACAAACATAGAGACAGCAAGCTGTGCACCAGACAGACAGATGACCACTGAGGGAAGGCGTCAGAACAAAGAGGGCCTGGCGCTTTGGTGGGGACTCAGAGGAAGCCAAGGAGGTTCAGACGGTCAGAGTGGACCAAGCTTGGGGAACGGCCAGAGAGGAAGTCCAGAGCTGAGAGACGGAAGGCCGGGGGCCCTGAAGGCCACCAACAGCCTTTTGTATTGACTCCGGGAGGCCACTGAGTTGGCATGATTGGGTCAGGATCATCACTGTTGTTGCAGTTGCCAGGTCACTCAGTCCTGGCTGACACTCCATGACCCCATCTGGGGTTTCCCAGGCAGAGATACTGGAGTGGTTTGGCATCTCCTTCTCCAGCTCATTTTACAGATGAAGAAACTGAGACAGAGAGGTTAAATGACTTGTCCAAGGTCATCGCTAGTTGATGTCTAAAGTCACATTTGAACTCAAGACTTCCTGATTCCAAGTCCAACATTTCCAAGTCTGTTGTGCATCTTCTGTCCCCCTTTCTCCCCAGATGGCCCCTTCTAGCCTTTGGCAGCAAGAGAGACACAGGATGGTCAAGAAAAATGAACTTGGGAGCCAAGGCGTTGGAGTCAAAAGACCTGTGTTCGAATTATACCTGTCACTATTAGCCATATGGGAAAGTCACCAGCTCTGTGCCTCAGTTCCCTCCCCTGTAAAATGGGAGGAGGCCTCATCATTGGGCCCCATCTCAGCTTCACCACAGACTCCAGAATTACAGGATGTCAGAGCAGGAATAGACCTAAGTGCTCCGTTTGAAGTCAGGAGACCTTATTGAGTCCTGGCTCTTTTCCTGAAAGTCACCCAACCCCAGGTTTTGTTATCCCATCTGTGAAATGGGGATGCTGCCCAGGGATGCTGCAGACTCCCATGCGATGATGTCTGCTGACCTCAGGGCACTCCAGGAGGGTCACCAGCTGAGTGAGGAGTCATGGAAGGGAGAGGAAAGAAATGTTTGTCAACTGGAAAGGGAAAGAAACAAGATTTTAGAAATGAGAGGAGACCGCAGCCCAGAGAAGGGTCTTGGTACAGTGTCCACACTGGGACTCCTGCCTTCCAGCCACCTCCCCTCTATAAGTCTCAGTGTCTTCTTCCATCAAATGGAAATGAAATCTCCAGATTCCTCCGAAGGAAAGCGGAGTCCTAGACTGAGGGCTGTGAGGGGCTTCTGACTCATCCAGCACAGCCCTCCCATTTTACGATGGAGTAAAGGGAGGCCCCGACGGTCTAAGTGACTTTGCCTGGTAATGAAGGCCTTCCTGATTCCAGGCCTGCTCACTGTCCTCTATGGAGAAGCCACCGAGCCTAAGCCCCCTCGTTTCTCAGTTGGCAAACAGAGACACAGAGGGATTAAAGAATGATGAGAGAAAGTGGAAGGAACAAGTCGTGTTAAGATTGATGGAAGGAGCTGGGGAGTACTGGGGGCGGGGAAGGGCTTTGACTACAGCAGGATTGGACAGATGTTGAGGGTCCTGGACACTGAGAGGCTAGTGACTGGTCCAGGGTCATACGGCATGTGTGTGCTGGAGTTGGAGCCAGAACCCAGGGCTTAGGCCCTCCATCGACCATGCCCCACTGTCTCTCTAAATTATTCATTCTCATAATTAGTAATAATAGAAGAGGAATGTTTACAATGACAGCTAGTTGTATTTCTGACTCCTTAAGGTTTGCCGAGCACTTTCTAGACACGATGTTTTTGGTGCCCCACAACGACTCTGCATGATACTGCAGATATCATTCTACCCATTTTATAGCTTAGGAAACTGAGGCACAGAGAAGTAGCTTGATTTACCCAGACTTACTGAGCTACCAAGTATTTGATCTTGGATTTCAACTCAGGCCTTCATTCCCAAGTCCACCCCCAGGGCCTGAAAGCCTAAAGCTCATGACATTTACATGAGGTTTTAAGGTTTTCCAAGCACTTTACAAACATCATCTCATTTGGGTCACCCTGGGATAGAGGTCACATGGGAATTATTATTTTACTGTTGGGGAAACTGAGGCCAGGAGATGTCTTGCCCAGAGTCACACAGCTAGTGTATATCAGAGATTAGATTCAAACCTAGGTCCCATGAATGTCAGAAGCACAGCCAGGAGTCCTCATGTATACAAACAGGAAGGCTTCAGATTTCTGTAGAGTCTCTGGAGGCCGTGGCTTCCAGGCCCTCCATCCTGCTGGGAGTTTGTGGGTCCTTGTCTGGGAAGCTTCCTGGGCAGGCAGCCAGCCATGGCATTCCTCTAGCCTAAAGATGGTGGCTCAGCTGCTCCTCCTAGGTCATAGAGGTGCCAAGGCTGGGGGAATAGTTGTGTCAGGGGAGGGTCTGGACCCACACCCAGAAGGGGGCTTGGGTTAATCAGCTTATGCCCATGCCTGGGAGGATTGTCAGCTTGCACCCTCCTGTGCCTGGGATTGTCAGTTTGCTAAGCCTGTGCCTGGGTGGATTGTCAGCTTATACCCTCCTGTGCCTAGGTAGATTGTCAACTTACACCCTCCTGTGCCTGGGTGGATTGTCAGTTTTCACCTGTGCCCTCCACCTTGGCAGCCATCAAGAAGCCAACCCTGGCCTGAAACCTCGGGACAGGGCAGGGGGGGATCCTTTGGCAGGTTAGTTAGAATAGGCAAGTATGTCAGGCAGACCTGGAGACAGAGGCACCTGGGTTTGGCCTCCTCAGGACCACGGCCTATAGGGAGGCACAGTGTCTCTAGGACCCTGGAGACTGTCGGTAGGGCTAAGATTAGGTTGGATTCCTCCCTCCAGAAGGAAAGGGCCCCACGTGCCCTTGTCTCCATCCCTCTGCCATCCTGGTCTACTGTCCTCTGGGCCATTGCAGCAACCTCCTACCTGGTGGCATGGCTCCCCTGCCCCGGGGAGCTTCCAGTGTATCAGGGTTAGATTTCCTCCATGCCCCATCTTTGCCTTACTCTCTCACTGTCCAGCAAGAGACTTTGTATACAGGTGGTGCTCAAAGAGGGTTTGTGGAATGAATGGTGCAGAAAAATGGTCCAGAGCCCAGATGGACCAAGGGACCCAGTTTCCTCAGTTTCTCTCTTTGTTGGCCCTGAGTTGTTCTGCTGTCTGGGGGAGGCTGCCCAGGGTGGAGGCTGCCCAGGGCTGAGGGTCAGGTTCAGATTCCAGCTCTGCTCCTTACTTGCTCTGTGACCCTGGGGAATCCCTGCCTTCTCTGGGCCTCACGTTTTTTTGTACAGACACCTTCCCCACATTGACCCTTCTGGATGAAACCATCTGGGCCTCAGTGTCCTAGGCGTATCTGAGCAGAGCAAGGGCCCTGCCCCTCCTGGGTGTCCCGGATCCCTCTGGTAGTCTGGTGAAGACCCCTTTGAGTCATCCCCTCTCAGAATCATTTGAAATGCATAAAATAAAATACTGAGAATGATGAAGGAAACCTGTTCTGCTGAAACACAGATATCAAAATAGCTTTTAAAAGTAAGTTTACAGACCCTGGGGAAAGAATCTAGGGAAAGGGAGGGGTAGGCAACAGATATTTATTAAGTGCCTATTATGTGCCAAGGACTGAGTACTTTGTACAAATATGACCTCATCTGGTCCTCATAACAACCCTGGGAGGTAAGCATCCCATTTTGAAGTTAAGGAAACTGAGGCTGAGAACAGGATCACAGCGAGGAAGGGCCTGAGGCTGGATTTGGATTCAGATCTTCCTGACCTCCACCATGTCACCTAAAATGTGGGGCTCAGGCCTGTGATCTGGGGAGGGCCCATCCTGGTTTCCGGCGAGTGTGCTGTGCAGACCAGCTTTGGGGAGTCCAGGGAGGAAGCAGTGAGTTAGACATGCCAGCGGCTGCCTCCAGTGAGAGAGGCTCTCCCCGGGCTTTCCGGCCTTGGATGCTGGCCTGCTTGGCCTGCATTTCTGCCTTCAGTCTGTGCGTTCTCTTCGAAGGGGAGAGAGAAGAGAAGAGAGAAGGCCACCATGAAAGGGGCTTGTGTCCTTAGGCCCTGTAGGCACTACTGTCCCCGTGGCCACATCCTGTTCCATGGAGGATAGCCCTGTGTGCTCTGGGATACCAGGGCCTGGGCCAAGGCTCCTGCCTACCCCCTGGACCGTACTGTCCCACCCCACATCTCCATGCTCTGTCCTCCTCCTCCCAACCCAGCACAGGACCACAACTCTCTGCCACACCCCAGGCCAGATCTCCCCTATCCCCACAAGGATGCTTCTGTCCAGTGGATCATGGCTGTCACTCCCAAGGGGCATCTCCTCTTCTTTCATGCCCATCCCTGCCTCAACCTTCCAGGCCAGGAGAGGGAATACAGAGAACGGTCCCTCACCCTCAATCTTTGAACCTTGCAGCAGGGGTCGGGGGACAGAGGGGTATAACAACAGTAGCATAGAGATAGCACTCTAACACTGGTAAACTTTACAGTTATCTCCTCTGTGCCTCACAATACCCTCGTAAATAGGTGCTATCCCATTTTACAGATGAGTAAACTGAGGTAGGCACAATCTTAGTGACTTGTCCAAGGTCACACAGCTAGTTGGTTTTTGAGTCCAGATGTGAACTCAGGTCCTCTGACTCCAGGCACTCCATCCTTTGCACCACCTAGCGACCTCTGGAAATGTCCCACCATCCATTATAGCCCTTCCCATCCCTTACATCCTTGTCTTTCCTGAAGTTAATCAAGTGCTTATTATGTTCTGGACATTGTGCTAGATACTGGAGATACAATGAAAACCATAAAAACCTCTGATCTCAGGAGGCTCCCAATCTAACAAGACGCAAAAGGGACCTCATAGGACCCCCCGGGGGCCAGTCAGGGAAAGGGCTGCAGGGCGCTGAGGACTGCCAGGCTGAGGAATCCCATAACCTCCCCCAGGCTCTGTGATAACGCTTATATTCTCTAAGGAGAACATCGTAGGGTAGATCTCCCTCTGGACAAGCCATTTCTCTCTTCTCTGCCTTATCCTTTTAGGCCTGGGCATCCGGGCATAGGGAGGAAGCTTCTCACCCACTTTTGCATCTCCTTTCCTTCTCAGAGGCTACGATGAACCAGCAGAAGGTGAGATGATGGACGAGCGGATCCCCTATGTGCATGCAGGCTATGCTGCCCCGCTGGCCCAGCCAGAGAGGGGCAGCATGGCCAGCATTGACCGCCTGGGCAAGAGGTCTCCCTCCATTGATAGCATCCGCAAAGACCCGAGGTGGCGGGACCCAGACCTGCCGGAGGTGATTGCCATGCTCAGTCACCCCATCGACCCAGTCAAGTCCAATGCAGCCGCCTACCTGCAGCATCTGTGCTATGAGAATGACAAGATCAAGAAGGACGTGCGCCACCTCAAGGGCATCGCCATCCTGGTGGGGCTGTTGGACCACCCCAAGGCTGAGGTGCACCGACGGGCCTGTGGGGCCCTGCGCAACATCTCCTACGGCCGGGACCATGAGAACAAGGTGGCCATCAAAGGGTGCGACGGCATCCCTGCTCTCATCCGGCTCCTGCGCAAGACCAACGACATGGAGGTGCGGGAGCTCATCACTGGTGAGTGCTCTCCATGCCCCGTCCCAGCCTCAGGCTTCGCCCTTCTCTTACCCCGATTCCATGCCTGAGCTCCTTCCCACCCCTTCTCTGTCTTTGCGTCTTCTCCCCTTTTCCTTATCTCACTCCCTCCTACTTCATCTTCTGACCACATGTAGGGAGTGATGACATTGTACACGGTGACGAATGGGACCAGAGAAGGGTATGTTGATACTCTACCCATTAGCAACCAAGTTTTAATTCCATTTTGGTCTCAGCTGGAAACTGGTGTGGAAGGGTTGACTAGGGCATGGGGGAAATGGGACCTTCCAACAATTACTGTCTATAATATTGAAGTATATATAGTAAGTTCCCCATCCCTGAAAGTGTCTGAGCAGAGGAGGCTCATGTGTCCTGGATGTTGTAGAGAGAAGGTCATGTTTCCTTTGTATCCCCATCATCAGGAGCCACTGAACCCAGCTTGGTTGGACTGGATTCTTACACTGGGTGGAATAAGACGTCCACAGGGAACCTCGGTGATGGGACTAAAGCCTTGCATCAGTTCCATTAGGCAGGTGTTGGGTCTACCACTGCCCCACATGCCCCCCAAGCCTCTGAACATCTGAGGTCATTATGGGCCCATGAGGAAATGCATTGTGCAAGGCTCGTCCTCAGCTAGCCCTGTGTGGTTTTCAGGTCTCAGTAGCTGCTCATGATTCCAAAACACTTCCAGGTTCACAGAATGCCCTGTTCTGTTTGGAGGAAGGAAAGGAGAGACTTTGTGGATTACTTCCCTCATTTTCCAGATAACACTAAGGCTCCTAATTAATGTCATCTGACATTTGGGTTGCAGTGTCTGGTCTCTTTGCCAGCCTGCTTTCCATTAGACTGCCAGGGAATTGTTAAAATAGTGATGATAAGTTACTGACATTTCTTTTAAAAAATAACCCACCACTTCCTAGTTTTATTTATTAGCTCAATGTGATTTCTTTTTACTTTCAATTTTATTAATCTCTCCTTTGATTTTCAAGATTTCTATGTTGGTGTTTAATTGGAAGTTTTTAAATTGTCTTTTTTAACTGATGTTTCTTTAGTTACATTAGAATTCACAATGTCCTTTATACCCAGGATCTGATTTGAGACCCATAAAAACCTTGTGAGGTAAAAACCGTTCTTACCCTTTCTCATGTTATTGATGAGGAAACCTGAGATGGCCACAAGTCAAGTGACTTGCCCAGAGCCATTCAGTGAATCTGTCAGAGTCAGGATTTAAACTCAGGTCTTCCTGCCCTCAGATCCCTATGACACACAGACAAAAGTGAGACAGGTCCCTCCCTGGGCAGCAGTGGCCAAGTGGAACAAAGGGACAGGGTTCACTCTGTCTTGTGGTAAATGCCGGGCTTGATGAGTTACAAAATGCTTGGTTGTATCAATCTTCTCAGGAACCCTGAGTAATGCGAGTATTGGTGTGACCCCATTTTACAGATGGCATCACTGAGGCCCAGAGAGGCAAAGGGACTTGTCCAAATCCCTTCTTACAGTTACACTAGTACATGTCCAAGCCAGAATTCACAACTGGGTCCTCTGATGCAGTTCCCACTCCCATTGGTGCCACCCACCTGCATGTGCCTGTGAGCTGCCAAGAGTGCAAAAAGGGACCTTGAGAAGATCATCCTTCTCAGAACCTTCTGACCTTTGCTTGGAGACCTCCAAGGATGGGGAGCTCACTACCTCCTGGGGCAGCCCATTCTCTTTTGGGACAGTTCTCATCCAGGGTAAATGGGTCTCCTGATTGCTCCCAGTCCTGCCTCAGAGCAGACAGTGGCCCACTCTGGAGTGCTCAGAGTGTTCTCTGAACCCCTGCTACCTTCTGTCTTCCAGGCACACTATGGAACTTGTCTTCCTATGAACCCCTCAAGATGGTCATCATCAACCATGGCCTACAGACCCTGACCAATGAGGTGATTGTACCCCACTCAGGTTGGGAGAGTGAGCCCAATGAGGACTCCAAGCCACGGGATGCCGAGTGGACCACTGTCTTCAAGAACACATCAGGATGCCTCAGGTAGGGTCATCAGAGCCGGTGGACCTGCCAACTACTGGACATGGCCAGGGGAAGAGCACTGCCAAACCCAGAGAGAGACAAAGAGGGAGAGGGGAGGAGGAGAGAGGGAAAGGGGGAGGGAGGAAGGGAGATCCAGAGAGAGACAGAGATGGGGAGGGGAGAGGAAGATAGGGTGGAGGAGAGAGGGAGGAAGGGAGATCAGGACAGAGAGAGAGAGGAGAGGAGAAATGGGAGGGGAGAGCAAAGAGAAGAGAAGAGGAGAGAACAAAGGAGAAAGATGGAGAGAGAGAGAGAGAGAGAGAGAGAGAGAGAGAGAGAGAGAGAGAGAGAGAGAGAGAGAGAGAGAGAGAGAGAGAAGAGAGAGAGACATGGGAGGGAAGGAGGAGGCCAAAGGCTGCCACTCATTCATTTGGGTTGATCGTGTGCCAAGTTCCTTCTCTTAGGGTCTGAGAGTTTTCTCATCTCAGCCACTCATCACAGTGGCATACATTTCTCTAGCATGTGCCAGCATTATCCCACTTGGGCCTTGAGCTGCCTGGGAGGCAGGTGGTACTGTTACCATTTAATAAATGAGGTAACTTTAAGATCATATATTTAGGGAACTTTGCGGTCATCTACTTGGTGGTTTCCATGTTGTTTGCTCCCTTACAGCATCAGCTCCCTGAGGGTAGGAGCCACGTTTTTTTTCTTTCTCTGTGTTTAGAGCTTGGCCCCAGGTGTACCAAGTCAGTCCATGAGCATTTATTAAGTGCCTAAGCACATAGTTAGGGCTTAATACGTGTTTAACTGGTTGACAACTAGTTCAGCCGTGTCATTTTATAGATGAGGAAACTGAGGCAAAAGGAGGTTATTTGAATGAAAAAAGTATTTATTAAGTATTTTCCATGTGCCAGGCATAGTGCTAAGCTCCTTAGAGCCCCTCAATTTAGTCAGTCAGCCATGACCTACAGACCCTGAGCCATAAAATCATCCCCAAACCAACTGATGTGGGAGAGCAAGAGCTGGGAGATAGTTATACACAAATATCAAAGCAAAAACAACATTACCCTTAAACAGCTTATATTCTAAAGGGGTAAGAAAGTATAAAGGGGAGTGATGGGCAGGGCACTTTTGTCTGGAAAGTTAGGTATTGTGAGTGGAGAGTGAATTGACACATCCCATCCAGGCACAGTGACAGACTTGATCTGATCTTGGTTTGTGGTTACGAAATTGACAAGGTGGGGTAAAATGAGGAAAGGTTACATTTCTGCAAAGGTGATACTGACCCATTAATGACCAATTACCAGTAGCAGTTCTACTGATACCATCTAACTGTATCATCGTCCAGCCCACATCTCTCTACCTCTTCTAGAAACGAGGTTCATCTGCCATGTACATGGAGCAGGCTGGTTCTTGGTGATCACTGCTTCCTTTTCTAGATGCTGCCCAACCATCTCTTTAATGCTTCTTTCTAGAATTTCCCAGGAATTCAAGTCAAGTTTCTTGGTCTGGCATCAGTGACAACACTTGCCTTTCACTGCTCCTGTAAAACCCTTGTATCCACAGTCTTTCAAGTATCACCAATAGTTGGTTAACAGTCCTATCAGCCACCCCTTTCAGGGCCCCAGGAGCTCGTTCATCTGGACCAGAGGGGACTTGAATTCATCCAGGACAGCGAGGGCCGCTCCATAGCCCCCTCTTCATAGCTAGAGTACGTACTCCTCATACAGGTTCCTCTATATTTCCAAGGATGACATTAGCACTGGATCCAGGCAAGATTAGCCCATCTTCATGGGCAGAGGGAAAGGTAGGAACAGGAAGCAAGCATTTATTAAATGCCTACTATATTTTGGAATATGTGCCAAATGCCTCATTTTTAGATGAGAAAAAGCTCCAGCAGATGCCCAGAACCTTGGAGTCACCCCTCCCTGCCAGGTTGCACCTTTGGGCCCACTGGGATCTACTTCCCAGATGCCCTACTCCTTCTTCTGTGCCTAAGGGGGCCGGAGGTGTGGATGGATCAGGCCCCCTCAGGCCAGTGGTGGAGGATCTGGACAGATGCCAGTCACTGCCCCAGGGGGCCAAAGGTCTGGGATGGAGGGAGCCCATTGTGCTGAACAAGAAATGGGCTGACAGGGACGGACTCATCTGCCAGATCAGGCAGCTGATACAGGTGGCAAGCTGGCATTTCTAAGCAAACGCCTTATCAGCTGTTTGTTGAACTGATTAAATCACAGAATGGTAGAAGTTGGAGGGCCTTAGAACAGGTGACGGCAGAGCTGGGAGGGGCCTCAAACATAGACCGCTGCAGGGTGGGGGGTTTTGTCCTTGCTATGGTCCTCATCATCTTGGATCCCTGGGGTCAGTCAACAAGCATTTATTAAAGTGGTGCAGTGTATAGACCACTAGGCCTGAAGTCAGGAACACTCATCTACTTGAGTTCAAATCTGGCCTCAGACATTTACTATCTGTGTCATCTTGGGCAAGTCACTTCCCCCATTTGCCTCATTTTCCTCATCTGTAAAATAAACTGCAAAACGACATGGCAAACCACTCTAGGATCTCTGCCTAGAAAATGCCAAATGGGGTCAAGAAGAATCATATGTGCCTGAAATGCCTGAGTAACAAACAACAAGTGTCCCAGCCTTCTATGTGCTGGGCACGCAAAGATGGAGAACTCCTGTCCCCACGAAGCTTACACCCTATTAGGGGAGAGATTGCGACCATGTCTACATAGAGGCAAAGCAATAGGAAGCAGTTGGAACTGGGGGAGCAGAAGGGACCCCTCCAAGAGACAGTGCGGGACTGAGGAGGGTCAGGGATGGTGGAGGGCAGGGGTGAGAAGGAAGAGCATTCCCAGTGTCTAGGACTGTGTAAAGGCAGGAGAAGGAGGGAGGCCAATTGGCTGGACCTTAGAGCAGAAGCCTTAAGAGTCATCTTGGAAACGTAGTTGGGACCAGGTTGGGAAGGACTTCAGAGGTTCAGGGAAGATCTTGTACTTCTTCCAAACTACCATAGGGAGCCACGGGAAGTTGGAGAGCAGGGGAGTGACCCCTCAAGCCTGTGCTACAGGAATATGCTGGGAAGCTCCATGATTTCACTTAACCTAATGACCAAAAAAGGGAGGCAGAACCCTGATCAGTTGTGGGGGGTCAGGATGGAGCTGGAGAGAGGAAAACTTAATGGAATGGATGAAAAAATTTCTTACCCATTGGTGCTATTTGGAAGTAGATGGGCTGCCTTGGGAGGTAGTGAGCTCCCCAGCCAGGAGTCTTCACACAGGAGCTTGAGGATACTTTTTCAGAGGTGGTCTAGAGATGATTCTTGTTCAGATCTGAGTTCTACTTCCAGCTCTGGGATACTAGGAGTTTGAAATTCTAGGAGTACCTGGGACCAGGCAGTGGTAGTTGGGGGGGAAATGACCTCCCTTGTTACTTTAGAGAAGGAGCATCTCTCAGGTGGGCTGGCCCAGGCTGTGCTTTTTAAGGTTTTATAATGGGGTCTTGGATGCCACAGTTATGCCCCCTCTTCCACCACAGTGGCTGTGGATGCCACATTCCACCCCCAGCTCCCCACTCTCTACTCAAAGGCAATGAGGTCTGCTTCCTCCCCTGGCCTCCAGTACTAGGACTAGTCGGCACATCAAGTCATGTTAACATCGCTGGCACTGCCATCATTGCTGCTGTCATGATCAGTCCACTCTCAAGTTAATCCTCTGTCATGTGCTGGCCACTGTGTATGCCCGGTGCTAAGAGCCCAGATACAAAGTAAGCCTCTGGGGCAGTGTCCACCGTGGCAGCAGTCACCGCAGGGAAGGCTTGGATAAAGATGAGGAGGCAGGGCCTAACAAAGACAGGGCTGGGGCTTCCACTCCAGGCCCCATGATGGACACAAGGTCGTAGGTTTAGAGTTCATGGGGCCCTTAAGAAAACTCCAGGGGTTGGCATGTAGTAGGTGCTCAGTAAGGGTTTATTGGTCGATTGACTGATGGATGGTCCCCCTCGCCTCTGCTACATGAGGCACCACAGCTGATAGTGTGGAAGCATCCAGGGGAAGGGTCTTGAGGCCATGTTATCTGAGGACCCTCTGAAAGGACAAGAGAGTCTGCAGGGATCATGGTCTTCATGAAGAGGGAGGATTAGCTTGTTCTGCTTGGCTCCAGGGGGCAGGTTGAGGAGCTGTGGTGGGTACAGAGCCAGGCCCTGTTAATCACGAGCTGCCTCATAGCAGGCTGAGCTGCGCCCAAGTCCTCTGGCCTTGAGTCAGGGCTCTGTTCACCGCATTCAGCTGGAGCCTTTGGTTACACTTCTGAGTGCCTCCCCCATTCCCGCCACGGCTGCCTCCAGAATCATGGGGGAGGGGATGCAGGGAGCAGAGGGTACAGATGTCTGGCCACCAGGCAGTCCACCCTAGAAATCCTGCCCAGCCAAAGCAGGCTTATCTCAGAGGCTGGTGCCCACTTCCTTCTAGACAGAGTCAGTGGCCTGTTCCTTGTGCTGAGGCTTTATCTCCTCATTAGCATTTCCCCCACCTTCCCTCTTTGCTTCCCACCCAGATGAGATGAAAAGAAGGTCATCTATTTCTTAGTGAAGCTACCTGATAAGAGTGCAGGACCCCATGGGCATCTGAAGGCCCAGGTTCAAGTTTCAGCTGTGACTCTGAGTCTTTCTCCCATCTCCTCTGGGCCTCAGTTTCTCCATTCATAAAACTGAGCAGATGTGTGGAGGGAGGGTGGAAGGGAGAATTTCTGAGGCCCCTGCCAGCTTCAGATTGATTGGGATAATTGTCTGACATCATGTCAACTCAGAGTTGCCATGGAAAAAAGTGACGATGCCAGGGTCGAGGCTGGGTGGGAGCTCTTCATCTTAAAGGATCGGGCAAGTGGCACACCATGGACCAGTGGGAAGAAGGCAGCAGGAAAAGTCTCCCACATCCCAGCCTGAGGGCAGGAAGGGACTCAGGCAGCTTCTAGCCCAGACTCCTCTTCTTTTCCAGAAAGGGAAACTGAGGCCCAATGTCTTACAGGGAGGAAATAAGAGAGCTGAGGTTTAAAGTCCAGTCCTCTGACCCTGAGCCCGGTTCCTCTGTGCTTACAGTGCAAGCCGCCCACTGGACGTAGCCCTGCCCCCTGCTGCGGCTGAATCCTGGAGCTTGTCTCTCTTAGCAAGACTTTGCTTGCCTTTGGTGTCTTGACCAAAGCGGGTGTCCAGCAACATCTTTGGCCTCTCTTGCTCCCCAGCCAAGGTCACTCTGCAACCCAGGACAAGATGGCCCCTTTCTCTGAGGGCCCTGAGGCCCATGGGTCACATGTTGTGTGGGCCTGTTTTACATTCTCTGGTTTTTTGTGGATCATCCAGAATCTGTTTGTTGGCCTCAATGTTGTGCAGGTCTATGCCACGGCAATAAAAGGGGCAGCCAGGTGGCACCATCGTGCACAGAGGGCATGAGTTCAGATAGACTCATCTTCCTGAGTTCAGGTCCGGCCTCAGATCCTTCCTAGCTGTATGACCCTGGGCAAATAACTTCACCTTGTTTCCTCATCTGTAAAATGAGTTGGAGAAGGAAATGGCAAACCACTGCAGTATCTCTGCCAAGAAAACCCCAAGTGGGGCCATGAAGAGTCAGACCCGACTGAACGAGAGGCAATATAATGTGGTTACTCAGTAATGATAATAACTGTAATTACTGTAATCATTCAGCAAACACTAGCCCTTTGATGCACCCTGTTCCTCTCCAGTGTGGGACCTCCTGTACTTCCAGTTCAGGCCTGGGTCTTCTGTGGCATCTGCCTCCATTCCATGCTAAAGTGGTTGCATCTTCTCTGGGCTCTGCCCCGACCAAGGAGCAGGCAGGAGGGCAGGGCCCCCTTCTCTGCCCCCTTCATTGTACCTTACCCAGTAAGCATGCTGGGGGGACAGCCACATCTCCGGGTCGGCAGGTCCAGGTTTCTGGGTGTTGAGCAGGATAGGGGCTGGGAGAGGCACCCCAGCCCTGGGAAGGATATCGCCCCTGCTTCTCTCACCCTCCCAAAGGCAAGAGGGGGCAGCCAGGGGAGGTCCAGGCCTCAGGCTTGGCCTCAGTAGAGAGGCTGCTTCCCAGCCAGAGGCCACAGCCGCTGCCCCCATGTTCCACACTGGCCAAGCCTAAGGAGACAGGAGAAGCAGCTGGGTCTGCTCCTCCCCCAGCTCTGGGAAACTCACCCCAGGGGTCACCACCCCCTCCCCAGGAATGCTTCAGGGAAGGGAACAGAGCACAACATGCTGGCCTGATGAGAGTGGGGCAGAGCTGGGAGGAGATAGAGGGAGGGGTGCGGGAGGGAGTATCCTGCCTGATAACCAAAAGGAAGGGCCACAGGCTGGGAGCCTGGACCCCTGGGTCCCAATCCCAGCCCTGCATCCTCCCAAGAGAGGCAGTGAGCAGGGAATATGCTGACCTGAATCCTGTGTTCAGCATCCAATCTTACTATTTGTGACCTGGTCCTCTCTGAGCCTCAGTTTCCTCCTCTATAAAATGAGGGGGTTAGACTAGATGCCTTGTGGTCCCTCCCAGACTCATCCATGATCCTGTAGTCTCTCAGGGCCCTTCCAGAGCTAAGCCTTTTGTCTGATCCAATGTTCTGCAATTTCTTCTGGCCCTTACTCTAGAACTCTGTGACATCCAGGCCTCAGTATCCTCACTTGCAAAGTGAGCACTTGCCCAGCCAGCCTCACAAAAATGTAATGAGGTCATGGGTATGAAAAGGTTTTGAAAATGTTGACATTCAATGCTTGTGAAGAAGGAGGATGCAAATGGCCCAGTCTAGACATGGGTACTGGGCCAGACTCAGGTTACTCTTTACTTAATCCTGAGCTATTGGCTCAAAAATCTAGAGCTGGGAGGGACCTCAGGGGGCTCCAGTCCCCCCATCACCTTCATTTTAAAAAGAAATGATCTACTGATCCCAGGTCACAAAGGTGATAAGCCACAGAGGCAGGATTTGAACTCAGATTCTCACGTCTTCTCCGTGCCTGACAATGATATGAGACAGGAGGAGATTGTGTGGTGGGAAGGAAGCTGGGTTAGGATGTGGGAAACTGGCCTTGTGGCAGGCTGTGCTACCTGAGGTCTTGGGTGCAGAGTCTGCTGCAGCTTTGGTGCTACTGTGTTGTGGTGTTGTAAGGACAGCCCCTTTCAGGGACTGCCCAGCCCTTTAGGCCAGCCAGGCTCCAAGAGCAGAAGACCTTGTCACTAGGCTTGAGGAATGAGGCAATGTTTTCACTGCTAAGATAAAGAGAAAAGCCCTGCTCCACAGGGCCTGGAGGTGCTGGCTGTGGTGTTCTAGGAGGAAAAAACCCCGCTGCTTAGTCGTCGGATCACTTGGGTCCTGGGAGTGGATGCAGTGAGGCACCTGGAGAGAGGATGCAGGACCCGCTCCCTTCTCTGGGACAGTGAGCATCTCTCGCTCCCCTTTCTCCATGTCTGAAGAACAGCCTGAATTTAATCAAGGCTCAGATGGTGAGAGTTCCCAAGGGATTTCTGAAGGGGACAGATATGGAAACTGAGACCAGATGTGGAAACTGAGCCCAGATTGGCTCCTGCTCCGATGCTCTCTCCACCTGTCCCTTGCCTTCTCCAAGGTCAACCTGGTCATTCCTAAGACCCAAGTTGGAAGGGATCAGAGCTAGGATTGGAATCCAGGCCCTCTGATCCCAGAGCCAGGGGTCTTACCCTGGCCCACCCTACCTCATGCCCCAATTGGATCTGTCTCCTGACTCCCAGAGGCCCGATGAGCTGACCAGATTCCCTCACTCTCCCCAGGAATGTGAGCTCAGATGGGGCAGAAGCGCGCCGACGGCTTCGGGAGTGTGACGGCCTGGTGGATGCCCTCCTTCATGCCCTGCAGTCAGCTATTGGCAAGAAGGACACGGACAACAAGGTGATTATTCCACAGGACTTGGGATGCTTGGGGGTAGGGACTGGGGCGACCGCCTTCCCTTGGGGGCTCTGAGGGTACATCTCCTCCTTTGGGTCCGGGGCCTCTACAGAAAGAGGAGAAAGGTACTATAGTAGAGATCAGTCAGTCAGCCAGCATTTATTAAACCCCTACTATGTGCAGGCCCTGGGGAAACCAAGAAAGGTAAACCATCATCCCTGGCCTCCAGGGGCTCCCGGTCTAATGGGGGAGGTGACCTATAAGTCACGAGGCCTGTGTGAGAGGTCAAGTATTATTAGACAGTAACCTCATAGGACAGGGCCCAGGTTTGAATCCCTGCTTCAGGCATCATTGAGGGGGTGACCTTGGACAGGTCATTTCCTATCATCGGGTCTCAGTTTCCTCATCTGTAATGAGGCGTTTGGACCCCATGGCCTTGGAGGTCTCTTCATCCCTGCCTAGGTTAGGGGCAGGGTGTTTTATTTCTCTGGTCCTTCCAGGTTCCTCTAAAAGCAGGGCTCTCATGTTCTGGTGTGAAATACTGAACCCGAGGCAGAACCAAGAACAAAGGGGGAAAGTTCAGAAGTCGATTTAGGCTTGATAACAAGAAAAATCTTCTAATACTGAACAGTGTCCCAAGGGACAGGGGCAGCTTAGCAGGTAGTGAGCTCCCTGTCTCTGGAGGTCTTCAAACAGTGGCTAGCCATTTGTCAGGGATGTTGGAGGGTGGCCTCTCAGACAGTGCCAGGCCAGAGTGGCAGCCCTGGGATTCTGGTGGAATCTTCTTTTTAATCTGGTCAGGCTGGGGAGTGTCAGGGGAGTTGGGGAGGAGTCTTTACAGCAGCAGTGAGAGGACTCAGTGGGAGATTCTAACAGGATGGAAACTGGGCTCTGGGATGCGGAAGAGGCTTTGGACTGAGTGTGCGAGGCTGGACTGGAGGACTTTCTGTCTGGGATATTCTATGCTAGAGTCACTGAATTGAGAAAGAAACTGGATAGCAGTCTGGGAGGGGCCCTAGAACAGGGAATGGCAGGGCTGGACAATGTCTTTGAGACCCTCATTTTCCTTTCTTTCCAAATCCTTTCCCTGTCCCTCTCCTCAGTCGGTGGAGAACTGTGTGTGCATCATGCGTAACTTGTCCTACCACGTGCACAAGGAGGTCCCAGGCGCTGACAAGTACCAGGAATCCGAGGCCAGTCAGGCGGCCAGCACGGGGGCTCTGCCCCGGAGGAAGAAGGATGATGCCAGCTGTTTTGGGAGCAAGAAAGCCAAAGGTGTGCGCCAAGGCGGGGCCTGGAGCCCTGGGGACCATCAGGGCAGGGGCAGGAGCTGTGGTGGGGAGGGTTGGGGATGGGGCTGACCAGCTCCCTGGGCTGTAACTCCCCGCCTTGCCCAGCTCCTCCCAGACTCAGGGTCAGGCCCAGGGGCCGCCTTGTTCTCCTCACTGCCCTGACGCTCCCCAGCCCAGAGCTCTCAGAATGGTTGTACACAGCCTGACCTCTGGGGCCAGAGTTAACACTGTCATCCTCAACCCTGGCAAGGGTTTCTGTCCAGTGGCTGACTACAGCCGTTCAAGGTGGTAGTGAGTGCCTTTATTCCTGTCTGACAGATGAGGAAACTGAGGCCCAGCCATGGATGGTCCCTATGCTGCCTATCCTCCACTCTCCCCCTTCCTTATCTTCTCCATCCCTCTGCAGGCAGAGCAAGCCTCCCTGTCAGCCCAGAAATGGGCACAAGCATGCTCTGACATTGGCCTCCCAACATTGGCTCCCCATGGGGTGCTTTGCTTCTGCCGGAGAAAAATGCCTGGGACTTGAGCTTTAGAGGGCCAATCTCCCTCACCCAACTTTGCCCGAGATTCAGGCAGGGGATTGTTTGGTCAGAGGTTGTAGGAACACCTGTTGAGGTCCATCTGCCTCCCCCCAAGGTCCCCTGGGCCTCAAGGTGCCCTCCCATGAGCCCACGGTCTGCCACCCACTTGGCCAGATTTCTTTCTCTGAATCATGAGGTGGAGGGCAACGTGAGGCTCTCCCAACTTGTGTAGCTCTGCCTGGGGTTGGGAGAGAGCATGGCCTCTGACAGAGGGAAGCTGAGGGGGCCACCTGACCTTCTCACATGGGGGACACTGCCCTCGGGTGCTGGGGGAAGTGCTTTTGGGAGGCAGCCATTTCAGCCAAGCCAGCTTCTTCATCTCAGACGTTAGGCCCTCAGAGCCCACACTGGGACAAGCAGGTGGGATTCTGGGCAGTGGCAGTGTCTCCCCTTCCTTGGCAGGGGACAGGGAGTGTCCTTTATGCTCCAGGGAGCTGCTGAGGCCTGATTCCTCCCCCAGGGAGCGCCTTCCCCCCACGGGCTCCCTGAGAGGATCCCAGTGCTCATCCTTTCTGTCCAGAGGGACTGGCCCTAGCCCTCAGGCCTCCCCAAGCCCCAGGCAGCTGCATCCCCAGGGTTCCCTGGGCCTCACTCCATGCTAGTCACGGGGGTTGAGGCCCCAGGCATCCTGGATCTCCCAGGTCTCTAGGTCTTGCTTGGTCATCTGGCTGCCGAGATCTGCTGCCTGCCTGCCTGCCCCCTCCCCCCTTCATCACTCCCTGCCCCCCTTCAGTGGACACAGCCATTTGTACCTGCCTCTTTGGACTAACTCTGCTCCCACCCTCTTCTGCCCATCTCATCATACTTCCCATCTGAAAGTGCATCTTCCAGAGTTAATTCACAGGGTATAACAAAAAAAAAACCAGGCAGCATTTACATCGTGCTCACTTAATGTGCCAGGCACCATGCTGAGCACTTGACAAATGTCTCATTTGATCCTTACAACCCTGGGGAGCTTGGTGCTATTATGAACCCCTTTTATATTTGGGAAACTGAGACAGACAGAAATTAAGTGACTTGCCCAGAGCCCCACAGCCAGGAAGTATCTGAGGCTGGAATTTGAACTTAGGTTTTCCCAACTCCAGGCCCAGTGTTCTAACCATTGCACCACCTATCTGCCACATGTTAAAAGAGAGTGGCAAGGATGAGGCTTTTCAGGACAGAGTATGTGATCTGAATGTGAGGTTCCTTCCAGCTCTGACTCCAGTGGCCCAGTCAGTGCACAGACAAGCACGGGACTCCCTTCTCTTGACCTCGGGTCCTCAGGCCCTGTCAGCCATCCCTACTCCCCTGACCTGGGGGATTCTACTGTCCACCTCCCCTCCTGCAGTCTCAAAGGAGAAATCTGCTGCCAGCTTATACCAAAACAAATTAGAATTTGTCTACCTGGGCCTTCAAGGATGTCTTCTTCAGTCTGTCTTCCAAAACTCTCCTCATAATTGATTGATTGTCCTATGGGAATTCTTAGCAAGATAGAAGGAAGACTTGGTATCAGGAAAAACTTCCCAACAGCTAGAGTTGTCCCAAAGTGGAATCACTGCTTATGGCTGTAATGAACTCCCTGTCACTGGGGGTATCCACTGGGGGCCACTGGATGGCCTATGGTTGGGATGTACTAGAGAAGATCCTCCATCAGTGGATTGTACTCAAGGTCTCCTGCCTTCCCCCCCTTAACTCCTAAAAGGACAACCAAGAAAATCCAGATGAGTTAATAGGACAGACTTCCTTCCCATGACTTGAGAAACCTAGAGGAAGTGAGCCCAGCCTGGTGGAGAGAGAGCTGGTCTTAGCATCAGGAAGCCTCTTCCTCTGATCCCTGAGGGTTGCATGACCCTGGACAAGTCACTGAAATCATCAGTGCTCCTGTCCATCTCTAGACTAAGAATTTTGTGTCCAGAACCCCCTTAACAGCCAGTCTGGTGATGCCCAAGGAGGTCTTCTCAGGGTTCATGTTTTTAAATGAGTAAAATAAAATCCACAGCACTCAAGAACTGTAGTACTCAGTAAAGTACAGTCATCAAAAGATAGAAAAGACCAATTCCAAGCTTTTTCCCAACTGTCAGGGGCAGAGCAGGTGGCGGCCTGTGTTGGTGGAAGGAGTTCTTTACCCTGATGAAGTCACAGGTGAAGACCATTGAGCCCAGGGTTCAGCTCAGCCCCCAGGGCTCCCCCAGAGTTTATCCCAGGAAGCACCCCACATCTCAGAGCCCACCTAGCCTCCGTGCTCCCTCCCTTGGGGCTCAGCAGGAGCAGTCCTCAGTTGTATCTGGTGGTGAAGGTGGCCTGAGTGACTCTCTCACTGGAGGCTGACAGGAGTCAGGTGCTGGGGGAGGGCATTTCCTGGGGCCCTGTGGGGAGAGCAAGCCCAGCCCTGGGAAGCTTGGGGTGGGGCGGGGAAGCCAGGCCCTCACTTGGACTACACCTCTCATCATGGCTCTGTATTTCTCCTTTGTGCGACTCTTGTTTCCTTCTCTGCTGCTTTTCTGGTCCTAAGAGGATTGGTTCAGTCAAGGTGAGTTCTTGTGTGCTTTTCTCTTCTCTTTTTCCTTCCTTTGCTGTCCTGGGGCCCCTGGCGGCAGACAGGGTCGGGATGGAGCTCTGGCCCACATCTGTCCAGCTCCCGATCATCAGGGGCAGCCCTGCTCTGAAGTAGAATGCCAGTGGTTAAAAAGAAAGTCAAGGTTTGTGGTGATGAGCCTCTCTATGCTAAGCTGGTCTTTCTGCAGATATACAGTCCATCCCCAGCCACACCCAAGGCATTTCTCGTTTAGTAGTACCTGCCCCAGATTTCTCAGAATGGCTGAGAACCCAGAGTAATCTATCTCCATGTCATGATGAGGCACAAGAGGAAGATGCTACTAGAAGGAGATGAAGTTCAGTAGTGAAAAATGTAAAGTTCTGAACTGGGATGCAAAAAGTCAATTGTACCAATATGGAATGGGGGAAAGATGACTCAACAAGCCAATTCATTAGAAAAGGATCTGATGGTCTTATACAATATAAGCTCAACATGAGTCAGCAAGAAAAGATAGAACAATTAATGCTAGACGACACTATTCGAAGCAGTCATAAGGGTGTGGCTTCAAGGCCACAGGTTCCCCACCCTGGCTAGAATAAGGGAACAGTCCACTCGCTGCCACCCCCTGCCTTCAACCCCATAGGGAGAATCACACTCTGTTCTGGCTGCCACGTCTTAGAAGAGACTTCGACAAACTGGAGCTTGAACAGAATGGAGAAGAGGCTAGGGAGAACTGAGAACATTTAGGTTGGAGAAGGCAGAGTGGGTGTCTTTGAGGCCTGTCAGGTGGCAGAGGGCTTAGCCAGCTTCAATTCAGCCCTCAAGGGGAGAACCAGGAGCAATTGGTGGGAATGGAAGAATGGTAGATTTCAGCTTTATTGGAAGAAAAACATCTTTTGACAGCTGTGGTAATGTCTGCAATGCATTGGGCTGCCACCCCATCCCTGGAGGTCTCTGAACACAGGATGGGTGCCCTCTAGTGGGAGCGTTACCGAGGGGAATGTAGGTTCTCCCACTGTAGACTGTCCACCAGCCCTCCCATTCTGTGGCTCTAAAGAGTTCTGCCTCAGCCTGGAGTCACCTGTGTCACCTCACCACAGGGATGTTGGTGCTCAGGCTCTGGCCCCAGCAGCTCTTTCTGTCTCTCATTTGAACTCTGCTTGACTCACTCCCTGCTGGAAATTGGGGTCGGATAGTATGGAGGGTACCAAGGCCAGAGTATAGCAAGGACCACCACCCCCATCTCCCAGAGGCTGCCTGACCAGCCCTAGCCCTTCTAAGGGGAACATGTTACTGCCTACTCTCTGTGGGGCATCCCCTTAATGCAACCTGGTTGTGATACCAAAGACCCAGGTAACTACCTACACTCTCCTCCCAGCATCCCCTGGTGGGCTGTTCACTAGCCTCCCTGTGGATTTTCTCTTGTAGAGCTGAACTTTCCACTGAGTAACCGCAAGCAGGAGGTTCTCTTGCATCCTCACTCTGGGCCCTGGTGGCCTCTGTTTCTGGGCCCCTTTGACTACACTGAGAGAGCAGATTCCCACCCTACCCTTGCCTACATCTGTTCTCAACCTACCAAAGCTTAGCAGTCCCTCATCCTTGTGTGATTTATGGCACCCCTGCACCTTGACCCTGGCACACCTGAAAGAAGGTGGGCTTTGGAGGGAGCAGATCTGGCTCTGTCACAATATTCAGGCATTTATTTGCTGTTGAATTGCAAGTAAGTTACTGAACATTTCTATTTCCTCATCTCTAAAACAGGTGATAATACTTAATTAACACTGAAACCCAATGAAATCATAGGCATGGCCCAATGGATACAGACTCATCTTCCTCAGTTCAAATCCAACCTCAGACATGTACTAGCCCCATAACCCTGGGCAAGTCACTTAACTATTTGCCTCCATTTCTCCATCTGTAAAATGAGCTGGAGAAGGAAATGGCAAACCATCCCAGTATCTCTGCCAAGAAAACCCCAAATGGGGTCACAGAGATTTGGAAACAACTGGAAAATGACTAACAGTAACACCTCAAAAAACATTTGGGGCAATGCATCTTAAAATGCTGTGTAAAAATACAAATGATTTATTCAGGTTTATAACTTTTTTAGAAGTCACTCTTACTACCTTTGTAAGTGCAGGGCCTGACTTCACTCTGTTGCCTTGGCTGGGGGCTAGAGGGCAAGCCCTCTGGAAGGACCATTTCTAA
This sequence comes from Bettongia penicillata ogilbyi, assembly GCA_023548195.1. Classification (NCBI taxonomy): domain Eukaryota; kingdom Metazoa; phylum Chordata; class Mammalia; order Diprotodontia; family Potoroidae; genus Bettongia; species Bettongia penicillata. The sequence goes on from JAJHZJ010000154.1 coordinate 3,353,840, forward strand.
TTCCGTAGCTTGTACTGGGCCTTCAGAAGGGCCTGGCTAGGAATTTAGTTCAGTACCATGGCTAGCGGAGTGCCCATCTTGGCTAGGACCATGGCTAGAGAACACAGGCTAATTTAAGCTAGCCTGTAGGTGACCTCTAAGGATTGACTGGGAGATGGGGGATGGGTAGGGGATGGGAGAAGCAGGGATCCTCAGAAACTTGGGGAGCAGAAAATGAGGTGGCTGCTGCAGGACAGTCATTATTAGATTTGTCATGACCATACAGCAACTTTTGGTTGTTCATGGAACAAGGCTTGAATTCAGGGAATGTTTCAGGGCTTTTGAAGGATCTGGCTACATTGTATGGGCTCCCCATAAGCCCTCCCAGACCTAGCTACCCTTCTCTATGTCAGGCTTAGCCAGTGCCAGGCTGGCAGACAGGGGAGCTAGGTGCGTGCCTATAGCATCTCTTAACTTCTGCAGCATTAGGTGCTTTCCCTTATGCTAGGGGCCTGTCTTGTAGGACAGACAAGTCAGGGATAATAAGTCCTTCCCTGGGCTGTATCTTAGAGATCTAGACTGCCTGCCTTCTAATTCCCACGGGGGTTGGAGCCCTCAGGGTTGAGGGTGGGGTATCTGCTTAGAAAAGGGACTTTCAAAAATAAATAAATAAAAGAAAGGAGGCTTTCTCCCTTTTGTCCTGGAAGGGGCTGCATCCCACCCTGGGTTACCCTTGGCTATGAGCTGCCTTTCTTCTTCGCAGATGCCTTTTTGGGTGGGATTCAGACTATGTGCTTGTAGGCTGGGGTCACTCTTCTGTGTGAGATTAAGGGTCTGGGAACTTTGGCATAGACAAGAGGTTAAACTCCTGGACCAGAGTGGCTCTCTGGTTGGCTTCCCTCCTGGCCCCCAGCTGGTAATTACTGGATATTCAAAAGGGAGAGATTTTCATCCAGACCTGGAATAAGGGTCAATCCCATCTTATCTGAGTCAGTCCTGTTCAGGTTGGGGAGACAGGCAGTTTTTATCGAATGGGCCTAGGCAGAGATTTAGGACAGCCTGGCTTCTGGGCCTAGCCAAGCTGCTACCTGCCCCCTGGCCTGCTCCTTTGGAGCTCTCACTTTCCTCATCTGTAGACCTGATGGCCCAGGTGGTACCATGATACCATCGTACTGGCAAGATCTGCATTCAGATGCAGCCTAGGTGACCTCAGGCACATCGCACTTCCCCTCCTAAGTCCTTAGTTTCTTGATCTGTAAAATGGAGGGGAGGGGATAACTTCTCTTGAAGCCTGTCAAGCTTCAGTTCCAAAGTTCCGTGTTTTAAATGCGGCTTAACATAATCCAGTTCAAATCAACAAAACACTAATTCCCCTAAACATACACCATGTGTCAGTCCAGGCTCTGGGTTGGGGGTGGAGAAATGAAGTAGAGTTTTGCCCCTGACCTCAAAGAGCTTCTCATCTGATAGAAAAGGGGCCAGATCTGTGATTTCTTTGGCACAGAACTCCCAGATGAGAAAACTCCCCCCACTGATGCAGGTCACCACTTGTTTCCCAACTTGGTCTTAGAGGGCCCTTAGAAGGTGATTTGCTCAAGGTAACACAGCCTCTATTTGTCAGAGGCTGGACTTGAACTCAGGTCCTACTGACTGCAGTGACAGCTTGGTACCCTATGCCCCACTGCTGAGGGTGGAAAATAGAAGGGTGATAGAAGGAATGTGTTGAAGGCAAAGGATCAGGCAGGGCCTGGGAGCTGGCTGACTTGGAGGAAATAGGCAGGCCCCCCTCCTGTTGAATGCATTTCCTTGCCAGGGAAAGGGCTCATCCCCAGCAGGTTCACCACAGGGAGTGGGGGAGCAGGGAGGATATTATCCCCAGAAGCTTGCAGAGCCATCAGTTGGGTGTCCCTCTCCCATTTATAGTTAGCCATAATGATGAGATCACAGATTCTGAGGAGACCAGCAGCCCTCTCTGCTCTGAATCACAATCAGAAGAGAGAAGCCCAGAGGCAGACCAGGGCAGGCCAGGATCCCAGCCTTGCTGGTCAGCTCCGGGTACCCTCGTCTGGCTCATGGTCAGATGGTTCGGAGGCACCCCTGGTGGTCAGAGAACTCCCTGCGGAGGGTGAGGGAAAAGGAGAGATCCATAGGAACCAGTAACCAGGAGAAAGACATCTAACATCTCCAGGCTGGGGTTCTGGGCTTTGTAGATTCAGAGATGCCATTTCAGCTGCCCACTAAGTGGGGATTAGAGTGTGGTGACCTGATGGGAGTGTTTAAAGTACCAGAGTCATTTCTAAAGGGAAATGAAATGGACAATTTCTATAGCAGGATTATAGCTTCAAAAACTAGAAGTCGGGGTATGAGACCAAGTTAGGCAACTTTGGCCAAGTCATTTCTTCCACTGAGCATGTTTCCTCATCTGTAAAATGGAGGGCATTAAGTGAAATGATTTCAGAAATTCCTTCCAGCCCCCAAAAAGAGCCTTATGCTACTCTGTTCCTATATCTTTTTCACCCTTTCAGTTCTGGGCATTGTGGCTACTGCCTTGGACTTGAAGTCAGGAAGACCTAGGGTCTAGTGCCATTGCACACAGTAACTGACTGGAGGACCCTGGGCTGCTTGTTTGATGGCTTTCAGACTGAGTTATGTCATATGGAACATTAGGAGGGGGAGCTGATTGGCATCAACTGGGATGCTGGCCACATGTCAGGATGACCTGGAATCAAATCTTGTCTCAGACACTTGCTGACTGGCCTGGACAGATCAATTCCTCTTTCTCAGCCTTGGTTTCCCCATGTGTAAAATGGGGGTGAGAGGCAGCAGAGCATGGCCTGCTGAGAGTTGGACTCAGACTCAGGAGCACCTGTGGGTTTGATCAGACTTTCTGGAAATCACTTCCCCCTCAGGTGTCTCCCAGAGACTCATCTGCTCCTACCTAGGAGGGTTGTGGTCTGTGTCCAACACAAAGACTAAACACATGGATGACCCACATTAGACTGGGTCACGCCCTTGATGGAAGTCAGCACCAGGGAGAGGTGGGGAGACCAGACTCTCAGTCTGAAGGTGAGCAGGGACCAGTGAGGGCAACAGGCATCGCTAGGAAGCTTTTAGCATCCTGCCTCAGACACTTCTCACCTGAATGACCCTGGACAGGTCACTCTGGGCCTCAGTTTCCTCATCTGTAAAATAAGAGGGTTGGACTCTAAGGTTCTTTCCAGGGAAAGATACATGTGTCTATGGAGCCCAGATGTTTCCAATGAAACCTTGCCCTTCTGCCCCCGCTACCCCAGGGTGCTCTAGACTTTTTTGGATCAACAATCTAAGGTAGCCAGAACCTACCTAGGGAGTTAAAGAGAGCCTTGGACCTATGATTGCATTAGTTGGGGAACTCCAGGTGTAGAATCTCCCTCTGCCGGCTCTGATGGGCAGTCTTAGAGAATTATCCAAGTTACTCAGAGGTCAAATGATTTGTTGCGGCCACACAGCTACTATGTGTCAGGAGCCAGGCTTGAATACATGCCTTCCTAACTCCAGGGCAGGTTCTCAGTTCACACTTATACTGCTCTGGCTCTCCCTCAGCTTTTGTAGACCTTTGTGTCTTCATGTCTTAGGATTTAGAACTCAAAAGAACAGATTAATTAGCGAGTATTTATTAAGGACCTACTGTATACTGAGCACTAGGCTCATCTCTGGAGACACTATACCAGAAGTTAGACGGTGCTTGCCCATGCCGCAGCCCCAGGAAAGTCAACTTGGCAAAGCCTAGGACTGCTGCTCAGCAGATGGGTTTTCAGTGCAGAAAGCAAAGTACAGGGAATCACTTGTTGATCTTGTTGAAATATATTTTGGGTGCCGGGTTAAGGATCTGCTGCTGAGGAGATGCAATATCTTCCTGTCAGAGAACTTGGGATGAGGCAACCATATCACAGGAAAGTGAGTGGAACCATAGGGCAGGCAGGCAGCAAGATGCCAGGGTTGCCTAGACTCTGGGCTCCAAGTGATTGGCTAGGGAGAGGGCATGAAGGGCCAGGCCTGAGAGTCCAAGGCTCACCCTCTGATCTAGGCAATTCTACCCCAGCTGAGATCTGCATTAGGAGTTGAAGGAGGAGAGGGACAAGGTTCCTTCTGAAGGAACAGAAACGGCATATGACAAGGACTGTTAGAGGTCATATACCTAAGCAGTAGGTGATATGGACTGCAAAAATGAGCACTGGCTCTCAAGTTAGGGAAACCTGAGTTCAAGTCCCATCTGAGACACTAACTGTGTGACCCTAGGCAAGTCATTTCACCTCCATCTGCCTCATTTTCCTCACCAACCCTGGGAGTTCAATCCACCCAGATATACTTTGATGAATTCATTTTCTTGGCAGATTCATCACCAGCACACAGTAGACATCGGGGAAGGGCCAGGAGCTTTCCAGGGAGGACCCTCCCTCACTGTGTCAAGGGAAGCTCCCAGGCTGGGGGGCAGGACACCTATATTCTGTTCCTGGCTCTGAACTCTCTACCCTGTTGTTTCCTCCCTTTGAGCCTCAGTTTCTTCACCTGTAAAAGGAAGGAGTTTACTTAGAACCAGAGGAAGGCAGTGGGGATGGTGAAGGCTCAGAGATCAGGTCATGACAGGAGCCTCTAAGGGAACAAGGGATGCTTAGCCTGGAGAGCAGAAGATTGAAGGGGAATTGGCCTTGTTCAGAGGGGGAGGCAGGCCGGGGTAATGTCAGGAAGGGACTCCTAAGGATGGTAACTGTCCCCCAGTGGAGTGGGCTGCCCTGGGAGGAAGGGAGGCTATCCCTAGGAGACATGTACAAGCCAAGACTGGAAGGGCTTGGGGGGATGTGGGAGAGGTCTGAGACTCATTGGCTGCTGGTGCTCTGGGGACCCCATAGAAGCAGAGCCCAAGGCCCTTCCCAGCTCAGTCTCTGATCTGTGTTCTTAAGGCCTTCCTCGGACTTGTGTTCTGATGTTCTATGTTCTGACGTCCCTCTCAGTCATGTCATTCTGTGTTCTGTATTCTCAAGCCCCTCCTAGCTCTGACACTCCCTATTCTAAGGCCCCTCCCAGCCCTGACATCCCGTTCTAACCTCCTTCCCACCTCTGACATGCCCTGTTCTAAGACTGTTCCTAGCCCTGACATTCCATATGTGACACATCATACCAGCAAGAAAAGTCCCAGTGCTCTTAACATCAGAGAATCTGGATTCAAATACTATGTTTGAATACTTTTCCTTCTTGTGTGACCTTGGACACAAGTCCTTTAGTCTCTGTGAGCCTCAGTTTCCTCATCTGTAAAGTGAGTGACTTCTGTTCTAAGTGATCTCTGAGGACACCTACAATTTGACTCTACTGATCTAGGAGTCCCACATAACCCACTGTGATGCTGAGCAAGACCCTTGTGTGCTGAGCCTCAGTTTCCTCCTCTGTAAAAGGGTGTTGGACTAGCTAACTGAGGTGATCCTAGAGTCCTCCATGAAGCGTAATACAAATTCGGTCCATCAGTCAACAAATATTTATTAAGTGCCTACTGTATTCCTCACTTTGAGATGAGATGTTCGACATACAGAGATCTAAGCAATTAGTGTGTGCTCAGAAAAAGGTTCTGGTCCCTGCTGGGGAGGCCCCTGTGTCAGTGGGAGTGGGGAAGGCTCCTCCGGATGTAACAGTCATATCGGGGGTCTCCCCCATTCCTCCCATCATCCCTTTGCTGGGTAATTCTGCCCGTCGGGCCCCGGAGGCTCCATCCTTCCTGCCAGACCCAGGGTGGGCGTGAAGGGATTCAGACTACCCTCCACCCTCAAATAGGGCACCCGCACTTAAACCCTGCCCTGGACACCTAGTGGTTGTGTGACAGGTCCAGTCTCTTCCCTTCCTCATCTGTAAAATGGATCCCATTTATCTCCATCCTTGCCTGGGTGTTTGTGTCTTAGATCCATCACTCTATGTGGTCCATGAAAAGGTCACTTCAACTTGTCTGTCAGCTTATACTTTCTCAGCCTCAGTCTTCTCCTCTGGACAGTGGGTACCTATCTAGAACCAACCTCCATGGGCTGTGGTGGGAGAAACAGAGTTGGCCTTAGAGGGCATGAGGAGGGGAAGCAGGTGCATCTGGTTACCTTCCCTCCTGCCTGCCTCCTTCCCAGGGCTGACAATCCAGCATCTCCCATCTGTCACAAGCATTAGGTGCCAGGCCCTGTGTCCTCTCTCAGACTCCCCCTCTGGTTGCAGCCTCTCTCTTCCCTGAGCCTCCTCTGGGACTCTGCTTCCTGATTATGTAATATTTTGTAGGCTCTAAGTTTAGAGAAAACTTTGATTTCCAAGACTAGAAGATGCCCAACAAGCCCCAAGTCCCACAGTGACTCCAACCCCTTCTTGTGACAAAAATGGGTAAAATGAGTCCAGAGAGGGTTATGTAGAGTGAGTCCATGGAAGCCCTGTGTGTCCCTCTCTGGATACCTTTAAAGTGCAGACTGCAGGACCAAGGAGGTCTCCTTCCAGGTCTGAGTCCTCAGATCCAGTGTCCCCCTGACCCGCTAGGAGCACCTTGAGAAGAAGGACATGGGACCCCACCCCCAAGAGTCTGATGATGGCTCCCTGACCCTCTGGACTATCTTCTGGCACCAGCCCTGCTCCAGGCACCACCTAGGCTGATGACGGGGCTCCCTGGCTGAGACTATGGAAGAGGGAGAGGTGGTTGTCACTCCTCTGCTCAAGAACCTCCTTTGTCTCCCTACTACCCGTCAGATACAATGCAAACTCCTGTACCTGGTGTTCAAGGCTGTCTGTCATTTGGTTTCCAGTCTCATCTCCTATTCCTGCTTTCTCCAGGCAGTTTGGAGAGCTCTCTCCTGCATCCATCCTATGCTTTCCCACCTTCCCACTTTTGGCCCACACTGTTCCTACTCCAGTAATGCCCTCCCCACCATGTCCACCTGGTGAATTCCTCCCCATCCTAAATCTTGCTCTCCCAGAGAGCCTTTCCTGATTCCCTCAATCAGCTGCAGTCTTTTCCTGGATAGAATCCTGAATCCCTTTGGTGGTCTCTCTGTGGTGTGTTTAGTATGTGGGCATGTTCTATTACGGTCCTCTTCATTGGTGTCATGCTCCTCTACTGACTATAAGCCCTGTGAGGGCAGGAACCTCCCTTCCCCAGGACCAAAGGTCCAGCTGTGAAAGTGATGGATAGCCATCCTGGGCCCAGAAGGGACCTTCTCACCCTTCCTTGGTTTTGTTTGCTTTTTTGTAGGAAAAAAGAACGGAGGCATGGACAGGAACTTTGATACCCTAGACTTACCCAAGCGATCCGAGTCGGCCAAAGGTAAGCAGGGGCCACCAGGAGCCAAAGGGTCTGGAGAAGGGGGCCATCCTGGGCATTTCTGCCCCCCTCAAAGACTCCCCACTCATCACCAGGAGTGCCAGCTCTGGGTGTGAGGGTAGATCCAGCGCTTGTGCATTTTTGTCCCAAGTCCTTCTTCTCAGCTCCCAGAATCAACGACTCTGAGGTAGGACCTCAGATGTCAGGTGGGCAGAAATCCTTTATTAAGAGCCCACTGTGTGTGGGGCCTTGTGCTAAGCACCAGGGATACAAAGAAAGGCAAAAGAAAGATAATAAACAAGCAACGTTTGCTGTATACAGGAGAAATTGGAGATGACCCATAGAAGGATGGAAGGCAGCTGGCCCCTCTCTTAGCTGACCAAGGACGCCCACTGCCCCAGAGCTAACAAGTCCTCTTGTCCCCATGAGCTGTCCCTTAGGAGGCAGGTGGGTCACACCATAGAGAGAACATTGCTCTTAGACCCCAAAAGACCCAAGTTCAAATCCTGCCTAGGTACTTACTAGCTAGATGATTCTGGACAAGTCTCTTAACCTCTTGCCTCAATTTCCTCATCTGTCAAATGGAGGTCATCATAGCACCTGCTTCCTAGGGTTGTTGTGGAGATCAAGTGTGATAACAGAGGCCAAGCACCTTGCAGACATTAGCACACTCTGTGCTTCTATCAATGAGGACAGTGATGATCCTGATTCTTTCATGAGGAGAAGTGAGCTGAAAATAGATACTGTCTCCCCCTAGTGAAGGCAGTCCCAGCATTCAGAGGATCATGGATTTCAATGGAAAGGAGACAAACTGCAATCTAGCCCCCTTGTTTTACTGCAGAAAAGACTGAGACCCAAAGACTTCTCCAAGATCCCACAGATTAGGGAAAATGGGAGTGGCTGAAATGATACTGGAGCCCAGTCCCTGTGGCTAAAGCACCAGGCAGGGCATCAGGCTTCCTCCTGTGTCAGAAGCTGCTGATTGAATATGAGCTTCTAAGATTCTAACCCTCTGATGTTTTAATATTCTGGGCTTCCAGCTCAGACTTTTGAGTGTGTCCCTTAGAACACTGGCAACACAGCACTTTGAATGCTGGAATCTAGAACTTCAGAAGCAGAAAATCAGATCATGAGAACCTTAAAATGTTAGAGCAGCAGGAGCATAGATTCTCCAACATTAGAAATACAGAAGATTCAGATCTGGAGCCTTCGAAATACAAAATCTGAAAGTGACGGACTATTAGATCACTAGAAATACTGAATTTTCAAGTGTTACATATGACGGTTCTCTTTTCTTTTTTTAAAAAAAATTAATTTGTTTTCAGTTTTCTACGATTACTTCCATAAATCTTAGATTTTCTTCCCCTCACTCCCCACTCCCTCCCTGAGATGGCGTGCAGTCTTATACGGGTTCCACACATACATTCTTACTAAATACATTTTCACCTTAGTCATGTTGCATAGAAGAATTAAAATGAATGGGAGAAACCATGAGAAAACCCCAAACAAACATAACACAAGAGAAAATATTCTGCTTCATTCTACTTTCCAGTTCCATAGTTCTTTCTCTGGTTGTGGATGGCATTTTGCCTCAAGAGTCCTTTGAGAATGTTATAAGTCCTTGCATTGCTGTGAAAGACTAAGTCTGCCAGGAAAATTCCTCACTCACTGGGGTTGTTGCTGGGTACAAAGTTCTCCTGGTTCAGCTCCTTTCACTCAACATCAGATCATATAAGTCCTTCCAGGCCTCTCTGAAGTCTACCTGTTCATTATTTCTTATAGCGCAATAGTATTCCATTCATATACCATTATTTATTCAGCCATTCCCCAATTGATGGGCATCTCCTTGATTTCCAGTTTTGGGCCACCACAAAGAGAGCTACTATAAATATTTTTGTACATGTGGGACCCTTTCCCATTTTTATGATCTCTTTGGGATAGAGTCCCAGGAGTTACATTGCTGGGTCAAAGGGTATGCACATTTTTGTAGCCCTTTGGGCATAGTTCCAAATTGCTCTCCAGAATGCTTGGATCAGCTCACAGCTCCACCAACAATGAATTAGTGTTCCAACTCTCTCTCATCTTCTCCATTTATCATCTTCCTGTTCTGTCATGTTAGCCAATCTGATAGGTGTGATGTGGTACCTCAGAGTTGTTTTGATTTGCATCTCTCTAATCAATAGTGATTTAGAGCATTTTTTCATATGACTAGATAGCTTTAATTTCTTCCTCTGAAAACTGCCTATTCATATCCTTTGACCATTTATCAATTGGGGAATGACTTGTATTCTTGTACATTTGACTGAATTATCCATATATTTTAGAAGTGAGGCCTTTATTACAGACACTAGTTGCAAAAATTCTTTCCCAGTTTTCTGCTTCTCTCCTAATCTTGGTTGCATTGGCTTTGTTTGTGCAAAAGCTTTTCAATGTAACATAATCAAAATTATCCATTTTACACTTCATAATGTAATCTTTCTCTTGTTTGGTCAAAAATTTCTCCATCCTCCATAAATCTGACAAATACACTATTTCTTACTCCCCTGATGTGTTTATATTATCAGTCTTCATACATAGATCATGTATCCATTTGGACTTTATTCTTATGTACAGCATCAGGCATTGGTCTATGCCCAGTTTCTGCCACTCTGTTATCCCGTTTTCTCAGCAATTTTTGTCAAACAGTGAGTTTTTATCCCAGAAGCTGGGGTCCTTGGGTTTTTCAAACAGTAGATTGTTATATTCATTGACAACTGTGTCTTGAGTACCTAACATATTCCACTGGTCTACCCTGCTATTTCTTAGCCAGTACCAAGTGGTTTTGAAGATTGCTGCTTTATAATACAATTTGAGGTCTGGTAGGGCTAGGCCACCTTCCCTAGCATTTCTTTTCATTAGTTCCCTTGATATTCTGGACCTTTTGTTTTTCCTGATGAATTTGGTATATTTTTTTCTAGTTCTAGAAAATAATTATCTGGTAGTTTGATTGGTATGGCACTTCAATAAGTAAATTACTTTAGGTAGAATTGTCATTTTTATTGTATTAGCTTGGCCTGTCCACAAGCAACTGATGTTTTTCCATTTACTTAGATCTAATTTTATTCGTGTGAAAAGTGTTTTGTAGTTGTGTTCATATAGTACCTGGGTTTGTTTTGGGAGGTAGACTCCCAGATATTTTATAGTGTCTACCGTAGCTTTAAATGAGATTTCTCTTTCTCTTACCGTTGGGATGGTTCTCTTTTCTAACACATCCAAGTGACTCCTTCCCACAATACCCCCACAATCTTCCTTTCTAACAGAGTATCAGCAAACTGACAGATCAGTGCAATGGGGCCAGGTCTGCCAGGATGGCTCCTTCCAAGCTTAGGGGTCATCATTATTATTACAGAGAGGCAGCTAGGTGACTCCGTGGATGGAGTCAAGAAAACCTGGGTTCAGATCTCACTTCAGTCACTAACTAGGTGTGTGACCTTGGGCGGATCATTTCACTTCTCTGCCTCAGTTTCCTCAACTGTAAAATGAAGATAATTGTAGTACCTGCCTCCCCAGTCTGTTCTGAGGATCAAAGGAGATAGTATTTGTAAAAGTGATTAGAACAGCACCTGACAGTAAGCACTGTATAAATGCTAGCTTTTATCATTATCATTAAGACTTCTCTTCAAAGAAGGATGAGGCATATGTGGGCAGATGTGACCCATTTGGTTGATTCATTTTGCCCAAACCACCTGCTTAGGGTCGTGCATCAGAGGCAGGGCTTGGGCCTGTGCTATATAGTCCATCCCCTTCATTTTACAGAACGAGAAACAGGTCCAGTAGAATCAGAAGTGAGATTCAAAATCAGTTCCCCTGACTCTGAGTCTGGGTTGCTATCCATTTTTACCACAGCTGCTTCTCTTTATAATAATATTTAGCAATTCTATCATGCATTAAGGTTTGCAGAGTGTTTTACAAATATCCCATGTAATTCCTACAACAAGCCTGGGAGGCAGGGAAGCTCTTATTACCCTCATCTTACCAGTGAGTAGATGAAGGCTGAGAGGCTTAGTGATTTGTCCAGGACCACACATTAGGAAGCATCTGAAGTGGGATTTGAACTCGGATTTTCTTGCCTGCTCTCTGAGCTTCTTGGCTGTCTTGTCATTGTCATGATTATAAAGTGCACCTCTGCAGAGAGGGTTCTTCGCCTGGTGGTCCGTGGACTTGCTTTCTTCATTTTCTGTTCATCATATTTCAATGTCATTGGTTTGTTATCTTTATATTATACTTTGTATATTTAACACCATGATTCTGAGAAGGAGTCATCCATGGATGCTGCTCTACTGGGCTGGCTGTTCAAGGGGTTGAGGACCCAGCAAAGGTGAAGACACCCTGGTCTGAAGGCTACTTAGGAGGAAGGTGGGGTGCAGTGGAAGAGCAGAGTCCTGAGCCCCAGAGCAAGAGACCTGGATTCCAGTCCCAAGGCTGCCTCTCCAGCTGGTGTGGTGGGCACTATGGGTGGTCAGCTCAGTCCTGGGCACTGGGCCTCTTTATTCTCCTGTCAAATGGGGAAAATGAACCTTGTACTAGTTTTGAACAAGGCTTTGAACACCTTAAAGGATGAGAGAAATGGGAGCTGAGGTGCCATTGTCACTTGGAAGATACTACAGAAATGGGAGGTATTGTAAGCCAGCTCTGGGCCCTCAGTACTCCTACCCCCTCTCCTCGAACCAATTCATGGTGTCAAGGCTCCTTCCTCACCAGCCTTTGTTCAGTGCTCACTTCAGAAAGCAGGTCAATGCTGAGAGAGGAAGCAGGGGGCGGGGGGAAATCTAAGGAACCAGCAGCTCAGCCCAGGAGAGATGCTGCTGTTGCCATGGTGATGGTGTTCCTGGACTGGAGGCCAGCTTCCTTTCTGCGGTATCTGTGTCTAACTCAGAGTGCCCAAGGTCAGGGTGGGGGAGCAGAGGGGACACATAGGTCCTGCTTGACTCTGGCCTAGAAACAGAGCCTGGATGGGCCAAGGGCTCTGCCAGCCTTGAGTGTGAGGTGGGGGAGTGCACCGTCTTTTTGGGGGCCTCATCCAGGACTTGGGCCATTTCTGCCCCAGAGAAATTTTCTAGGACCCCAGGGCTCTGGAGTCATAAGAGACCATAAAGGCCATTAAGTCTAAACATTTCATTTTGCAGAGAAATAAACTGAGACCTAGGGAGGGCAACTATTTTGTCTAAGGTTACACATAAGTTCAGAGAGCTGTTACTGGAAAGTCAATTATGTGCATAGTCAATCAAGCACAAACCCTCAGAACAGCCATGTGAGGTAGGTGGATGAACATAGTGAGTCTCATACAGGGGTTAAGTCACACGCCTAACAAACATCTTGAGTCAGGACTTGAACCCAGGTCTTCAGCACTCCATCTACTACACCCTGCTGATGGCCTCTTCCTTGACTCCCTTCCTGATCCCCAAGACGGAGGTCCCCTCCTCTCCACCCAGTCCCCTTGGATCTAGTTTGTCTGTGCCTGCAGAGCAATGTGTCATCTCTCCAAGCTGGGCTGCACGTTCTCTGAGGAAAGGGGAAGATTTCACTATGTCTTTGCCTGACTAGAGCCAAACACACATTCAGTGTTTAATACATGCTTACTCTACTGACTTGGTCAATTGAAATGAGAGGCCAGAGCAGGAAGCTTAGTTATCTTAATAAAATCAAAAATGAGTCAGGCTCAAGGCTGGAAGAATGTCTAGGGACCAACTGACAAGCAAATATCAGCGTGATTGGGGCTGGGCAAGAAGCAATCTGCCTCAGGTGGGGAGGATCCTAAGAGATAAGGGGCCTGGCCAGCCTGGCGGGGGCTTGAGCAGAGGGTCTGACTGGGCCCATTCTCGAAGGCTCCTGGGATGTGGCTTCAGCCACGGACAGCTCCGGCTTTTCTATGACTAACTGCTGTCTCTCTGTTGCCCCTGGTGGACAGCAGATAGGTGGCCCTTATGAGGGCCAGAAGGACTGATTTGTTCCTGGCCCCTGGGAACAGCCAGTGAAAGGGAAATTTCAACTCTGTTGGATGTAGGATGGGGGGGGGCGTGGCTGTAGCCCCTCTTCAGCTCCATGGTTAAGCCCTCATTCTGGGCATTCTGGAGAGAGATGACTAACAGAGGAAGCAACTATGGAGACCGTTCTCTTTATCCCCAGGTCTGGTAGAAACAAGATTCTGGATTCAGTTCTGGAAGGGATCTAAGAGACTGTCTAGTCTGAAACTTGCATTTTTTCAATGACAAGGAGGGGTTGGTAAATGACTGGTTCAGGGTCACCCAGGAGCCCTTCTTTGGATCACATTGCGCTCTCTACGGATACTAAGTGGGGGCTGTTCTTGGCAAGGAAAGGAATGTGTCAGGATGGGATGACCTCAGACACTTAGCAGCTGTGGGATCCTGGATGAGTCACTTGAACTCTATGCCTCAGTTTCTTCATCTGCAAAATGGGGGTGATCCCAACACTCATCATCCAGGATCACTGCCAGATAGGGTCTCACACGTAGTAGGTGCTCTATATAAATGTTACTTATTGTTCGTGTGAGGACCGAGTGAGGTCTTGTTTGCAGACCTTAAAGTGCTATAAAAATGGTGGTTGTATCATTAATTACTGATTAATTAATTGCTAATTAGTAATTACCAATTAATAATTTTTAGTTTTATGCTATATATTAATATTATATTATTTATAGTTATATTATATTAATATATTATATTATTTTATTATATTAATTACCAATTAATAATTGTGTTTTATGCTACATATTAATATAATATATTATTATATTATATTATTTATAGTTATATTATTATATTATTTTATTATATTAATATTATAGTGCATTAATATATAGCATAAAACTAACAATTATTAGTCATAAGATTATGGACAGAGTTACTAAGAGACTTGGCCAAGGGGATGCAGCTGGTGCCTGAGGCTGAATTTGAACTCAGGACTCCAAGGTCAGTGCCCTATCCACTGAACCATATGGTCTTTAAAGCAGTCAGCAAGCATTTATCAAGTGCCTGCTAGATACCAAACACTGTATCTAACAAGATAAATCCTTCTAAGAGGTTTCCTATTTCTCACTGTGACATCGAAGCTCCCCCGACCCCATATGGGGATCAGGGAGGATGCTGGGAGCAGCTTCACAGAGAGGTCCTTGGGAGGTCCCCCAGAGATGCTCATAGGCCCCCTAGTGGGTGTCAGAGGGCAGGCTGTGGGTCACCAGGCCCCATCCCTGAATAGCTGAGGGCTCTCACAAGGTGAGCAATGACCAGTGGCAGTCCTGGGCATTTTCAGAGAAAGACAGTTTTCTCCTGAAATAATCTCTTTGGCCCACAGGCACCAGGCCTTCCCTTCCACTAACTGTCCCCCTCCAAGGCACCCTCCCCCTAGCCATTTCAAGGCCCACTTGGCTCCTTCTGCCTTTTCAGTTTCACACCTTACCCCCTCCCTGCACTCCCCAGTCCAGCCCCATCGGTGCCCTGCTGCCCCTTACACACATCCATCCATCTCCAGAATCTAAGAACTTGCTTTAGTTGTGCCCAAAAGGTTGGGGTGTAGAGTGTGTTCAGGGAGGACCAGTACCTTCGGTGCCCTGCTGCCCCTTACACACATCCATCCATCTCCAGAATCTAAGAACTTGCTTTAGTTGTGCCCAAAAGGTTGGGGTGTAGAGTGTGTTCAGGGAGGACCAGTACCTTTGGTGTGATGGCTGCTGAGCCCTTTTTGGGGCTCTTTCCACCTAACTCTCACCTGTGTCTCCAAGAAGCTGCAGCATGCGCAGTGGCCACACCCCAGTAAACCATTTTGGCAGACAAGTCAAACCAGGTTGAGGGTAACCAGTGGTTTTCAAACCCATTGGTGAGTTAGGGGAATGTCTACCCCAAGCATGTGAAAACTTTCTCTGATGGAATGAGCAGATGAGAACAGTTTGTTCCAATGGCCATGAAGGCAGCTGAAGCAGAGCTTGGTTAGACACTGAAGATGCCAAGGTCATCCACTGCATCCTGAGCCATCACCAGTTGTCTTGACTCTGTCCTGCCACTGGACTGTGATGACTCTGGAGGAGAGAGTGAGGCTGGTAACTTCATGCAACTCTGCCTCGCTTAAATCCAACTTATGCACAAATCAAAAGACATCACCCATACCATTTCACTATTATGCCTCAAAGTCTTGTAGTAACAGGCAAGTGATGAAGCAGCAGTGGGACTCAGCAGCCCCCTGGGTGTCTGAGCAGACTTTTAAGGATCTCAGTGCTCACCTCCTGGGGTGAGGAAGGGGGCTAGAAAAGGTGCCCTGAACACTGTCTGCTTTCCCAACCCTGGCTTAATTACTGTGGCTGGCGGGGAATCTCACTATGTGGCTGAAACACACAAAAAAGTACAAAATGTACGAAAACATCTGCAAAGATGATTCCACTCACCCATTGGCACATGGAATGTGTGCACACTAGTAGACAACACAAAATCCAGTAGACCTGAAAGAATAACTGCTCTTGTTGCAATAGAACTCAACAGGTATCACATCCAAATAGCAGCCCTGAATGAAACAAGGTTGACAAATGAAGGCCAGCTTACTGAAGTTGGGGCTGGATACACCTTTTCTGGAGTGGGAGTGGTGAAGGAGAGCGCCGTGAAGCTGGTGTGGGTTTTGGAATCAAAACCAATCTAATCAGCCAGCTGGCATGCCTGCCAAAAGGGGTAAATGACTGGCTCATGACAATGTGATTGCCACCCACAGGAAAATGCTATGCCACCGTCAAGAGTGAATAGGCTCCCACCATGGCAGACCCTGATGAAGTCAAAGAAAAATTTTATAAGATCTAGAGACCCTTATCATCAAGGACCCAAAAGAGGACAAGCTTATAATCTTGTGTGACTTTAATGCTAGAATAGGCTCAGACTGCCAGACTTGTCAGGGAGTCCTAGGGAGAAATGGAGTTGGAAACAGCAACAGCAATGGTCATTTACTGCTGAAGACTTGTGCATCGCATGACCTTCTCATCACCAACACTGTTTTCTGTTTACCTAAATGTAATAAAACTTAATGGATGCACCCTCACAGCAAACACTGGCATCTAATGTGACTATGTGATAGTAAGAAGAGACAGACAAGATGTGAGAGTGACAAAGGCAGTGTGTGGTGCAGAGTGCTGGACTGATCACAGACTTATCCTTTCCAAGCTAAATATTTGCGTTCATCAAAAGTGTCACCCCCAAGGCAAAATGACTACCAGAAGAATTAATGTCAACAAATTAGAGCTCTTCTCTGAGCATGAACAGTTTGCTACTGACTTGGAGGGAAAGTTGAGCCAGCACACAGCTGGCAACAGGGGAGCAGAAAAGGAGTGGGTAGCTCTCAGAGATTTGGTGTACAAAGCTGTATTTGCTCATCTGAGTCAGAACACTTGCAAACACCAAGACTAGTTTGATGAAAATGATGGGGAAATTCAGAAACTGCTAAATAAAAAACGAGAACTCCACAGGATTTACCAGCAAGATAGTTTGTCCACCTCTAAGAAGGAAACATTTAATTCCATCAAAAACAAAGTACAAGCAAAGCTTAGAGAGATGCAGGATTCCTGGCTCAGTAAGAAGGCAGATGAAATTCAACTTTGTACTGATAGTAACAATCCAAAGTAGTTTTATGATTCCCCGAAAGCTATTTATGGACCAAAAACCTGTGGTGCATCACAACTACTCAGTGCTGATGGAGCCACATTGATTAGTGATAAGGACATGATCCTAGAGAGATGGGATGAACACTTCCATAGTGTTCTCAACAGACCATCATCAATCAATGCTGAGGCCATGGGCCTTTTATCTCAGGTTGAAGTCAATCCCTCCTTAGCTGAACTTCCAACTGAAGAAGAGGTTTTGAGGACAATTAGGCTCCTTTCATGTGGCAAAACACCTGGTGCTGATTCTATTCCAGCTGAAATTTACAAGGTAGGGGGACCATTACTCATACAAAAGCTAACTTAAATTTTCCAGGTTATATGGCAAGAGAAGGTTATCCCCCAGGAGTTCAAAGGATGCTTGCATTGTCCATCTCTATAAAGGTAAAGGGAATAGATTGTCCTGCGACAATCACAGGGGAATCTCTATGTTAGTCATTGCTGACAAAATTCTTGCTAGAGTCCTCCTTAATAGGCTGATCCTTCACCTGGAAGATGGTCATATACCTGAGAGCCAGTGTGGCTTCAGAAAGGGCCAAGAAATAGTTGATATGGTGTTTTCTGCCTGACAATTCCAGGAGAAATGCCAGGAGCAGAACAGAGATCTGTACACAACCTTTGTAGATCTGACCAAGGCCTTTGACACTGTTAGTCATGAGGGCTTATGAAAAATTATGTCAAAATTTGATTGCCCAGAAAAGTTCAGTATTGTACCTCAATTTCATGGTGGCATGTTTGCCTGGGTTCTGGATACTGAACAAAGCTCTCATGCCTTCCCAGTCACCAATGGAGTGAAACAGGGCTATGTGCTTGCTCCCATGCTTTTTAGCATGATGTTTTCAGCCATGCTGTCAAATGCTTTCAATGAGGATGAACATGGCATCAAAGTCAGCTACTATACTGATGATAAGTTCTTCAATTTGAAAAGGCTACAAGCCAAGACTAAAGTGGAGGGAGTGTTGGTGCATGATTTTCTGTTTGCAGGTGATTGTGTACTCAATGCAGCCTCTGAAGCTGAGATGCAACAGAATATGGATCAGTTCTCTGCTGTTGTGCTAATTTTGGCCTAATAATTAACACCAAAAAACACAGGTGCTCCATCAGCCACCTCCACCATCCATGTGTGGAACCATCAGTTACAACAAATGGAGAAGTTTTGAATGCTGTGGATAAGTTCACTTACCTTGGTAGTGTACTTTCCAGGGATGTACACATTGACAATGAGGCTGACGCATGCATGCATTGCCAAAGCTAGCTCAGTGTTTGGGAGGCTCCGAAGAAAAGTATGAGAGAGAAGAGGTATTAGACTGACTGCTGAACTGAAGGTCTACAGAGCCGTTGTGCTGACCTCATTGTTGTATGCCTGTGAAACATGAACAGTCTACCAGCGCCAGGAAACTGAATCACTTCCACTTGAACTGTCTTAGGAAGCTTCTGAGGATCACCTGGCAGGATAAGGTACCAGACACTGAAGTCCTTACTTGAGCTGAACTGCCAAGTATTCAAACTATGCTTCAGAGAACACAACTCTGATGGGATGATCACGTTGTTCAAATGCCAAATGTATGCTTGCCAAAAAGACTAATTTATGGAGAACTTGCATGGGGCAGGCTATCACATGGCAGCCAGAAGAAGCTATACAAGGACACTCTTAAAGTCTCTCTCGAGAACTTTGGATTTGACTGTGCAACATGGAAGACACTGGCACAGGACTGCTCAGCATGGCATGCCCACACCAGAAAGGGTGAAGGGTGCTGTGCTCTTTGAGCAAAGCAGAATTGAGACAGCACAAAGTAAACACAGGATGCACAACTTTGGGATATCCACCCCAAATATTCACATGGACTCTCTGTGCCCAACCTGTGGTAGAGCATTCGAGCTCGCATTGGTCTGATCAGCCACAGTCAGACACACTGAAATTTCACTTTACAATGGTGATGTCATTTTGGTCTTTTTCGGAGACAAAGGACAACAACCAGCCCAGAAGGTTCTCCTGAGGCCCCTCAAATCCCACCTTGTACTGGGGGTCATTCCTTGTCTCCAGGCTGCTGTCCATACCATCAATACATCTCATTATTTACATCAATCAACATTTATTAAGGTCCTACTATGTGCCAAGAACTGTTCCAAGTGCTGGGGATACAAAAAGAGATAAAGTGCCAGACCTGTTTTCCTCGTCCCTTGCCCCTCTCCCCACCCCAGCCCTTTAGACTGGGAGCTCCTTGAGACCAGAATCTTTTCTCATACCCCAGAGCCTAGCACAGAGCCGGCACCTAGCAGTGAACACTTAATAATGTTGCTTGACTGACTATGGCTCTCTCAGGGCTAAGCTGATCCCATAATTTTCTCTCTTACATTTTTATTTGTCGAAGCTCTCATTTTCTCCTCACCTTTGCTCCCTCCTCTCCAGAGAGCCTTACACTGATTTTTTTTGAAGTGGGCAAAGATCAATTCAGCCAAGCTAGCCAGTGCCTCAGTCAAGTCTGATTGTGCCTGCGGTGTACCATGCCCATGATACCTGGCCTCTTCAAGGAAGGGAGGGTGCTGTGGGATTTCCTCCTCTTTGGGGCCAAGCTCTGATCACATATTTCTCACTAAAGGCTACATATGGCCAATCATGGCTGACTGTTCTCTCTCCCAGAGACTTGCTGCTTTTTCACAGGCACCTTCAGTGCCTTAGTCCAAAGGAGAGAGGGCTATGAGAGGAGTAGGGTAGTGAGGAAGACCGAAGGAGGACTTTATCCCTTTATTCCTCACCCCCTTGGGCCATCCTGGGGGCAGGGCCTCATCATGACCACTGAGGGAGGCTGGGACCCTCAGGGCAGATTTGGGGCTAAATCTATCCTTTCCCCAAGGGGCCTTTCCTTGGGTTGATACGAGGTCCCATTCCTACCGATGCTCAGAGTTGATCTGTCCTGCCCGGTTGCTATGGAAGAAGGGAACGAGACAAGCTCCCACGTCATGGACCATTTCCCATTTTCTTCACATGAGCCCTGGGGTGAGGGGAGGGTTGCACATAGTGGGGCAACAGTGGCCTCTGTCCTTGGGTACTGGTGATGGTGCTGTTGGCTTGATTTGTGGGCCCAGAACAATGGGATTTAGTGCAGGAATGCTGGATTAGGGTGGACAGAGGGGAAGGGGGGGCAGAGTTTGAGTCAAATCTTGCAGCTGTGTGCCCTCAGACGAGATCCTCCTTCTCACTGGACCTCCATGTCCTTAATAAAAATCAAGATAATAATTAATACTCTCACTCTGAGGGAATTGTTGAAAGAAAGTCCTTTGTATATCCAGAAACACTCCCATGCTTGCCCCAGGCTAGGCACTGTGGGGGGAGAGCAGACACAGCTGTCCCCTTAAAAGGCAGGAAGGTTTATAGTATTTAAAAGTAGAACAAACTCTAAGGTTCACTTAATCTGACCCCTTCAGCTGGGGACAGTCCATCTTGGAGGAGGGAGGGGATGGGACTTGTCCAAGGTCACACAGCCAGCAAGGAAATAAGCTGGGATTGGGGGCCAGGCCAGGTCTCTGGGGAGAACACTCCCTGCCAGAAACAATCAGACAGAAAGCCAAGGCAGGATTTCAGGAAGGGGCTGGCTGAGAAGGTGTTGAGTCCTGGGGGACCCTGGGGCCAGGCCCACTCTAGGGAGGCCAAATCCTTCTCCTCTAGCTGTCCCTGGGATGATACAGATAGAACTTGGCCCTGAGATATTTTAGGAATCTGAGGTCAGGCCTGTGGAGAGCAGACCATGATTTACTCCAGCCCAGAGTTTCCAGTGTCTGCCAAGAGGGCTGGATGTTAGCTTTGGAAGCAAAGCTGGACAAATCGGGGACTGGTCCTGGGAGTAGAATGGGAAGGGCCCTCGGGTGGGGTCCAAGCTCCATATTTTACAGGTGGTAAACTGAGGCCCGGAGACTGTCCATGCCTTAACCCTGGTGGGACTGAGGGCTTCAGAAGGCACCTGCTGAGTCATTGATAGAAAGTCTTCCTTTTTCTACAAATTACAAAGACAAATCTCAGCTTGTACCCCGGGGATCCTGAGCCTCAACAGTAACTCATTAAAATGATAATAGCATTCACATGGCCTTCGGAGCTTTACAGAGCACTTTACTGAGGTTATCACAATCACCTACCAGAGACGTGAGCTTCCTTTTTTCCTTTTCCTTCTTTCTCTTTCTTTCTTTCTTTCTTTCTTTCTTTCTTTCTTTCTTTCTTTCTTTCTTTCTTTCTTTCTTTCTTTCTTTCTTTCTTTCTTTCTTTCTTTCTTTCTTTCTTTCATCTCTTTCTTTCTTTCTTTCTTTCTTTCTTTCTTTCTTTCTTTCTTTCTTTCTTTCTTTCTTTCTTTCTTTCTTTCTTTCTTTCTTTCTTTCTTTTTATTTCTTTCTTTCTTTCTTGACAATCAGGATAAAATGCCTCCCCAGGGTCATACAGCTAGTAAGTGTCTGAAGCCAAATTTGAACTCGGGTCCTCCTGACTCTAGGGCGACACCTAACTGCCCCTGGGAAACACTCTTATTACCTACATTTTACAGATAAGAAAAGTGAGTCTGAGAGAGGTTTAAATGCTTTGCCTGGGGTCACCCAGCTGAACAGTGTTGAGTCAGGATTTGAACTGAGTTCTTTCAGATTCCAAGTACAACAGTTCATCCACTTGGTCCTATAGCAGCCACAAGGTCAAGGCATCGCATCTCTCCAATGGTGGGTTTTCTCACCTTTCACATGTTCATGCTCATGCTCATGCTTCTTATCTGCAGAGAGTCAGGAAAGCCTCTCTGGAACTATGACCCTGGGCAAGTCACTTCACCCTGTCTGCCTCAGTTTCCTCATCTGTCCAATGAGCTGGAGAAGGAAATGGCAAGCCACTCTGGTGTCTCAGCCAATAGGGTCACAAATTGCTGCATACGACTGAACTGACTGAACACCAGCCCAAGCATCCCAGAGTCATGGGCAGGACAGTAACCTAGAGGCACTTCATTCCTCAGTGGTTCAGAAAACATTTTGAGAGGGATTTAATCACTCAAAAGAAACAGCATTGACTGAGTACTATACTGCATGATGGGCCCTGGGCCAGGCACCCTCAGCTCTTGTAGAATGAGAATACAAAGTCAGGTCAAGGCCTGGGGATGGTTTAGCTTAAAGGAGGAAGTGTGTCCAGTGCTATAAGGCTGGCAGTGCTTTATGAATAACATCTCATTTGGTCCTTACCACAGCCTTGAGAGGATGGTGCTAGTATTGTACCCATTTCACAGATCAAGCAGAATTGGCATGACTTGCCTCCAGTCAAATAGCTAGTATGTGCCTGAGGCTGTATTTGAACCCAAGTCTTCGTGACTCCAGGCTTAGCTACCCCTAGCCACTAAAGGGAGATTTTTGATCCTACACTAGATGCATTTGAGGTCATATCGGGGAGGCCCTTAGAGATCTGTCAAACTTCCCTCACTTCAGATGAGAAAACCAAGGCCTTGGGACAGAAGTGACTTGTCTAGGGTCATCACATAGCTAGGGAGCTGCAGAGCAGGATTTGATCTCAGGTCCTTCTTTCCTTCTCCTTCCCATGTTCTCTCCCAGTCCTGATATCTTGGGCTTTAGGGCACCTGGTGCTTGTGTCTCCTGCCCTGGCTCTAGGTACCAGCCCCTCTCCATCTGAGGGCAGCTTGGGCTGAGGTCTCTGCCTCCTCATGGGCAGGGTAGAGGGGCAGGGGGAGGGGAGAGCCTAGAGGCCAGAGCTTGGGAGGGCTCACGAACCTGAGTCCCTCTCTCCCCAAGGCTTCGAACTGCTTTACCAGCCTGAAGTGGTGCGTCTCTACCTCTCCGTCCTCACTGAGAGCCAGAACTTCAATACCCTGGAGGCCGCAGCCGGGGCTCTGCAGAACCTCAGCGCTGGCACCTGGATGGTGAGTACCCCCATGGGGGCTCTGCCTCGGGCCTGGGATGCCCCAGATGACTGCATGGGAGAAAGAGCCTCTTCATTCCTGAAGCCAGAGCCCCCACCCCAAGAGACACTCCAATCTGGGCTTGGGAGGGCCTTCTGGGGGCCAGAATGAAGCAAGCAGCGCTGGGGACCAGAGCTGGAATCCTGGATTTTTTTTTGAGGCAAGCAGGGTTAAGTGACTTGCCCAGGGCTACACAGCTAGTCAGTGTCTAAGGCCAGATTTGAATTCAGGTCCTCTTGGCTCCAGGGCCTGTGTGCCACCTCTTTCTCAAAGCTCAGCGTAGATACCTCCCCTCATCTGCTGCCAGTCAGTAAAGGCCACGTCCTCTCTCCCCGCCACCCCCAGGTTTGGGTTTTCCTTTCTCTAAAGCAATCAGCCCATCAGCAGACATCACACCTGTCTAGGGATACAGAAGGAGGTAAAAGCCAGTCCCTAGCCTCAGGGAGCTAGCTGAGAGGCTCCTCCTCAGGGGCTAGTATAAAGGAAGAAAGCAAGGCCCACAAGGCAGGTGACTTGCTTAAGGTCCCCCAGCTAGGAAGGAGCCAGGCTGAGTCTGGTGTTGTCAGCTTTCTGAATCGCTTCATGAGGTTTCCGTCCTCACATCTCTCAGGATGGGGTGATTTAAACAAGATGAGGCTGATGCAGTGAGATGATGGCCTGATTTGGAGGCAAAGGGCCTGGGTGTGAATATCAGTTCTGCTCCTTGCCCAGTCACTCCTGGGCCTTGGTTTCCTCACGTGTTAAATCCAGGGGGTGTGCCCTTGGGTGGGGCTGGGGAGAAGGAAGGTGGGAGGGCCAGGGTGGGGCAAGCTCAGGATACCAGGGGCATCCTCTCTGCCCTGCCCAGTGGTCCACGTACATCAGGGCCATGGTGCGCAAGGAGCGGGGGCTACCGGTGCTGGTGGAACTTCTCCAATCCGACTCGGACAAGGTGGTGCGGGCTGTGAGCATTGCGCTCAGGAACCTGTCCATGGACCGGCGGAATAAGGACCTCATAGGTAGGGAGGAGGCGGCCCCTCTGCCACCGGCCCCCCAGCCTTCCCACCCCATCCTCCAGGAGGCAAAGTGTACCTGTGGGGCTTGGGGCCTCTCTGGCCTCAGTTTCCCTCTCAGTAAAATGGGGAGGGGGAAGACTTCTCAAACCTCGCTGGCCCAGGCTTTCCCCCAGGGCCCTCTCTGTGTGACAGTCAGGAAGGGGCCTTGGGCCTGAGACCTTGTGTGACACCCCCCCACATGTGCCCGGAGGCAGTCCCATTGGAATGTCCCAACATGGGCACAGCCTTGCCCCTCCTCCAGGCAGATCAAGTGACTGTGGTGGGGCTTAGTGTGTGTGCCCCATACAGCCATGCAGGTGATCTCCCTGGGCAGTCCATGTGGGGGACTGTGTATTCATGGACCATGTGTGTGCAGGCCAGCTCACCAACCTCCTAGGCATGACCTGGGGGTAGAGGGCCCCATGTGGGCTTCTGCATGGTTCCATGTATACTGTGGGTACCCGAGCCTTTTCTGGCCCCAGCAAGTGAGTGGAGCTTTATTTTCCTTGAACTGATGCTTAGTGTTGTCAGGGCTGGGCAGGGGCTGTATTCATGGGGTTTTGGGAGAGTCCCCTGAAAAGCTCCTCTCTCCCATGCCACCTCCCCTCCCCATTGCCTGCTACCCACCCACTAGCCTGAATATCCTGCACTGAGAGGGCTGCAGAAGGGCCTTCTGGAGGCATGTGCCAGTGTTAAGGAGCTTCCCAAGGGTAGGGGCATTCATGTTGCTACCCCCCCACACACACTGGCAGGGAGCTACGCGATGGCTGAGCTGGTCCGGAATCTGCCGAGCCAGCAGCAGCGGACAGCCAAAAACCTTGAGGAGGATACGGTGGTCGCCGTCCTCAACACCATCCATGAGATCATCACAGACAGTGCCGAGAACGCCCGCTCCCTGGTGCAGACCCAGGGCATTCAGAAGCTGGTGGGCATCAGCAAGTCAAGGTGGGTTCCTGGGTGAGCCCCCTCCTCCCTCTGCTTCTCCATGTCCCCATCTCTAAAATGGGGGCATTGGACAAGATGATCTCTTAAGGATCTATCGAGGCAACAGAGATGGGAGGTCTGGGATCCCAGAAAGCGGGGAGAAGATTCAGGCTGGGCAGCGTCTAGAACTGCCGCCATCAGCCCCATCTGGGAGAAATCAGCCCCTTTCCTTAACACATCTGTTCACCTCTAGTTCAGTAAGAGTAACTCAGGAAAAGCCCCCAAGTAAAATGAGTCTCCTTAAGAGATAGAGAGGTTCCAGTCACTAGAGGTCCCCAAGCAGAGGCTTACTTATGAGATATATGGGCCTGGTCAAGGTGCTTCCCTCTGCACCTCATTTTCTTTACTTGTAAAACTGAGAAAATGACTTTTATACACACACACACACCACCCTGACAGTTGAGGAACATGTTTGGCTAGGTTCTTAGCACTCTCTCTTATCAGAGCTGTCATTCAGAGAAATCAAGTGACTTGCCCAAGGTCCCGTAGCCAGTAAGTGCCAGAGCCAGGATTTGAACCAGGTTCCCTCCAACTCAAGCTGG
Source organism: Bettongia penicillata ogilbyi (assembly GCA_023548195.1). NCBI lineage: Eukaryota > Metazoa > Chordata > Mammalia > Diprotodontia > Potoroidae > Bettongia > Bettongia penicillata. Next base: position 3,379,309 of record JAJHZJ010000154.1, read on the forward strand.
GAGTCTGTGGTGGGGCAGCAGAGTTCATTAACCAAGCAAGATCTGCCCCGACCCCTGGGAGAGGCCAGTCTCCAGCACAGCTGAAGATGACTTGGGTTTGCCCAAGGATCCGGCTGCTGGTTCTGTCCTCCCAGCCTCACCCCACCCCAGGCAATTTCTAGAGCTCCCTGTGAGATGAGCCTTGGACCCAAGTCAGTCTGTATGTTTGTCTCTCCACCCAGCCAGTCCATGCGGGAGACCAAGGCTGCATCCCACGTCCTCCAGATGGTCTGGAGCTACAAGGAGCTCCGGGGGACCCTGCAGAAGGATGGTTGGAATAAATCTCATTTCCAGGTCAGGACTGGCAGGTGGGGGGCCGCAGGGGCAAAAAAGGGGGAGCCCATGGGATGTCCTCCATTAGGACCGACAGTTGATTGTTTACATTAATGGAGATGAGCATTCTCAGTCTCCAGCACAGGAGGGTTTCTGGAACTTATGTGGGGGACAGGTTTAATCCTAGGGCAGCCTAGCCTTTAAAGTGGAGGGGTCTTTTTATCTTTATCTTCCTTTCCATGAGCCTCAGTTTATATATCTGCAAAATCAGGATAACAGTATTCCCCACCCCCACCCCCAGGGTTGTTGTCAGGAAAGCAGTTCTTCCATCTCCTACTGTATGGGAATCTGAGCTCAGAGAATGATAGACAACCCAGAGAAAGAAAATGCCTCATCCAAAATTCCATAGATAGTGAGTTTCAAAGTCAGCATTCTAATCCAGGACTCTCCTGACTTCAGATTCAGTGCTTTTTCCACCACTCCAGCTCCTGTCCCAGAACTCGGGGTTGGGGTGGGGGTGGGGGGAGAATCACTTAACAAAAGCTAAGGTTTATCTCTTGTCTTTAGTTCTCAGTGAGAAAGATAATATACTGTGTAGATCAAGTATGGGACAGCCATTTATCTTCTCCACACAAAAGAGTGCTTTATAACACAAAAAAAATTGACAAAGAATTAAACCATCAAACAGTAACCCCTGACTCCCATCATACACCTCCAGGAGATTGATAGGCAAAACATCAAAACATGAAACACCATTTCACCTTCACCTTGGCTTGGCACTGTCCAGACACATGCCTGAGGAGCCAAGCCAAGACGTGGTTCATGTTCTGAGAAGGAGGTAGCTGCGGAAGATCCCTGGGCCTCCTGACCTGGTGAACTCAGAAGATAATTTCCCAGGCTAGAGACATTCATCTCGAGCTTGTCATTCAGTCACCTACATCCAGGGAAAGAAACATCAAACAAAAGAGGTGGCAGGGAATCCACGGCCAGGGGCAAAGGTGGGGAGAGAGAGAGAGAGAGAGAGAGAGAGAGAGAGAGAGAGAGAGAGAGAGAGAGAGAGAGAGAGAGAGAGAGAGAGAGAGAGAAGGAGGAGGAGAGACAGGAAATGGAGGAGGAAGAGGGGAGAGGAGAGAGAAAGACAGAGAAACAGAGAGAAATGGAGAGAGAGAAAGGAGGATGGGGAAGGGGAGGAGGTGAGAGGAGGAGAGGGAGATAGAGACAGAGAAGAGAGAGATAGAAAGAAAGAGAAAAGGAGGTAGAGGGGAAGTGGAGAAGAGGAAAAGAGAAAGGAGAGGAAAGAGACAGAGAGGATAGGGGGAAAGGAGAGAGAGAGAGAGAGAGAGAGAGAGAGAGAGAGAGAGAGAGAGAGAGAGAGAGAGAGAGAGAGAGAGAGAGAGGGAGGAGGGAGAGAGGGAGGGAGAGACATAGAAATGGAGAGAGAAGGGGGGAGAGAAGGCTCTTTCATGCTTCCCTCCTTCCTTAGAGTCCATAATCCCCCCTAATCCCCTTTTTCCAAGTCTCCCCACTCATCCCACTTGACCAAGCCTGCCTGCCCTCTGTCCCCATTCAGTTCACAAGAGCCCGGGGCTTGGCTCAGCTCTGGTCTCGGGGGAAGTAGAGCTGCCAGTGTACTTGGAGAGAGAAGACTAACCCCGCCCCCCGAACAATGAAATGACCCACCATCCTAGTTAAATAGCAGTGGGGCAGATTGCAAGGAAGTGTGTTCTGAGCCTGGAGAGAGTAGCTAAGGAGGAGAGTCTGAGACCATTTCCAAGCCAACCTCTCTTCCCCCAAACGACATTGAGTGCATCCGCTGTGAGAATCCTCAAAATTGCTCACTTCAGAAATGTAGAAATAGACTTCTGTGGCCTGTTTAAAAATCTCCCAAGTAAGAATTTCACTGGGTTTCAAACCCCATTTGTTTAAGAAAACCCTATCTAAAAAAGGAGCACCTCGCAGGGATCTGGCATGAACAGACAGCCATCAGGAAGTGTGCCCACTGAATACTGGCAAGGACCCAGATGTTCTTGGTGGATGGTATTGGAAGATGAACACCGAGCTTTAGTGAGGACCTTCCCCTGCAGGGGGTGTCTCCCCTTCAGGCTCTCCACGGCTGGGGAGGTCCCTTCTCCAACTGTGACCCCCACTAAAACCTACAAAGTACACGGCTTTGAATCAAACAAATGGACCTTCCAATCACTGTGCCACAAATATTAAACCAGGATTTTAAAAAAGTACCAGAGAATATTCCAGTGTATCACCCTCACAAAATATCAGTGCGCTCATTCAGGCATGTCCAACTTTCTGTGACCGTATTTGGGGTTTTCTTGGCCACGATGTGGAGGGGTTGGCCATTTCCTTCTCCAGCTTATTTTATAGATGGGGAAACTGAGGCAAACAAGGTTAAGTAACTTGCCCAAGGTCTAGTAAGTGTCTGAGGCCAGATTTGAACTCAATGGTATGAGTCTTCCTGACTCCAGGACAGGTGATCTGGGCACTCTGGCACTACCTGCTGGCCACTTTATTTACATTACTAGTATCCAAATGAAAAGAGTAACAATAAGTAATTAAGAGTTAATTCCATTTATTCTTTAATAATTATACTTATTATTTGCCCAGCACTTTATGAAGCACTCGCCATGTGTCTGGCCCTGCCCTCAGGTTGCTCACTAATCCAAGAGGCACCTGCAGGACCATACAACATGCAAATCACCTTGGAGGAGAAGGTGCTGGCAACCAGGGCAACCAGGAGAAGCCTCCTGAAGGCAGGAGACCCGGGCTTCAGGGCTGCCTCTGACATGCACCTAGTCTGTGTCAACATGCCAAGTCCCTTCCCAAGTCTCAGTTTCCCCATGTGTAAAATATGGATAACACAGTGGACATTACACCCATCCTGAGGGGCTGTGATGAGGATCATAGGAGCTCATGAACCTCAAGGGTCACTGACTTTCTGTGTCACCAGGAATAAGTGTCTTCACCTCTCCAGCCTCAGTTTCTTCATCTGTTCAATTGCAGGTTTGGACTAGATCCCTGTCAGTTCAAGACCTGTTAGCTTCTGGTGCTAAGAGCTCTGAGCTTTAAATAAATGTGAGCTCCCACTGTGGCAAAGGTTCCTGCTGGTCTAGGATCCAGCAGAGACAGGACCGTGGTCATTGCCACGGAACAGGACAAAGGGGCTGAGGCCCTTGAGCCTGGGGGCCAGTGGAAGTGACTGTGAGGGAGGTTGACTATGGAGAATAGAAGATGACTGCGAGGTCCCCAGGCAGGCAGTCATTCAACAAAAATTCTAAGTGTCTGGTCCTGTACTGAGTGCTGAGTATCCAAGACAAAAGCAGGGTCCCTGCCTTCAGGGAGCTCACGTGCTAATGGGGCACTATCTAGCAGTGGTGGGGACCAGGAAAGGCCTACAGAAGGTAGCAGGTGAAGGAAGTCAGGAGACAGAAGTGAAGAGGGAAAGCATTCATCATGAGACACAGACAATGCAAATGCAAAGAGGCAGGAGATGGGCCATAAGGAATATCAAGGAGACCCTTAGTATGCCAGATAGGGAAAAGAACGAGAAGACCAGAAGGAAAGGAAGAGGCCAGGCTCTGACAGCTATAAAAACCAAAGAAGGTTTTCAATTTGACTCTGAAGCAATAGAGATTATGGAGTAAGGATATGAACCTGTGCTTTACAAGATAACTGGTGGCTAAGGCAGGCAGCCCCACCCCCAGGTATTGCAGCGGTCAAGGTTCACCAGGGTGGGGGCAGTGTAGAGGAGAGAAAGGGTGTATTCAAGAGATACTGTAAAGGTGATGGAGCGCAGAAGTCCAGCCTCTGTCAGGAGGGAGGCCACTTAATCCTGTGAGACCAACGTGATGGAGAAGGAAGTGCTAGAAGGCTCCTGAGTGGTAGAGAAGAGAGAACTCACGTTAAATGGCCTCAGTTGTATCTGTAAAAGAGGAGGCTCTCTAGGTTCTCAGCTGAGAGGGTGGGGGAGAGGGAGCCATGGAAGGCATGAGGAGGGGTGAGAAGGTTTGAAGGAGCTGCCACAGAGAGCTGATAAGGAGGTAGAGTAAGATTGCCGAGCAGCAGTGAGGGCCTAGCTGAGGCTGTGTAACAGAAATTTGTAGAGGATCCGGTCAGGACCATGGTGTGATTTTCTAGTTTTGTTCAGCAGTGCATGTGTAGGAGCAAGGGTGACAAATGGTAGGAGTGAGCTTAATCGTTAATATGCTAAGGATTCAGGAGAGGAGGAGAGTTTAGGGTTGAGATGGGGAGAAGAGAGAGTGGGGAGGTGGCCTGGGGGAGATCCGAGGAGTGATTGGGGCTGGTCACCCTCCCTCGAACTCCCTGGGAACCTGAAACCCTGGGTCTCGTGTCCCTCGATGATGAGCAGTATTTTTCTGTCTAGTTGGCGGCATCTAGCACCCCCAAGGGATCCAAAGGGACTCCAGGCAAGGCTGGCTATGACGACAGCACCCTGCCTCTGGTGGAGAAGACCCACGGTGAGTGTGGGAGGGGGCAGCCTCTGGTTATGACCCCAGGGCTGGGGAGACTTTCCTTCCATCCCATTTGTCTTTGTGTTTCTCAAGGCCTGCACAGCTGTGGAAGCAGGGCCAGGATCCTGGCGTTCTGGGGTCAGGTTTATCAGCTCAGCCCAGAACAGTCATTTAGTCCTACTGCATCTTAGTGAAGGTGCCCAGAACCTTCATAAGGTTTTAATGGTCCAACCTGCCTGGCTTCCTCCGGACAGAGCCATCAAAAGGAAACCCTTCGCTTAGATAATGCTTTTGCACAAAGGAAAGAAAGAATACTGTTCTTGGTCAAGCAACAAAATTGAAGCATTGCAGAGGGCAGGAAAATCCTACCCAACCAGAGGGCACATGGTCAATGCCTTTCCCTCTGATCTTCAGTGTTTGCCAGTCACAGCTTCCTCCCCAACCCAGGCAGAAGGAGCTCGTCCAAGGTCATTTCACCAATACCAAAGGCGATAGTGCCAGGGTCACGTTCTTGGACCCACTGGCTCCTCCTCCTTTCAGAGCAAAGGCAGCCAGAGTGATGGCAGCACGTGATCTGGGGCTCTGCGTTCATCTTGTCCCCTGCCCCTCCAGGAGCCTTCATACCCACCAGGGCCAACCTCCAGACTGGTCCCTTTCCTGTGACTCCAGATGTTATCCTAGTAGATTAGGGAGGATCTGGGCTGAGGTACCCTGGGGTGTTGGGCCACAGCTGTACCCTCTGAGGCCTCATCTGTCCTTTGTCAGCTTCCCAGACAGGATGGCCCTCCTCTTCCAACTAGGGACCAGGGGTCAACATGGCTGGTGGGGGAAGGGGCCACACCCACCTTCTTTACTTTCTGACTTCCTCCTTCTTCATTTTCTTCCTACTTGGGCCAGAGGCCTTTCTCTCTCCTCCTTTTTCTCTTCCCTCTTCTTCCTCATCTCTTGTCTCTCCACTCCTCTCTCTTCTTTCATTTCCACTCCTGGAAGTCTAATCTCAATCTGGCCTAAGAACCCTCCTCACTCGGTCTCCATCCCTGGGTGAGGCAGGAGCTGCCACCCTTCAAATGGACCGATTCCTTCTTGTCTTGTAGATTACGAGAGGCGTGGCAGCCGTGATATGATCCCATTGGATGAACTCGGCCCAGGTAACTGCTGACCCAGCCCTCCTTTCATCCGTATCCCTTATGTCCCACCCACTACTCGCTCCCTGCTTAGTACAATATCTGAAGGAGATGATGGAATATCCAGACCCTGAGTCTTCCTTCTGCCAAGAGTAACTGTCTCTTCTCCCCTCAGCCCCCATACAATATGGGTTTCCCATTCTGGGCCAGGGTAGGACATGACTGAGAAGAACCTCCCTGCTCAGGAGACATTAAGGCCCTTTGGTAGTTCATAGGTATAACCTTCTCCTAGAGAAAGAAACACAGCTCTTAGGAGGGTAAGAGCTTGGCTCACCAATTTCCTGTGAGGTTGTAGAGAAACTGTTCAGAAGCATTATTGTCCCTCTCTTCCCAATGAGGACGCTGAGGTTCAGAGAGGCTCACACCTCACCCAGGCTCCCAAAGTTAATGACAGAATTGGGACTCCTGCTGGGTCATTTGATTCTAAGGCCAGCCACCCCCACCAAATTGTCTGAAAGCCCTAGAAATTGAGGACATCCGAAATGCCATCCCTGGCCAGACCCATGGTTAAGGATTCTCTCAGGTCAGAGTTCCAGGAAGCAATTTATGGCAGACCTAGTTAGCTGGCTCCATGACCTCATCATGAGATCTTCCAGACATTCCCCCAGTTACCCATGAGCACATCTTTAAATGAAGGCTTCTCTTGTATTTACACTCTTCTGGAGACTGTTTATCTTGTTGGCCTATCAAGCCTGCCTGGGCAGTGCCCACTGTCTGCCAGGGTGGCCACTGTCCCCCAAGCCCACACTGGGCACACTAGGTATGCAGTGACAAAACCAGCTGGAAGTTCTTCCCCCAGACTGAGAAGAAGGTAGCCTACTGCTTTCTGGGAGCAAGCCCCCCACAACAGAGGAGGCCACTGACTCACCAGGTCAGTGAGAAGATGGTGAGGAGAAGATGGTCTTACATTAGCCACCAAGTCTGTGACTCAAGAGGATGGAGGCCACTGACCCACAGAAGGTGGGGCGAAGATTGTCTTACATTAGCCCCCAAGCCTGTGGCTCAGCAAGGCAGGGGAGAATGCTGCTGCAGGAGCCAGGGAGAAGGCAGATTGTCCCACATCAGTCAGCACATCTGCCCCTCACCAAGACAGAAGGCTATCCCACAGCGACCAGGCAGAAGATGGTCCCCGCAGCAAGACAGACGGTTGTCTGTCTACCTGCCATCCTGAAGAAATACCCCTGGGGATTCTAAGGTCCCCCAAACCAAGGACATCTCTGCTCTTTCCTGGTACCATCTGCCCACTAAGGAAAGAATCATGTCCCTGTGGGAGGAAAGACAGAGAACATGGCACCCCATGAGGTCCCTGCAGGTGGATCACCGAGTACCTCAGGACCCATACCTTAGGAGGAAACGCTAGTTCAAAGGCTCAGGGCTGGTGCCCAGCAGGCATAACTCTTCCCATCCCCCCCAAAGCCCAAGCCAGATCCGTGACAGTCACGGGAATCAATGATTGGCTGGACAGGACACTACTGCAGACTTATCCAGGACCTCACTGGCCATAGTGAAGGAGCCTCCTCTGTCCAGAAAAGCCAACATCCTCCCCTGCTTCAAGGCCTCTTAGGAAGGGGCTCCCAGCACCTCTGGAAGTGGCCCAGCCCCTTCCCAACAGCTCCAGAGGTTAGGAGAGGTTTCCTCACATCCCATTCTCCCATTACTCCTGGATCTGCCCCCTGAGGCCAAGCCCATCAAGGGTCAAGCCTTTTTCCCTATGACAGGCCTTCAGATACCTCCAGACAGCTAATATGTCTGTCCTCCCTACATCTTGTCCTCCTCAGATTGAACAAAGAATGTTTTTTTTTAACCAAGACTTTTTGAAGTATTCAAATTTAGGGGCAAACTTCACCTCTCTGGACCTCAGTTTCTCCATCTGTAAAAGGTGCAAGTTGAGCCTAGGGGATCACTAGGATTTCTTTCAGCTCTGGATTTACCATCCTCTGACAGCAGCTCCTTCCACTGGTCTTTGGGTCACAGGTTTCCAGACCTCTCCCTCAGCTTCTGGACACATTTTGATTTGTGGAGGATTGTCCTGAAATGTGAAGCCTAGAACTGGTTTGACCAGGGCAGAGTTCCTGTAACCTCTCTCATCTGAGGCCCCACATCTGACATAATACTGCCTGAGAGCCACCAGCTCGTCCAGTTTCCAGGTCTTTTGACTCCGCCACCAAAACCTGTGACTTTTTGGCTAAGCTGTTGGCCAGCTGTGTTCTTTCCCACCCTGCATCTGTGAAACTGGCCCTTTTGAGTCTGTGTGTAGAATGGAAGGGTGTTCAGGGAGGACAAGCCCCTCTGGTGGGAGAGCTGCTCAGCCTCCTTTGGTGTCCACCTACCCCCCTCCCCAACTCTCAGAAGAGGTAGCATGCACAGTGACCACACTCTGGTAAAGCCAGCAGGGGCCTCAAGACTGCCAGTGATTCAGGGGGATGGGCACCCCAAACACGTGAGGATTTCCCTGGCGCAGGAGGGACACGTGTTGACCTGAGCTCACTGGAAGCAACATGGGGCTGCCTGACCATCTCCTCCTTAGCTGGAGTCTCCACTCCCTTGCTGACGAGTTTCTTCTGGACTTCTGGGGCCAATATCCATCCTCCTGGGAAGACGAAACAGTCAAACCAGCCCTCTTGTCATAATCTAATGTCAGCAGTCAGCTGACATTTAGTAAGCTTCTACTACGTGCCAGCTGGTCCTGTGCCTCCTTTGATCTCTCTCTTGCTTTGCCATCACTAAAAACAACCAACATTTTATCATTCACTGCCAGGCCCAGTTCCTTCTGGGTAGCCAAGTAGTACAGTCTAGAGCTCTGGGCCTAGAATCCAGAAGACCTGAGTTCAAATCTTTCCTCAGACCCTTACTATGTGATTCTGGACAAGTCTCTTAACCTGTTTACCTCAGTTTCCTCAACTATAAAACGGATAATAATAGCACCTTCAAGTGTTGTTGCAAAAAAGAAATAACGTACTGCTTGTAAAGCACTTAGCGCATGCCCAGCACTTCATAGGTGCTTGACAAAGATTTGTTTCTTTCCTTAAGGGCTCCTGACACCATTACCTCTCACAAGGGCTCATAACCTTTGTGAATGTCCTGGCACCTCCGCTAGTCCAGAGAGGTCTGTGTGGTGTATTTGTAAATGTGTAAAGTAAAATGCAGAAAATCCCAAAGTACAGCAATGATAATGGAATCCAAATTCTTCTTAAAAGCAGTTCCAAAACCCTAGGTTCAGGGCCTCTGTTGACTAGGTCAGTCAACTTTCATTTATTAGGCACCTACTGTGTGCCAGGCAGGGTGCTAAGCATGGGCAGGGTGGAAATAGCTTCTTTATTTTGCCTCGGTTACCATCCCTGATTCTTATCTTCCAAACATCTTTCCGAAGAACTCTGAGCCTGTCCCTGGGCACCCTGCTCATCCACGCCATTCTGCCTTCACTCACGATCATCTAACTGGAGAAAAGCAAAGGCAGAGAGAAAACCATACAAAAGGGAGATCCAGGAAGCAATGGGGGGATAGTGGAGCTTAACGGTGTTTCCCCTTCTCCTTCTCATCAGCGGAGAGTTGCCCATGCCAGTCCCTGAGCCAAATTCTCCTGCAAAACCCAAGTCCATTACATGCTGTCTCTCATCTCTTCTAACTCTTAGAAGTCTGCTCTCCTGGAGCACAGGATGCCCTGGAGGCTGTGCCTGGCTTTCCTCCTCTTTGTCATCACATAACATGATCACTCTAGGGGCCAGATAAGCGGTTCTTTTGATTTTTCCCTTCATGTTTCGAAGATGAGGTTACAGGTTTATCATATTAGCTGCTTTGGTGAGGGCAGAACACTAGCCAATGTCTGGATAATTGAGGCTGCCCTCCTCTTCCTCACAATGGAATCTTGCTTCTCAGCTGGGTTTGTGATCTATTTCCTCCTTCTGTCCAGGTGGTCTTTAGTATACTTTTACCAAAGTCTTTTATTTCACCTCCTTTATTTCATTCTCATGCCTTGTGGGAGCCAGAGGTAGTCTGACCCCTGAGGTTCACATTCAGGACCAAGTTAGGGTCCCAGGCACTTGGAAGAGGCTATGCTGACTTTGAGAGACACTATGGAAGAGATTTGGGGGGCATCTTCCCTGGCAGACCAAGAAGTCTTCAAACGTGCCACAGTCTTAGGACATAAGAGCTGGCAATCTCAGGTACCATCTGGTCTATCCGTCCACCCTACCACCCTTCTCTGACAAATTCCCACTTTCTTAGCATTGAGATTGAACCTTGGCAAGGTCCTTCCTTCTAGACCAAGACTCCCTGCCGTGACCCAGCCTGGGCTTCATTCCATGACCCGAGGAACTCCTGTGTCCTGGGGTGTTGGTGTCTGCTGTTGGTGGGGCACTCTACATCCGAGGACAGACCCAGAGCCAGGATAATTTGGAGGAAATCGCCTAGGTCTGAGAAATAGGGTTCTTCTGAAGGCTGCATCATCAAACTTGGGGAGCCAGGGGGAGAGTTCCACTGAGGATAGTGAGTGCTAGGGGTCCTGGGGATGGCTGGGAGGAGATAGCAGCCACTAGCAGTCCCTCTAATGACCATCCCCAGAGAGCACTGGTCCTCTTGAGACTGAATGGAGGGGAGGCAGAGCTCAGGGAAACCTTAGGCGGGAGACCTAAGAAAACTCAACTTTATAGGAAGGAAAACTGATACTAATCTCTCCATTAGGACAAGTGCCCAGGAAACTTAAGTCTGCCTGTCAGTTAGTGAGGGTGACGGGGCTGTCCAATGGGATGGGAGGCTCTGTTTGTCACCACTAATGAGGGAATGAAACATACCAGGGAAGTAGATGAGTGCATGTGATCCCTGCCAAGGCTCTGCAGCCCCACAATTCCTGGGATCACTAGGATACCCCTTTATAAAGACCCATGTGTCCTCAGGCCCCCATCGAAGAAGGTATCTGGGCCCTGCCAGGCCCCAGCTCTGATCTGATAAGGAACTCAAAGGGCATCCAGCCTTACCTCCTCATTTTACATATGAGGAAACTGAGGCTTAAATTGGGGAAGGGGCCTTTCTAAGGCCACGTAGAGAATAAATGTTGAAATCAAGATTCAAACTCAGAATTGGTGTAGTAAAAAGAGCCCTAATCCTGGAATTGGGGGATCTAGAACCTAGAACCCTAGATTCAGAGCTGGAGTCTCCTCAGAGGCCAGCAAGCTCCACTCCCTCATTTTACTGAGGAGGAAACTGAGGCCCTGAAAGCAGTGACTTCCCCAAGGTCATACAGCTAGTACATGTCAGAGGCAGAATTCACACACGGGTCTTCTCAATTCACATCTGCTACTCTCTCCACCAACACATATTGCATCCTAGGCAAAAGGGCTGGGGCTTTTGGGCCCAGAGTATAAGGTGGGGCTCACTACAGGGCAGGCAGTTAGCTCCTACCTCTTCCAGGGTTGGGCCCTATATGCAGAAGGAGTTTCATAAATGTGCGCTGAGCCACCTCTGGTCAGCCCCCATTAGTTTGACAAGCATTATTAAGTCTGTAGTGTATACAGAGCCCTGTGCTGAGTACTGGGGATACAGAAAAAAAATAAAAGTGAGTTCTTTCCCTCAGGGAGCTTCTAAGGGTGGGAAGGAGCTACATCATGGGCACAGAGATGGGAACCCCAGATAACTGAGGAGGGAGAGTCTTCCCTTAGGAAGTGGCCCTGAGAGGAATCTTAAAGGAAGCCAGGGTTTCTCAGAGGTGGAGGTGAGGAGGGAGGGCACTCCAGGCATGGGGGACAGCCTTTGCAAAGGTGTGGAGGTAAGAGATGAAATGCTGAGCTCATGAAACAGTGAAGAGGTAATGAATCTAGACTTTTTTTCTCTACTGGCATTTACTGTTTAAAAAAAAGAACTATGGGAAGACAACTAAGGGGATGGCAAGGTTCATTTGGCATAGGTAGATGGCAGGCATTGTAGGCAGTGGATGCTTCCATATTTCTATAATTCCAGTAGGATGGAAGGGGCCGTTACCAGGAGGAGGGTATGAGATCAGGGGCACAAGGAACGGAGCAGCTTCTTCTCCAGGTCCCAGAGGCCCTCAGGAGGAGAGCATGGGCGCTGAAGGAGAGGGGATCTGAACCAAGCCGAGGAAGGTCCTGCGATGGTGGTGCACTGTGTCTGCCTAGAGTCTGAGCTTGGTGTCTTGCCTTGGCACATTGTGGGGTAGAGCCTGTTTTGTCATCTGTGAAATGGGGCTGCTGACCCTCCCATTGCCTCCCCCTGTGGATTGTGGGAGGAAGGTCCTTGAGTCTCAAAGTACCATGAAAAATGTGCTTTGTTTCTGTCCTCAGATGGCTACTCTACCATTGACCATCGGGAACGGAAATACCGAGCTGGGGACCCCTCGGGGGATGCCTCTGAGAAGGAGCCTTTGAAAGTAAGTGGCTACTGTAGGGAGTTCTTCCCTGGGATCTGGCCTGGATAGGGAGCATCACAGAACTTGGTGTCCTCCTAGACCCTCTGTCTCAAAATCTGTTAGCTCAGAGCTGAATGTGAAAGCCCCAAAGGGAGGGCCTCCTACCAGGGTGAAGGGAACACTTCTCACTCCCAGCCCTCAGCTTTCATCACCAACAAATCCCTCCCACCCCATGGATGTTTTCCTTTTCATCATAGGTTTAGTTGTTCGTCCCTGACCTCTCTCCCTGTCCAGTGGGCAGAGCTCTGTGGGAGACATGGACATTTAAGTTCTCTCCTACGGTGACGAACAGCTGGGGACGTGTGGATGACCATGTATGTGGATGTGCGTGCGTGAATGCCTATAGAACCAGCCCCATGCATCAGCAGAGTAGGGGATGGCCTCTTAGTGTGAAAGGAGGAGCGTCTTGTTGAGGGCTGACTGTTCACCCAGCTCCCGGCTATGGCCCATGGCAGAGACGCACCCCTGCCCTGTGGGAACTGAGCATCTGGCCAAGGCCAGAGCTGGGAGGGGCCCACAGGCTTCACTCACCAAAGGAGAGTGGGCCAGACAAGCCAGCCTGCCCTAACAGACTAAGTGAGTAACAAGCTGCCAGGAAAGGAAGCAAGTAGTGGGAGCCAGGATGGGATTAGAGATGGGTTCAGATGCCAAGGTGAGGAGTGAGAATCTATCTTATAAACAGAAACTATGAAATGTTGCTGGGCGGGGGGACACAATGTAATCAGGAAGATTGGTCCGGAGGGAATGGATGGAGGGAAGAGAGCAATGGCCAGTTAGAGGGCCTCCTACTTTAGAGAGCTGTAAGGAAATCTGTCTGTCAGCCCCCCAAGCCCTCCAAAGCTCCTGAGATGGATGATGGTCCAAGTAAGGGGTGTTGAGGGCAGGGACAAGGAGAAAGTGCAGGGAGGGGACGCATGGTAGAGGTGGAATCAAAGAAACTGTCAACAAGTACTTATTAAGCACCTGCTGTGTACCAGGGCTTTGCCAAGTGCTGGGGTACAAAGGAAGGCAGAGTCACAGTCCCTGCCCTCAGTGGGGGGCTCCCAGGTACATGGACAGAAGAGCCTGGATGACCCTTGGCTTCCATCCTGCATGACTTGGGGAGGACAGCAGGGCCATCAGCAGAGGAGAGGTCACGGAGGGTTGAGGTCCGAGGAAGAAATGATGAGATGCAGGGCTCGAGGCTTTTGTGGGGAACATCCAGCCAGAGCCGACCCCAGGCAGGACCAAAGAGGCAATTCAGAAGCAGGTTGAGCACCTACTATGTGCCTGGCTTACATTCTACATGGGGTCTAAATATAAAGTAATGCTAGTAAGTTTAAGGTAGAGAGGGAGCTGGCTGGCCTTGGGGGGATCCCAGGGTGATCCTGCCAATGCACAAGGTGGTAAAGGATGCTGGGGACTTGATAAGACACAGATGTGGGGGTGGGATTGGGGAGTGATGCGGAAGTTAAACACCCCTTGGTAGGTCCCATCCTCTTAGCCCCCCAGAAGTGTAACTTCCCAGGTGGGGGGCGAGTTGGGGGGGACCCAGGCCCCATGTGTATGAGAGGGATGAGGAGGAGGAGCCAAACTTTAGCAGAGGAGACTGGACCCCTGCACACATTGCGACACGCTCCCTTCCCTCAGACCCCGTGTGGCAGGCCCAAAGGGCTGCCCTGGGAGAGAAGTAGCCCCAGCCCACCCCCTTCTCAGGCCCACTGCCCTCCCCCACCCCTGCCTGCTGCCTCCACCGTCTCCTGTCCAGCTTCTGGTTCTTTGGGAAACTCAGACATCTGCATGTGTCTGTCTGTGGGTCCATGTGTCTGTGTGTGTGAGAGAGAGAGACAGAGAGACACAGAGAGAAAGGTGGAGAGAGAGAAAGATAGAAACAGACACAGAGAGAAAGGTGGAGAGAGATAGATACAGAGAGGTAGAAACAGAAAGAAAGGTGGAAAAAGAGAGAAAGAAAGACAGGAAGAGACACAGAGAGACAGAAGCAGAGAGAAAGATGGGGAGGGACAGAGACACAGAAATATAGAAGCAAATATGGGGAGCAGGGTGGGGAGAGGAGACAGCCCGAGGGGAGGGGCTCGCCCTGTGCTGCAGGGTCAGCCAGAGGCTGAGCTGCTGGGCATCCCCCCAAGAGCCCCGAGAGGCCAGACCTGCCCTCCCTGCATGCTTTAGGTTTGGCATATCTGCCTCTCCAGCTGAGACTGGGGAGCCACTGAGCCTCAGTTTCCTTCACACGATAAAGGTGCCTCTGGGGACCCTTTTAGCACTTGGCAGATGACCTTTGGTCTCTCCAGCTCTAATTGCTTCCAGCATGAAGTCTCATGATCCTATGAGTTCTCATTTTATATCTAAGGAAACTGAGGCTCAGAGAGGCTCATAGGATTTAGAACTAAGGTCCTGGAATGGCCCTTAGTGCTGAACGGTGGGGTCCAATCCCTTTGTCTTATTGGGAAGAAGCAGAGAGAAGGCAATTTCCCCAAGGTCACCCAGTGAGTTAATAGGAGAGTGGGGATTTAGATCCAGAGCTATGGGTCCCAGCCCCCTGAGGGATGTTTGTGGTGCCCTCCCCCAATTCCCAACACAGCCTGACGGAAGGGTGGGGGCAGTGTTGTGTCTCCTCCTCTGCCTCTTTGTCACTAATTCTGCTCCCAAGGTGGCATCCATCCGTCTGTCCCGTCAGTGTGCGTCCATCTGTGTCCCATGCCCCACCTCTGCCTCTGTCAATGTCTGATTAACCTCCTCTGTTTTGCTTTAATGCCTCCCCCTGCCCCTGCCCTGCCTGCTCCAGACAGACCCAGCTAGAAAGCCCCCCCACAGGAGTAACCGGGCTTCGGTGAATCTGGTGGACGGCCGGGACCCTAAACCACCGCCCGTTGACTCCTGGGTCTAACTTGCATGCCTGGTACGTCTCTGTGCTGCTCTGCTCAGCTGGGGCCCGAGCTTGTGATTAACCCTGTGTGGGGCTGCATGCTTGGCCCTCCCTTGTCCCTGGAATGTCCTGGCCTTCCCTCCTTCTGGTCAAAGCCAGGCCTGGGCCTAGGCTCAGGACAGCGGGAGAGGTTGCCCAGAGGGGTCATAGAGGGAGCTCCAGTGATGGCCCTGATGGATTGGCTCCAGGTGCCTGAAAGGAGAATGGGGAGGGGTCCTGTAGGAAGTCTAAGAGGAAGCAAGCTGGGCAGTGGTTGGTGCCCTGGGTGGTCTCTGCAGTTCTATCTGACTCTTCCCTCCCCCTGGGATTTCACCAATGGCCTTTCTCACTATTAGGGACAAAACCCCTTGACCTAATATACGGGTGTCTCATCCTCCTTTGTTCAAGTACTTGGGGTCACTCAAGGAAGCCCTAAATCAGCCTTCCTGCCCGGCCTGCCCTGAGAGAACCTGGGTACCACCTCTCACACACGGCCCAGAGTCTCTGAGGCATCCAGGCCCACCCCCACTGGAACTAGAGGTCCTTCTGTTGCATCTCCAGCATATGGGCTCACCACCCTGCTTGAGCCTTAAGGGTCTCAAGACAGCCCACGTCTTGTTTCCTGCTAGGGTGACCCAGACAAGACTCCCCTTGTCCTTCTCAGGACCCTAAGGACTCTGAGCCCCTGCCCCTCCACCCTCCAGCTTCCTGAAAAACAAGAAGAATGATGATAAGTCCTCCCCGATCCTTCTTCATGCCCCCAGAGACTCTGCCTCCCAAAGCCCCTGCCAGGGGAGCCCACTGTGGGCAGGCTTGGGGGCAGGTCCAGTTACAGGGCCTATGTCTGCTTTCCAGATGCCAGCCTAAGCTGGGAGAGGCTCACCACCATCAATCTGCCCTGTGAGGGAGGAGGCCCTTGGTAGTGGCCTCCTATCCTTCAGCCCCACAGTGACGGTGGCAGACTGGTCTCAGACCTTCTGCTTTCTCCTGCTGTAGTCGTGGGTCAATCCCTTCTCCACTCTGAGCCTCAGTTTCCTCCTTTGTAAAATCAAGAGGTCGGGCCAGCTGGCCTCTAAGGTCTCCTCCCTCTATCTCTGTGGTTAGCAAGTCCCATGATGAACCGTTATTTAACTACTGGTACTTCAGATGTGAGATCTGTGTCCTGTGGCCAGCGGGTGACATTGTAGGACATCAAAAGAGGGGGTCCTCTCTTTGAGCACTGCAGGAATGGCCCATGTCCATGCTGGGATCCTCTGGGCTCTGTAAATGGATCCTCAGTAGGAAGATGAGGCCCAGGCCTTCCTTGGAGAGGCAGGAGAATGAGGCTGGCAGAGCTGGCATCTTGGTGGGCCTGCAATGGCATCAGGTGTCTCATTGGCCATGGAAGATAGGAGACAAAAATTGATTCAGCACCTCCGGTGTGCCAGGCCCTGGGCTAAGTGCCTTTTTTACACAAACACTACCTCATTTGATCCTTACAACCCTGCAAGATAGATGCTATTGTATCTTCATTTTACAGTTGAAGAAACTGAGGCAGCCAGAGGTTAAGGGACTTGCCCAGGGTCACACAGCTAGGAAGTGTCTGAAGCCAAATTTGAACTCAGGTCTTCCTGACTCCAGGCCCAGAGCTCTAACCACTGGGCACCTAGCAGCTTCTCCTGCCAGAATCAGGAGAAGCACAACAGAGCATCGTAAAAATAATTATAATGTACACACCCATAGTTTTTTCTTTTTTATTGTGGATCTTCTTTGATTTTCATCATTTTCATTTCCCAAGATCTCCTTCCACCTTCTCCTCCCCAGAGGGTCATTTGTTGTAACCAAGCGTAAGAAAGAAAAAAAATGTGATTCATCAAAATGAGCATATCCATCCCCTCTGACAGTATAAGCAATATTCTATACCCATAGGCCCCCACTTCTGTAGAGAAGAAAGACTGGTATCTGTTGAGGAGCTGAAGAGGTAGAGAAAATTTATAAAGAATGTGACAAGAGTGTCCCAATCAAGTTGGCGTATATCAGTCAACCAGTACTTATTAAGCACCTACTAGGTGCCAGGCACTGGGCTAGGTCCTAGGGCATATACAGACAAAAATGAGTTTGTCCCTGGCCTCAGGGAACTCATATTCGAAGGTGAAAGCAAGAAAACTCTCCTAAACAGAATAAATGCAAATATATTCCAAGTCCTCCAATACAAGATGGTTTGGGAGGGGGAAGGTGAAAGGGCAGAAGCCAGTGCCTGAACTGCAACTGAAAGGAGTAGAAAGATTCTCTGAGATGGAGGTAAGAAAGGCATGCCTGCTGGGCACGGGCATGGGCAGTGAGTGCCATGTACGAGGAACATACAATTTGGAGGGCCCAGACAATGCGTGAAGGGGACTCAGGGATTGACTGGGGCCATGCTTATGTTGGGACCTAAGAACAAAACAGTGTATTTTTTATCCTGTAGGCCATAAGAAGCCACTGGATTTATTCAGAAGGGTATTCATATGGTCAGATCTGGGCAGTAGCATGTAGGACAGACTAGAAAAAAGAGAGGCTTGAGGCAAGGAGACCAATCCAGAGGCTGTTACAATAATCCGGGCAGGAGGCAATGCCTGCCTCAACCAAGGTGGCCACCATGGAGTGCATAGAAGGGCCAGGATGAAACTAGCCAGACAAGTCGGGAAAGGAGTCTGGAGAACTCAGGAGAAGACCAAGACTGACAGTCATGGATATGTTTGGAAGAGAGCAGGCTTAGGGGCTGATAATGATGTGATAACTGATAATGAATTCAGTTCTGTTTGCGGTGAGTTTGAGATGTCTCTGAGAAATGGGCTTTGAAATACCCAATATACAGGTGGTGATACAGATTTGAAGTACAGGGGACAGACTGGGGCTAGTTGTGGAGACCCAGGAGTCATCTCCATGCAGATGAGAGTTAAACCCCATGAGGTCCCAGTGTGGGGAGGGGTGGGTACATAAGGAGGAAGAGAAAGAACCTGGAATGTGTGCGCTGGATTGGCAGTGGCACAGAGTGATACCCAGTGACTTGAATGTGATGAATGTGATGTGTTAGAGATACAGCTTAGGTTTAAGAAATGAGAAGACCAAGGCTCATTTTACAGAAGAAGAAACAAACCATAAAAAGCACGTGGAGAGAATTGATTCCTAACTAGTTAATAGGAATTAATTTCCAAGGAAGATGTCACATAGACCCAGGTCAACTCAGATCTTGCTGACTTCAAGTCCAGCACTATATACTGCACCACCTAACTGCCTGCATCATGAATACCATCTACAAGAAGAAAGACGATGAACATCACCTGGGAAAAAGTTAACAGTCCCTGCCCACAAGGCACTTCCACACTTGTAGAGGAACCATCTCCATAGTTTACAGAGAGGCTTGTAGTGCTCAGGGGAAAGTTGTTTCTGAATTGAGTGTCTGTGTGTAGTCAACAGAACTGTTGATTATGATATATTGAATGACAATTGGACTATCAGCTGGTTAGAGCAATGATAAAAGCAGTGGTAAAAGAAGGCCAAAGGCCAGAAGATCAAACTCCATCAACAACTCCCACCCTCTCCAGCTACTGGCTGGAAAAGGGGAAAGGGATATAAGTAAAGACAGGGATGCCGACTATCACCATCTTATAAATGGTTAACTGATATCAAGCAGTCACCACCACGAGGAGCCCAGAGAGCTCCCCAAATGCCTTCACCAGCCAACACATCTCCTTGCCAGTTAGACACATGGCAGTCAAGGGAAATGCCTAAAAGTAAAGCTTGTCTGTAAAATATGGAGAAGGACCAGTGGTTTCCTCAATAAGTTCCTTGAGGGCAGGAACTTTTTTTTTCTTTATTTCTCCAGCACCTGAACAACATTTGGAATATAGTGGACACTTGGTAGATGTTTTTGATTGCTGACAAAAGATCATGAATAGTATCACCTCACGACACAGTGAAAATCTGTGGAGAAGAAAATTAGGTTGTAAAAGACTCGGTGTGTGATCTGAGCAAGCTAAGGGGCAGGCATGAATAGGCAGGGCTGAAACTGGCAGAAAAATAGGAAATGACCTATAATTACCTGTTACTATGTGTGACAGTGGACCTGCCAAATTTGGGCATTTTGTTTATCCATGTGCTGTAGAGGACATGAGAATGAACTTAAGTTAAAGCTGTGAAGAAGGGCCAGACCTGACCAAATCCATCCATCCTTCTCCCCCCAAAAAAATCCATATTGGAGGTGATGTGATATTAAAAACACTTAAAAGGAATAAATTCATTCCTAAATAATTAAAGGAATTAATTTTCTGAGGATATGCTGAAAGAGAAAAATTACAGACAGTAACTTTACCAGGGATGCAATATGGTAGAGTGGAAAACAATACCATTGCATTGTTAAGCACCTGCTATGTGCTAGGCACTAGGATACAAATATACAAGAAACAATCATCATTTGAAATCAGAGGACATCGGTTCATGTCACACTTCCAGTACTTACTGCCTCTTTGTCTTTGGGCAGGTTCCTTAATCTCAATGGGCCTCAGTTTTCCCAGCTGTAATAAGAAAACTGGAATAGATGTTCTCTAAAATTCCTTCAAATCCTCAATTCCCCATTTGAAAAATGACCAAGAACATATAGGCAAGCAAACATCACCCTCTTTTTCCCACCTTTACAGAATCATTATGAGAATGGTCCACACATGTGTTGAGGGCCTCCTTGATGAAAACAGGAGACAGCAGGCAGGCTATTATTATAGCCAGTGTTCTGCAGTAAGTCTTTATAGCCGCACAATTGACTGAAAGGTTCAGAGGAGACGAGATTCAGTTGTGTTGGTTAATCTTGACTTGTAAAAGTTGGATCTTCTCCAACGAGGCATCTCCTGTGCATGGTCAGGATCTATGATGACCTCAAGAATTAACTATGTCCAACCATTTTCTGGTGACCAAGATCAAACAGAGAGACACACACTCCCCAAGGATGTTGTTCACTACTTCAATGGAGTCTGCCCTGTATAGCATCTGAGAGGATGAGGAGCTCCCAGTGGATGGTAGAAGAGAGAAAGGGAATGGATGCAAGAGATGACAAAGATGGGCCTCCTAGTTTGTCAGCTCTTTGGGTGGAGGTCAAGAGGGGAGGTAGAAGGAAATGTTTTTAACTAAAAATATAAAAATTTTTAACTTGGAGATTTCTAGCTTGGGTGACATGCTAGAAATCAGGAAGTTAGGAGGAAGGGCAGGCTTAGGGGCAGAGATGATGAGGTCAGTCCTTGGGCATCTTGAATTGGAGATGCAGTTGGGGCAACCAGATGGGGCGTGGAATGATGATGATGGCAATCTAGTGGTTGGGACTGGAGAGAGAGCAGGGAGGCATCTTTGGAGACAAGATCATGGAACCAACTCAGAAGAACTGAGAAGGTCACCAAGGGAGAGATTGGAGAGAGAGCAGAGGGTCAAGTACAGAGTTTTGGGAGACACCCCAACCTAGATACACAAGGAGGAAGATGATCGGATACAAAGAGGGAGTAGTTGGGGAGGGGAACTGGGAGAACCAGTGGAGACAGTGTCCCAGAAAGAGACATCTGCACGTAGGATATGGAAGGAGAATGTTGTAATAGAGGCGACTAAAAAGTAGTCAGAGGGCTGAGCAGGAAAGCTCAGGGAAGAGAGAGTATCCAGAAGGCAACGACTGGTCAGCTTTGCCAAAAGCTATAGAGAAGGCAATCCAAAGGAAAGATCACCCTGCTCTGCAACCAGGGGACCACTGATGACCTTTGAAAGAGCAATTCCTGTAGAATGGCAGATCTCGAAGGCAGACTTTAGCGGTTCAAATAGTGAATGGATGAGACTATGGAGGAAGTGGATGTAGACAGCTCTTTGGAGAAGCTTTTCGGGAAATGGGAAATGAGATCAAGGACACTAGCTCAAACTCGAGGAAGGTTTTCAAGGTGGGGCAAGATTTGGGGATGTTTTCAAGGTTCACAAAGCCCTGTTTCCAAGACTCTGATGTGAGGCAGCTCATGGTGGTCACCCATTGGGACATATATTTGGGACAGACATGACAGGGAGACACTAGGTGGAGCCTCTAGGTGAAGCATGAGCCAGATGGCGCTTTCAGTGATCCCAAGCTCCTCCCTGATGCAAAAATCCATCCTTTTAACCCAGACATCCTCCAAAGGGTGTCACATGATTATAAGTCTTCAAATCCCAAGAATAAAGATTGTGGATGATCAGAAGGGAAATGAGAGACATGAGGTGAAGGCAGTGGGGCTTAGTGGGCAAAAGCCTGTCATCGGTGATAACTGGCAGGCTGGAAGGGGCATGAAAGATCCTGTGAGAACAGAGAAGGAGGTGGGGCAATCACCCAGCTGAGAAAGGTCTAACAGATGCTGGGCCATGTCTAAGGGTGACTAGCCAGCAGAATTCAGGTTGGCAGAACCCATCAAGCCCTACCCTCGCCCTTCCTGGACACAGGCTAGTTGTCACAGAATGTGAGAGGATTGCTTGTCTTGGCAGCCTCAGCCAACCTCGATGCAGCAGGATGTCCTTGAGTGGGGAAGATCATAGCCCAGACTCAGCCTCCCATTCTTCATGGGCCTTTTCCATGTCTTCCATAAACCCTATGACCTTCCCTCCTGTTGTACATCAGCTCATTGGCAACATGGAGCAATCGGCTCCGAGTCAGGAAGACCTGGGTTTGAATTCCACCTCAGCAGCTCACCTAGTCTTTATAGAGAGCTTTAAGGTTTTCCCATATTGTCTCCTCTCATTCTTACAACAGCCTTGGGAGGAAGGTGTTATTACTATCTCCGTTTTACAGATGAGGAAACTAAAGCAAGCCTTTAGCGGTTAGGTTACCCCACTAGCAAATGTCTGAGGAAGGATTTGAACTCGAGTCCTCTCCATTCCTGGTCCAGTTTTGTCTCTACCTAAGCCACTTAGATGCCCGTGATCTCACTCTTAGGGTGTCATTCATCAAGTGGATGTTTCTAGATGTTCTAAAAACTACAGTTCTTAGCCCGCTGTGCCACCGTCACCACCCAGGGAGAAAGGGGCCCCATGGATTTCTTTGCCTCTTGAGTTGTCGGCTTCACTCGATGGTCATCCATTGACCAGGAGCCTCTCCAAGCCCTTTCTTTATGTACTGTCCCCTGGCAGAGTGGTTGGGAGCTCAGAATCCCACCCACCCAACAGAGCTGCTGGCCAATCAGCCCCCCGCATTGCAGCCTCCTGACTGACCAAGGAGTGTCCACTGATCCAGACAGTTTACTGAGCTCTCTCAGACCTCTGGACACCCTGCCCTGACGCACTGACATGTCTTAATTCCCCAGACTCACAGGAAGGGCGCCCTGTTGTGACCCAAAGGTGACCCAAGCTGTGAGCTCCACATGAAATGTCCAAAATAATAGCAGGGGAGTGGGGGTGAGAGCCGAGGAGATGACTCTTTGCCACTCCACTTTTCTCTCTCCCCTGCCCCAACTTCTACCAAGCAGCCCCAATGTGCCTTTTCTTTCACATTTTTTTTATTAAATATTTCCCAACTACATGTGAACATTTTTGAATTTTTTTTTTAATTTGAGTTCCCAATTCTCCTCGGCCCTTCTGTCCTCCCCTCCTCTCTCCCTGAGTTAGACAGGTGCTTCACTATCCATAGCCCCGTGGGCTTCCTTGGGGTCCATCTGGCCAGAGCTGCTCTGCACACTACTGTCTTCCTCCTGCGCCCCCCACCCCATGTCTCCTTGATGGTCAGGGATAACTTGGACAAAGTCCCGGATTGTGGACACACACACCCCATTTGAGGGGCCCCAGAGTCCTCCCCTGCTCAGAGCCCCCCACTCTAAGAGGTCCCTGAAGGCTGCCACTATCTCTTCTACAGGAGGGAGAGAGGTTGGTGGTGGGAAGAGAGTAGAGGGAGTGTCTGGGTTCCTGTCCAGTCCATGCGGCTGTTTGGGGAGATGGGGATCCAGGAAGAGAACGTGTCACTGGGGATTTGGGCTCCTTCCTAAACTGGGTCAACTCTGACTTTTTCCTTTTTTCCCTCAGGGCTAGAGTCCAACTGTTGTTTGGTTTTCTTTTTTTAAAATTGTTTTTAAATGAGAAGAGCATTCAATCACCCAGGAGGATCTCATTAATCACCACTGCCATCATGTTTGGAGGACGAGGGACCACTGCGCAATCTGTGGATTCCAGGGGGCTTGGGAGGGGGGAGAGAAAAGCCCCATGGGGCACCCCCTTCCCTCAGAACTCCCAGCCTCATACAACCAGAGTTTGCTTTTGAAAACGTCTGTCCCCTTCCCTGCCAAGTCCCTTCTGATGGATCCCTTTTGGAATTCCTTCCTCCTGTCCTCAGCCCTTTGCCCCCTGTCCCCTGCCCCTCCTGCCAGGTCCACGTCTCCTGATCTGGCTGTTTCTTAACTGTTAACCTGCACGGTGCTGAGTGATGGAGAAGATGGGTGGGGGGAGGGGAGAGGGCACCGTGGGCAAGGGCCCGGGCAGAGGTGCTCAGGCTGGGCCTCTTAGGGTTAGTCGCCAAGAAGATAGCACTTTGCTTTGCCTCTGAACTGTGAATTTAATATTTTTTTCCTTTAAAATGAAGAGTTTATTTAGCTTTTGAACTAACATTGAGGCTGTGGGTTAGTTTTCAGCTGGAGAGGATTGGTTTGTTGGATATCACGGGAAGGAGTAAGTTGGCAGGGGGTTTGGGGTTGGGCCACCTGACTTGGGTTCTGCAATCAGCCTCCGAGGGCCAGCTTTATTCTGACCTTGAAGGCAAGTGGAGTGGAGGGCATTGGGTGGGGGAGGGGAGCTGCCACCAGAACTCTTGGTTCAGACCCGTGCTGGGTGGTCTGTGGGCACAGCTGAGGAGTGCGTGGGCCACTTACCCAGCAGAGTTGGGCCTTTGACCATTCAGGTTTCTGGAAGTGGAGGAGCAGCGGGCTTGAATTTATGCCCCTCCCTGAGGGCAGGCCATGTATGTGACCATGGCTTTGACACTGGCTTTTTCCACGGGCTGGGCCCTGGGCAAGAAGTAGGGCAGGTTTGTAGGGGAAGGACGGGAACCTGCTGGGCATAACTGCTTTGCGACCCCTGCGGCCACCACCCAATCGGAACCCTCGCAGGGCCCTGTTCCTACAGACAGTGAGGCCAGGGTGTGCCTGGGAGTCCAGCAGCTGAGATGGGGACTTTCAGTGCCTGCTGTTTGTAGTTTAAAAAAACAAAAAAACAAACCTTAAAAACCAAAATATGACTGTATTAGCAAACATCTAAATTTTTGTTAAAAAAATTAAAAAGAGAAAAAAAGCACCAATAGAACTTTGTATCTCCTTGAGTATAATAAAAGAATATGGCTCCATATACGTGAATAAATGCATCTCTCTGTCTCTATGCATCTATATGGATACTGGGTGAAAGAAAGCCTGCCGCGATGGATGGATGGAGACCAGCAGGAAGACATCGCCTGCCAGGGGACCCCGGCCTGAGTCAGGGATCCAAAAGGAGCGGGACAGGGAGGCAGAGGCCCGAGCTCACCTCAGCAAGGCCAGCGCTAGCTGGTGCTTCTCCTGAGGACTGCTATCGCCAGCCCTTTCAACCCGGCCTCTTAACACTGGACGTCTTTTAACTTGTGACTTCTTTTTCAAGAATGATTGTATAGCCCTTTTCCGTATGAGAAGATTTTCCAATACTCAGTCTTCTTCTTCATAGTGAAAAGAACACTGGATTTGGAGTGGGAGGACTGAGTCAGACAAGTTCCTTCACTGCTCCAAACCTCAGTTTCCTCATCTGTAAAATGGGGATTATCAGAATTACGCTCCCTACCTCACAGGGGTGTTGTGAGGAAAGTGTAAACCTTAAAGCGATATCGAAAGGACCTGTCATTATTATTTCTTGGTGGTGAGCCCCAGAATGGGCTGGTGTGGAAGGAGGAGGGAGGGCAGACTGATGGGAACAGGGCTGATCTCCCCAGCTCCCACCTGAGACAGGAGTGCAGGGACCCTGAGCGTGACCTGGCTCTGCCACTCTGGATGGGTGGCATTTCTGTACTTCGGTTTCCCCTTCTGAAAATGGGCGTGGATCTTTCTTTGAAGTGGGGATTAGGAAGCAGACTCTTGGCAAGTCTCCTCATTCTTCAAGTCTTAGCACCTTTTGTAACAAAAGTCAGCTAATTCATTCCTGAGCTGAATCCTCCCTACGCTGTCACCAACCAGGAGTCAACCAGCCTTTGATGGAAGACTTCTGATGATGGAGGGCTTACTACCTTCCCAGGCAAACCTTTCCACTTGGAGAGAATTCTTGTAATTAGGAAGGTTTTCCTGATGTTACTGTCACCCCACTGGTCCTATTTCTGCGCTTCTTAAGGGTCACACCTCAGGGCACTGGAAAGCTGGTCCATCCACCGACCCACCTAGCCACGTTTTGCTGTACTAATAGGCATCTGTGTGTCCTTCCCCCTTTCCCACCCTCCTGACCCAGGCACTGATGAGGATCCCAGGCTGGATCTGTTTGCCTCTAAGTGACCAGAGCCAGGTTAGGGAAAAGCAATGGTGCTCGGATGGAAGGTCAGGGAAAAAAGCCCAAACCCAGGGAACAGTGGGGACATCACATGGTGGGTAGAAATCACCCTGGTTCCTCCTGCCTGGGGCTCCTTCCGGGGCAGGAGCGGGGGGCATCCTTTGCTTCTGCCTCAGGTTTACTCTGGTAACATGGTGAGACCCTGTGGACACCAAAGGGCCCAGGGCTCCCTCTGACAAGTGAAAATCTAGAGAAAAACCACCAATAGTCTGGAGTCAAGAGATGGCATTTCTTTGAGAAATGCATACCCCTCCATCTCAGTGAGCAGCCTCCCAGTCCCCAAGATGCTTCAGAGCACTCACCACTGCCAAGGCTGTCCCTGGGAACTGAATATCACTGTGTGAATGTGTGTGTGTGTGTGTGGGTGTGTGTGGGGGTGTGTGAGGGGACGTGTGAGCGTGGGGTGTGTACGTTCAAGGGTAGTCATAGATGGAGGCTTGTGAGGCTGGGGCAATGTCTATGAGTTCTAAACATATGTGCGTACATATTCAGCTGAGTTACTCTGTCCCTGGACCTCAGTTTCTCTATTTGTAAAATAGGAGATAAGGAACCTGGGATACTCTAGCCCAAATTATTCCATTTTAAAGTTGGAGAAAGAATGGGTGTCAGTGGCCGGAATTTGCGGGCCCTGGGCTCTTGTCACTGTGCGGGCTCAGGAGGGCAAGTCAGTGATCATACAAGGTCCATAGAACTGAGGGACAGAAAGGATCTCAGTGGTCATCCAGAGGAGATTGAGACCCAGAGAGGGAGTGTCACTTGCCTAAGGACGCACAGAAAGGAAGGAGGGTCTGACTGTACATGCAGGGCTCATCCTAGGACCTGGGATTGCTGGCATTGGAGCCTTGAGCACCTCAGGCTCAGGAGTCCCCTCCACCATGGCAGGTGGATGCCCCTTCAAACATCTGTGTGCCCCTGGGATAGGTCACAGGGGACTCCATGGTGCTGGGATCTTGGAGGGGAGGTGTAGAGCAGGAGCCCTGGCCAGCAAGTGGCAGGGCCCTTGGGTCACCAGACCCTGGCTACTAAGCTAGGGTGTCTGCTAGCCCTCATGCTGCAGCAAACACTTACATACCTCTTTGGGTGGTGTGTTTCTCTTTTCTAGAGAAATCAGAAAAGCTTGCTTCTCTCTTATTGAACTGATGCGCATCCATGTGGTTCAACCTGGCCTGGAGCTCACTCACTCACCCAGCCCAGGTCTCACTTTGGCACCAGGGACCCAGTTCTAGAGCAGTTTGCCTGAAAGTGACCCAGGCAGAGTGGAGGGGCAGGATGGAATGGGGTATATCTTCAGGAAACAAGGACTGGAAATAAGCTATACCACCAAGGAGGGTGGCATTAGGGTGGGTGGAAGGCCCGTGCCCTGCCTTCCTTGACCAAACCAGGTAAGTGGGTTTCTGTGGCGCAGACACTGTGAGTGTTCAGGGAGGGGTGGTCCCCGGGCATCTCTCCCACTCTCCAGGGAATCAAGCCCCCGTAGGCCCCTCTGTGTACCTCCCCACCTCAGGAAACTTCTGCCCAGAGACTCACAGCACCATGGAACCCTCCAGGGACAGACTGGACCATGCTAAGGGACTCAGGGAGAGAGTCAGAGGGCTGAGCCCCAGCTCAACTCATTAAGAGCTAGAAGAGCTGGGGCAAGCCTTCGCCCTTCCCCGAGCTGCAGTTTCCTCCTCTGCTTTCAGAAGTTTGGTGCTCTTGGAAATTGTTGGTAGTCGGAGAAGAGGCAGAAGAGCCAGACCTGGGGGCCACACAGCTCCAGCACCAGCTGCGACCAGGGGCCAGGCATTCTCCCTGGGTCTTCCTAACTTTCTCTGCAAAATGATGGTGATTCTTGCATTTCAGGGAAGACCAAATCTATCAGCATGCATTTGTGAAGCACCTACTATGTGCAATAAAGAAGAGATGGTTCATCCTTTGTAAGGAGGAATGTCCCCAGGTCTGGCATTGTTGTCTCTGGTCCTCTCCAGGCTGCATGCCAGCCTCCTTGCAGCCTTTCTGTATGATGCTCGCAGGGCACCAGGCACCTACAGTTCTTCCTCCCCACCCCCACTCCCACCTCTGGGCCTTGCAGCTCCCTGAGGACAGGGGCTGTCCTTTCTGCTTATATTTCTATTCTCAGCCCTGAACTCAGTGCCCAGCCTTCAGTCAACACTTAATAAATGTTTATCAGCTTGACTTACCAACTTCCAAAGGAACCAGACCTTGGAGGAGAGGTTGATCCACCTTATTTGACTTGGCTCTCTCTACCCCAGTCACAAGAAGGGAAGAGGACGGCTCATTGATCATTGTCTGGTGAACCCCTCCCCCAACAGAGCCCAGTACAGTGACCCACACACAATCATTCATCCTTATATTTGTATGGGTAACTCAAACTTACCAGGTCCCAGGCACAGTGTTAGGCACTGGGCAGTCAAAGGATGATCTTCAGGAGCTCATGTCTCAAAGGCACCTGTGGGGAAGAGGGAACATATATTGGACACAACTGTGTAAGTCCAAAGTAAATGTGTGTGTTTTATGTGGGTGCATATATATGTGTGTCTTTAATAAAATATGTATATAAAATCACTTGATATATGTACCCATACATCTGTGTGCATGGATCTACCAGTCCATGCCCCAAAGTCCAGTGTGTGATGTGGTGCTTCATCCCTGCTCTGGTACACAAGCCCTAGGTGGCAGGTCTCTGTCTCTCCCCTTGGACTATCCAGTGGGGCAGGTGCCAAGGAAGCCAACAGCAGGGCAGAAGCCCAGCAGGAAAAGTTGGCAGCCTCTTGGTGGAGAAGCAAATGAGTGGAGAAGCAGCTCTCTGTGGGAAGTCACTTATGGAGGAAATAAGGATGGACATGAGCATTTATTAAGCACCTACTGTGTGCTGGACACTGCACTGAATGCTTTGATACTCATAATGAGGTACTTGAGAGGTAGGCAGTATTATTATCTCTACTTTACACTTAAGGGAACTGAGGCAGACAGCAGTGAAGAAACTTGGGCCAGCAATTAAGTATCTGAGGATGGATTTGAACTCTAGTCTTCCTGACTCTCCAGGCCCAGTTCTCTATCCACTCACTAGCTGCTTCAGGGAGTGGGTTCTCCTGAGAAATACATGCATGGCATGACAAGTCATGCTAAAAAGTATCTCTCTTTGCGCCCCTCTGAATATTTCGCCCTGGGTAGCAGCCCATCCTAGGTTCTAGCTTTATGCTCATGGGTAGGTGGGTGAAGGGATGATGGATGGATGGTTGCTGTCTTCATGTCTCTCTGGATACCTATGTGTGTGTCACCATGCAGTCTGTGTGTGGATGTGTCTCTGATGTGTGTGTTGGGGACAACAAGCCACCCTTTCCACCCTTGCCCCCTCCCCAGGTGTTGGGGATTGTCTTCTAGAGGCCCAAAGACAAGAGTCCAGACTGTCCTTCCTTCTCCCTTCCCTGCCAGTCTCCTTGGTCACTGAACTGGTCCATAAACAAGCTTCTTCCTCATCTCCTTCTCTGAAATGGTTGGTGACTGTGCCCTGCAAAGACCAGGATGGAAGGAAGGGGGGACCATTAGCCTAGAGAAGAGAGGGCATAGGTGGGGCAATATCTAAAGGGGAGGGGAAAGATAAGGCCTGTCCTGACTGACCTAAGGACAGAACTTGGGGCCATGAATGGAAAGTGTTGAGAGACAGTTTTAGGCTTGATACAAGGAGAAAATCCCAACTAAATTCTGCTCCCCAGGAAGGAAGGGGTTGTCTCAGGAGGTAGTGGGTCTTTCTTTCCTGGAGGCTTTCAAGTTAAGGCTGGAGGAGGCACTGGGAGGTGTTGCAGGAATTCTCAGTTCAATATGTGTAGACATACAAGCCCTGAAGATTTGTCCATCTCAGTGATACTGGCCAGGCCTTTTACTGGTCTCTTGGTCACCAGCTCTCTGAACTGGCCAAACCCAAAGTCTCTATTAATTGCTACCACCTTTCAAAGCTGATCCCTCAATATGGTGGTCAACACAGACCACTTTGGTGTAGTCTAAGCCAGCTGCTTTTCTCCAACTGTTTTCTTCAATGCCATTTTCCCTTCATCTGTGATGTGAGTACCGGTGTGGTGTCTCCACCATCCTTGATGGTGAAAAGAATGTGTTATAAAAATATTTATAGTTTTTTTCATCTTGTTGCTCTCCTTCCAAAGCCATCCCCAAATGTCCACGGAGATGCCTTAGGTGAATTGGGGTCTCTTACCAAGCTTTCTATATCCTTCCACCAGTTTTCTGTTTTATGAGGCAACTGAGGAGGCTCACAATCTTCCAGGACCCCTTTCCACAACACTTAGCTGGCTGTATCCTTCTCTGTCTGGCAAGTCAATCAAGTACTTCATGTCAGAAGGGTTTTTTTGGGTGTCTCATCATTGTGGCGATTGATTTATACCAGTTATATTTCTGGACAAAAATTGTTAGAATCAGTGTTGATGTCCTTTCCTTTATCCATTTCTCCTTGTCACTAACTTGTTCAAACAGGTCAGGGAGGGGTTTCTTTAATTGCATGCCCTCTTCTCATTTTTATTCTGCTACTTTAGTGTCAATTTTGATCTTTGCTCTGACAAGTTGATAGTCTGATCGTACAAAGCTGATTCTTTATCAATAAGATTCTTTATCAATATTTATCAATGAGGACATTTCCCTGTTAAAATGTTTCATTTTTATGATGTTACTTGGCACTTGCCAAATCCATCCAATAATAAAGAACAGTCATTCATATTTCTATATGTTTTAAAGTTAACAAAGGCCTTTCTTCACATCAGCCTTATGAGTTCTATAATGAAAGGTTTATGATTACCCCATTTTACAGATGAGGAAACAGTTGTCCATTTATTCTATTCCCATTCGTTTGGTCTTAGAATCAACTGATTTATACTAAAGAATTAAAGGCTAAATGTGGTCTCCTCCTAAAGTCGGAAGGGTAATATTATTGAAGAGGGCCCTAATTCAGATAGGGGTGCCCCGAGATCTCTTCCTGCACAGAGGCCCTATGACTCTGATTCTGAATGTTGAGGGGGGGGCCTTCACAGCCTGAAGTTCAAGGATGAGATGGGGATTTTGGAGACATTTTATAGGCTCACTAACTCTGGTAAGGTCAAACTTAGGGAAGGGGCCGATGTCCAGGCAGGAGAAGAGTCACCTACCAGGTTCCAGCTTCCCAGAGGGGATTGCTACAGCTGTGGACCAAATGCCTGCCTTTGTGGGACTGTTTCCAGTTCAGGCATCAGACCCTCCTCATCCTCACACCCCTATGAAGGTGGTCATGTGTGTCAAATGAGAGAATGTCTGTCAGGAGCTTTGGAAACCGTAAAGTGTTGCTATTTAGCAAACAAGCACCCACTCTTTACTTGATTGTGTGAGTGTGGAATTCCCTGGTGGACTACGAATCCAAGGGCAGGGCTGCTTCTCGAGAGTGGGCATTGGGTACATGTTGAAAGGGCTTGATGACGTCTGGGAATGGCCAGGAGGGAGAAGACCTGGCGAGCTGGCCAAAACAGCATTTGTTGAAGGAACTTGGATCTGTTCCTTACTCGGAGAAAGTTGGGGGAATGGGAAGTAGGCACCAAAGCTGTCACCAAGCATTCAAAGGACCCTCATACCCCTCCAGAGTGTATGTGCGGCCCCCTGGATTTTGTCACCATTCCTCAGATATCACCTCACCCTGGAACATCCCTCTTCATGAGCAGCCTTCTCGCTGTGGATCACCTTTATCCCTATAGCCCCTCTCTCTCATGGGTGAGCTCCTTCTGGGACCACCATATTGAGGAAGGGCTCAGACTAACCATCCCTCCTCTGCCCCTACAACCTCTTTTCTCCCATGGGTGAGCTCCTCCTGGAACCTGGCAAGGGTTTAATAAGTACTTGTTAACTGACCAATTGGAAGAGATGCCCCCGGAGGGCATAACTAGGAGCCATAGGCATTGCAGGGAGGTAGACATAGTTGTTTGAAATCAGAGCTGAGAGTAGAATTGGCCACCTTTGGAGATAGTGAGTTCTCTGTCACTGGAGATATTTAAGTAGAGGCTAAGTGACACCTTGCTGGAGATAGAGGTGATTCTCCATTAGGTGAGAAGTCTCTGCTGACTGAGGTCTGGTGATCTTCATTATTAATAAAATTAGTAGCTCTATAATGGCACAGGAAAAAACCATCCCTCCCTGGTCAACATTTCCCTCTATGTATCATCTTCCCCTGGTAGAACATTAGTTCAGTGAAGGCAAGGACTTTATTTTTTTTTTAACTAAAAATTTTTTCGAATAAAAAAATCTTCTCTCCTCAGATTTAGCTCAGCACTGAACACAGTAAGATGTTTTTTATTCTTTCTTTTTTATTAATTCACAGTAGACAGAGCCAGCCAGGAAGGCCTAGGTTCAAGTTTTTCCTCCCATAGATATTGACCATATATCCCAGGGCAATCCCTTAGCCCCCTCACTGTCCTTAGCAGCCCTTGGAGATTCTAACTTGGAAGGCAGGGGCTGATCTGCTGTGGCAGAAAGATTTTCCTTACTTATTCCTTATCCCAGTGAAATCCCATGTCTGGACTTAATAACAATGTTGAGAGGATCATTTGTTAGAAATGTAGCCTAATGGAGGCTGCTAAGATGGAGCTAGTGGGCAGAGCACTGGACCTAGAGTCAGGAAGACCTGAGTTCAAATTCTCCTCATTCACTAGCTGTGTGACCCTAAGCAAGTCACTTCTCCTCTGTCTCATTCCCCATCTATAAAATGGAGGCTCATGATAACACCCACCTGCCAGGGTTCTTGTGCGGATCAGATGAGTTATTTGTAAAGCACTTGGCACAGTGCCTGGCACCCAGTAGGAGCCACAGAAATGTCTGCTAATATCATTACTGTAGTGCTTAGAATTCTTGGTTAGGTATGGCTTGGTTGAGATAAGAGTCTGAGGTTCCTTCCAGCTCTGACACTCTATGTTTCAGTGACCTCAGAGGCCATCGATGGATCCAGGCTCTCACTTTGAACAGTTATTCCCTCCTCCATCATCCCAAGGTGTGGTCTTCCATCCTCTGCCTGACTACCTTCAAGGGCTCATTCCACTGATGGATGGCTCTTGTGGTTAGGAAATTCTCCCTTCTACAAATCAGAAACCCCTCACTCAAAAACTCCATTGTACCTATGTGAACCCCTGGGACTGAGCAGATCCCTCTACTTCCTCTTCTGTGCACTCATATTTGGGTGTGTGAAGACTGTTGCCCTCCCCACTGTAGGCCTTTTCTCTGACTTCTCTGGCCACCAGCGAAGTCCCTGCCCCATCCTGCACCCTTTCAAACCTGTCAGTATCTCATGAAATGTGGCACCTAGAACCAGACACCATGTCCATTCTGAATGTGAGGGAGCCAGCCAGAGTAGTCCTCTCATAGCGCTAGAACACAGCCTGAGTTAGAGATAGATAGTTAGAGATAGATCTTTGCCTATGTAGATATAGAAGATCCTGATTCCTCTTGAGCTCCAAGACCCCAAGGGATCTGCTGGCCTTGCCATTTCTGACCTTCCTCAGGAAAATGACAGCCCCACTCACTGCTAGGGGGTATCTCCTGCCTAGATGGAAGGTATCCCTCCATCCCTCTCAACTGCTGGTCAATGCCCATGGCCCAAGGATGCTGTGTTCATCAAGGGCCTCACATCAAGGCTTTAGAAGCTGTAGTTCTCCTGGGCCTAGAAGCCACAAGTCAAGACTGATTTCTCTGTTTTAGCCCATGGCCATTTACCTTTGTGCAAAGTGGCACCCTCTGTGAATGGGAGCTTATCCCAGAAACTCTTCTGTGGAGACTGACAGTCCCAGTAGCTGATTTCTTAGATCTGAAGAATTTGTGACAGAGTGAAGGACTGTCATGGATCAGCCCCTGGCTTCTTGGGGTGCATTATCTCTGACGGCAATGTGTCACTGATTTCCATTCCAATGTGGGTCACTTGGCCAGGACTCTCCCAGTCTCTCCCTCCCTCTCTCTCTCTCTCTCTCTCTCTCTCTCTCTCTCCCTCTCTCTCTCTCTCTCTCTCTCTCTCTCTCTCTCTCTCTCTTTCTCTCTCTCTCTCTCCCTCTCTCTCTCTCCCTCTCTCTCTCTCTCTCTCTCTCTCTCTTTCTCTCTCTCTCTCTCCCCTCTCTTTGCTTCCCCCCACCACCACTTAGAGCAGAAACTCTTGCGGGGAGAGGTGGAAGAATCTTTGCTTAAAACTTGTTTAAATTCTATATTTTTTTTAAAAACCACACCTATGTTTTAAGTGAGAAGCACAAGCTGTCTTGGAAAACCTACAGGAGAGGGCAGATCCCAAGTGATTTATAAACATGACGCTGGTAACAAACCCAGGCTGAGGGAAGTTGGGGGCGCCCGGCTTGGAAAGGCAGCATGGGATAACATATGGAGAGGTAGAGGAGTCAGGGGCTGTAGGGTCAAGTCCTGACTTGGCCACTAAAAAGCAAGGTGTCCTTGGGAAATTCATGTATTCTCACTGGACTGCAGTTTCCTCAGCTCTAAAAAGAGCGTATTGGACTAGAGGAACTCTTGGGTGTCTTCCAATGGTGTATAATTTTATGAAGTGAAGTGTTTGAACATACCTTCTTGAATCTGTGTTCCTACAGAAAGAGGGTTCTGCCCTAGGGGAAGCTCCCAGGCTAGTCCAGACAAGCTGATCTGACTAAATGGACCTGAAGTCTAGGTACCAAAAGACCCTACTTGAGCTCCATGGGCCTCAGTTTCCCCAATAAGAGGGGTTGGGCTGATGGCTGGAGGTAGCTGACCCCTCCCAGCTCTCCATCTAGGATCCTAAAGGCCTGCTTAGAGACTGGACACCAGGAATGAGCCCAAGGCACCTGCTGCCCTCTGGTGGACACTAAGGGAACGGCAGAAAGTACTTAGGAAAATGCCCAGCTCCCGTTGTGCCTAGGAGGCATGCCGGGCAGGGCTGCCACACGCAAGCCGGGGGAGCTTGGCTGCACTAAGTGGGCAGCGGCTTGAATAAGCTGGGGTGGACGGATGACGCCTCATCTTCTGGGGCACAGATGTCAGGGGATGGAGCCAAGGGGTTGCTAGGAAGGCGGGCCCTGTGGCCCATGCCCTCGTGCCCTGCTCAAGTCGAGCCACAGCATCCTGCCTAGCATCAAGGGCAGGGCCTGGGATGGCCCAGGCTGGACAGAATCAGAAACTCCAGGAAACAAAATTACAACTGTATTCCAAAGCGTTTGGATGTGGGTTTTTTACTTGAAGAAAACAAAAAAGGCTGCTGAGACCCCAGAGGGCCCTGGCCCAGGCTCCAAGCACCCCTTCCCCTCCTCTGTGACCCCACCCCGCCCTCCTGCACAGCTCCCAGTATCTCCTCTGTCCAGGTGCCTCCTTCAGCCCAAGAACACGGCTTTCTCCACAGCATCCTTTATGCTCGTGTACTCCACAGTGGAGGGGTAGTTGGTGCATTCATAGCGTTTGCTGTTGCGGACATACTTAAGAAAGTCGGGAGCCCCAGGGCAGATGACATTGTCGGCTAGGAACACCGATCCCTTCCGAAGGACTCCACTCTCCTGCAAAGGCAAAGAGGCTGGAGGTCAGAGAGCTAGGAGGGAGGTGAATGACTTGCCCACAGTCACATGGGCAGTAAGGGGCAGGCAGAATTTGAATGCAGGTCTTCTGACTCCAGTTCCCATTACATCTCACCTCTACTGGGCTTCAAGGTTTACCAAGGGCTTTCCTCTCAAAGACCCTATGAACTAAACAGTACCGAGAGATTATAATCCTCATTCCACAGATGGGAAAGTTGAGGGTGAGGGGTAATGCATACAAATTCAGGACCCTGACTGACCTCCAAGGGGTTGCCCTCTGTAGTGGGTTCAGAAAGCCTGGCCCATAGAGCCAGGGCCAACCTACATAAATATGACTTTGGTGACCAGATTCTGGCCAAACCTAGAATAAATCTGCCTACCTAGTATTCCACCATTATGGCCTCATTCATTTTGTCCCTGAAGCCTTTTCTGTTCAGGCAGCAGCTGACCTCTTAATTATGAGTTGATGACAGCTGGTTGATAGTCAAGAAAGAGGCAGCAGAAAGAGAGGCCAGAGGGAATGATCCACACGGTTCCCATGGAGCCATGCTCAGTGCCAGCACCAGGTACAAGCAAGGCATCCAACCAAGAGTCAAGAGGACAGACTGGCCAAGAGGAAATTGGTCCAGCCTGAGGACACTGAGGACACTGCAGGGACCATACACACCTTCAGAGAATCTCATGAGGCTCCTGGAAAAGTAGAAACAGACCTCCATTCAACTAGGGGCCCAGAGTTACTCCTCTGAGGCATGTGCTTGCTGAGACTGAGCCAGTTTTCCCTGGACTTGGAAGGAGAGGCTGTGTGCCCAGACTTTGGGGAGGGGGGAAGTACTGTCAGGAAATATTCATTTCCAAAAGTTAAATGACTCAGGTTGGTGAATGGATGGATGGTCAGTGGAGTGGGGACAGCTGTGGGGGCTCATGGGCAGCAAAGAATCAGCTCAACTGTCAGAGTTGCCCATAGAAGGAGGAGGGCAGGATTAGCTAGCTGAGGGAGAGGGATTCTAGGCCATGTCACCCAGCAAGCAATGAAGGAGGTAGGGCCAGGAGGCAGCCCCTCAAGTCAGCCATGGGGGCCCACAGTCTGGGAGGGGGTCCCTGAGCCTTACTCTTCTTTCTCTTCTGTCCCCCTCCCTGGAACATGGGCAGAGAAGGCACCCAAACCACCAGGGACAAGGCTGGGCCATCTGCCAGCCTCTCTCTAACCCCGGGGATTACCTGCAGGCAGCAGGTAAGAGCAGGGAGAGGGGGAATGTAAGGGCTCTCCCCCACAAAGGGACCATGCCTGGCTCCTCTGCAAAATGGGAATAGACAGGCAACCTGGTTTAGGTCAGTGGTGTCAAACTCAGAAGAGAAATAGAGGCCATTAAACCACGCACAAGGGTCCCTGTGAGTGGCAGT
This sequence comes from Bettongia penicillata ogilbyi, assembly GCA_023548195.1. NCBI lineage: Eukaryota > Metazoa > Chordata > Mammalia > Diprotodontia > Potoroidae > Bettongia > Bettongia penicillata. Next base: position 3,416,109 of record JAJHZJ010000154.1, read on the forward strand.
ATCTTTGTTGTAAAGTACATCACCTGTTTTATAGTATTTTTATTTATTTTGTTAAATATTTCCTAATTACATTTTAATCTGGTTCAGGCCTCCCTGTGGCTTAGATGAGGGAAGTCATGAAAATGTGAATTTAAAATCCACCACTCCCCATGTCTGGCCGTGGGAGCCTCCCTTCAGTCTCTCTGCTCTGCATCTGCATTGGCAGAGGGCATTTCCACATTGAGAATTGCCCACGAGACCCTCCCCACTCTGATACATCCTTTGCTCCAGTCTTACCGTGCCACATTCCAGGGCTCCCTATTACCTTCAGCACTCAGGCTTTGAAGCTCTTTCCAGTCTGGCCCCTTTCTAGTTTTCCCCATCTCGTAACCCATTCCTCTCCTCCACACATTCCACAGCCCAGTCATACCGACCCCCTTGCTGATCTCCCACGTGGTGCCTTTGCACTGGCTGTGTCTCATGCCTAGAGTGCCATCCCTCCTCCTCTCTGCCTTGAGGCTTTCCTGGCTTCTTTCAAGACTCAGCTCCAATCCCACCTCAAGGAACAAAGCCTTTCTCAGGCCCCCTCCTCGCAGAGCCTTCCCTCACTGACAGCACGGGTTCCATTTATACTGTGGATTTCTTGCATGTACATAAGTGGTCTTCATATTTTCTCCCCCACCCAACTGGGAGCTCTGGAGGACCCAGCACTTAGCACAGAGCTGGGAACATTGTAAGTGCTTCACAGATGCTGGCTGACTGACTGAAAAATTGATTGGAAAACACCAGCACTGCCTGCCTCATTGGCTTGTGGTAAGGACAGCCCTTTGTGAACCAAGGCCTGAGAGAACCTGAGTTCCTATTCTGAGAGGACCCAGGAGGTGGCCAGTCCAAACTGTGGCAGAACTAGCTGCACCCCTCCACCCCGGCCAAGGGTGGGCATGAGAAGGCTCAGCTAAATGAGGTCACCTGGACTATGGCCAAGGTCCGAAGGAATGGATGGATGGATGGATAGGTGACTGAGTGTAATGGCTGACTCTTTCAGGGTCCATGAAGGTGATGGAATATTATTGTGCTGTAAGAAATGCTTCAGAGAAGCCTGGGAAGACACAGTCAAGAGAACACTGTATACGCTAACAGTGATGCTGTTGGAAGAGAAGTTGTGAATGCAGACTCTGGTTACTCAGATAGATGAATACTCATTCAAATCAGCTTTGAGGAATGAGGAAGGAAGCTGCTCTCCACCTCCAGAGAAAGAACTGACGTGTGTAAGTACGTAGGGACATCAAATGTTGGCCTTCCCCAGACAGTGTGCGGACGGAGGGAGGCTGGGAGGGAGACAACTCAGAATGCAAAATGTAACCAAAAAATACATTTTTAAAAAGAAAAAGCCATAGGAACTCTTCTCTACCAGGGAACCAGCCCCAGGCCCCAGGGACTTGAGACGAAGCGTTTCCCCCACCCCCAACCTCCATAGGAGGCTGATGGACTCAGAGGTCAGAATGGGGCTTTGTTCGGTTTGGGGAATGGCCAATGAGGGGATTTGTTTGCCTGACTACAGGCAGCTGAAATGAGGCATGTTCTATCTTTCTCATTGGGTGGAAGCTGGAGAGAGAGAGTGTAGATGGGAATTTTTTTTTTTAAAGCTGAAATTTAGAAAGAAAGTCAGTCAGTATTTCCATGGCCCCCAGGCTGTGAGGGTCCCAGCGCTGGAATTCCCTCCCTCCTTTCCCAGAGGAAGATGCTAAAGTCTGGCGCAGTCTGGGCTGAAGCGCCTGACTGCCTCGACCTGGCACACCTACCACTCAAGCAGATGCCAGGGAAGCTGCAAACATTTGGGCACAGGGATTAGGGGTCATCCGCTTCCTGCCAACCCAGGCTCTGGACCACTCTGCTTTTCCTCACTTCTTTTGGGGAGGGGTAGGTTTGGAGCTGCTTGTGGCTGGCTTTTACGAACTCCCACGTTACCAATGTTCCACACCCACAGCCCTCCCAGTGAGCCTTCCCCAGGAACAAACGCATGACAGCCCCCCATGTGCAGAAGACAGGGTTATGTAAGGAGTCAGAACGAAGGGAAATACTGAGCTCAGAACCTGCTGAGTGGGTCAATGGGGAGGCCAGGGCCTGGGCTGCTACAGAGCTCGGGACCCTGGGGTGGGGGGAGCTTGGGACCCTGGGGGTGCTGCTGAGCTCAGGACTGGGGGCGGGGGAGGTCTGCAGAGCTCAGGACCCTGGGGTGGGGGGACTGAGGAGCTCAGGACGGAGGGCTTGGGGGGGGAACCTGCAGAGCTTGGGCTGGGGGGTGGGGCTGCAGACCAGGCAGCTGGAGCCTGGGATGGCACTTCCCACTCATTACTTATCCTTCATTTGAATTGGAACTAATAGTTGTTGAGATAATTACCAGTTTACCACATAGAGTATTTAGAAAACCATCAGCTTCCCGGCTATTGAATCGCAGTATTTGCTTATACGTGTTTTTCTCTAAATACAGCCGCACTGTAATTACCAGCAGAGGGGCTGCTGCAATCCCGGCCCTGGGAGTTCCTTCCAGGGGTCCTTCTGGCTGAGTCGGGGGACCCTCGAGCAAGGGCTGCTGCTGCCATAACAACTCTCCTCCCTGTGGCCAATTTTCTGTCCTCTGTGTGGGTGCATACACTTATACACACACACTGCTGATTTTTTCATAAAATTATTCATAGCTAGGATTTCTACAGCACTTTAAGGTTTACATGACATTTGATCTCAATAATTCTGGGAGGTTGGGGCTACTATTAGCACCCTTTCACAGATGAGGAAACTGAGGCAGGCAGCACAGCTCATCAGTGTCTGAGGCCAGGGTTGGCTCTGGGCTTCCTGACTCCAGGCCCAGTGCTCTGGGCACTGACCCTTAGCTGTTTTATATAGATCTTGGAAGAGATCTCTCTTCCCAGACTTTGTCTATTCTGCCCCCCATATCCTCAGTCAATTCCCTCCCCTCTTCCAGCTTCTTTTTGCATTGTCGTCCACCATCAGAGCTGGACTCTCCACCAGGGAAGGCACTGTCTTTTGGCTTAGATCTGTATTCGGAGCTCAGTGCCTGGTACACAGAAAGCACTTACTAAATGCTTGCTGCCTTGGTTGTGGCCTTGGCAGGGATCTGGAGGGACTCCAAGTATGGCAGGGTCAGCATTACGTAGGGGCCTCCAAAGGACAAACTTTGTATGAATGATACAAAAAGTACAGCTGGTTTTGTTTTCTGAATCTTTCCCAATAGGCCCTTAAATCCCTGGTCAAGGTCACCTTCCAGCTAAACTTAGTGACAAAAGGCCCAGAACAAAGAGATCCAGAAAGTGGATCCATGCCCAGCATTGCCTGTGCCCACACAGATCAGGTGATCCAGTCAGGTGATTTTTCTTTCTGCATTCCTTTTAAAAGTTTATTCTTTGAAAAAAAAGAAGATCCAGTGAAAAGTTTGTCAGTGTGCTAAATTCTACTGCGATGTTGATGTCTCCCCACCCTCTAACCACTGTCATGTGGTCATCTAGGGGTGTCCAGTGACCCTTGGATGAGCCTAGAGGCCGGAGAGATGTCCTGTCAGGCCCTTCTCAACTGGCCTGATTCAGGCTGTTCACCCCATGACCATGAACAAGTCCAGGGGTAGGAAACCTGGGGTCTCGAGGCCACACATGGCCTTCTAGGTCACTAGGTATGACATTTTGACCGAGTCCAAGTTTTATAGAAAAAATCCTTTTATGAAGGCGATTTGTTCTGTGAAGTCTGGATTCAGTCAAAGGGCCACCCCCAAGGACCTAGAGTGCCACATGTGGCCTCAAGGCTGCAGGTTTCCCAACCCTGAGCAAGTCCCTTCATTTCACTTCTGAATAAGAAGGAAAAGAATATTGGTAAGATCTATCTCCCAATGCTGCTTTCTAGGGCCCGTGATACTAGAGAGACAAATCACTAACCTTCTCTAAGGCTCAGTTTCTTAATCTGTGAAATGGGGGTCCCATAGGCACTGATAGGGGGAAGGTGCTTTGTAAGCTGTAAAGTGCCATAGAAACCATTCACCACCAAGGCCACCATCTTTACCTCATCCTGACTGGATCTCCTCACTCAGGTGTGACATCTCCAGTCGCTATCTATTTTGATATCATCGGAGAAAGACTCTATGAAATGAAGGAGCTGCTTAATGTGTTGGTCAATGGAGCTGTGTCATCCATATACATTCAGTTATTATCTGGGAAAGATGACAAGGTGAGGCAAAACCATAGTGGGCCTGAACCATCCCTGAAAAATGCCATGTTTTATATGCTAAATATTCTTGACATTACTGTGTCGGTGGAATATTTTAAACAGAGAAGAGTTTTCCATGTGGATGTCGACTCCTTTGGTGTTCATACCATCTCTGGGTCTATTTTCTATATTTGCAGTATATGAAGACTATGAGAGTGGCACTTAGTCTAAGGGTTCATGGCAATCAACAGAGATGGTGTAACTGTTACGGTATTGGAGGTCAGGCAGCTTGATCAGTATCCTTTGACGAATCCTTTGGAAATTCCAGGGCCCTCAATGCATTGCCAACAGCAAGCAATCATTGCCTCCAAGAGTCAAGCTCTCTGCTAGGTGCTGGAGACACCAAGGCAGAGATAAAATAATCTAAGAGCTCACGTTTTATTGAGGGAAGCACGTTGTATACACAGACGAAAATATAAAATATATTCAGAGGAAGCATAGGTCATTTTCAGGTAGGAAAGGCATTGGCAGAAGAGGGATCAGGAAATGAATTGTAAGATCAGTTAGCTTCCTCCTCCTCCTCCCACCCCTCCCTATTCCTAGCATCATGGAGAAGTCTATACCGCTCTGTGGTTACGCATTATCTCGCTGGACTTTCCCAAAAAACAAGCAAGTTACCAGCTCACTGGCCGTCTTTTGCACTCACCTCTAGGAGCTTGGTGTCTGGGAGATAGCGGTCCTTCCAGTGGTCCAGGAAGACCATGTCAACCGTGTTGATTTCATACTTCTTCTTCAGCTGGGGGATGATTTCCTGTGAGGGCCCTTTCAGTACAGTAATCTGAAAATGCAGACATACTGATTATTTATTGGTCCTTGGGTTCAGAGGGCAGAGAGTCTTCCTTCTAGGGCTGCAAAGGAGCTCAGGGGCCATCTAGCCCAACCCCCTCATTCTACACAGGTGGAAACTGAGGTTTGGGACAGGGTCTTGCTCAGTCACAAAGATGGTCAACAACAGGGTCAAGATTTGAGTCCAGGAGCTCTAAGGCCTACTAGCCAAACATCACAGGCCACATTATCATTCCTGAGATGACCTTCCATGAGAAGACAGTGAGTCCAGCTCCAGGGGAGAAAGGGGGCTCTGCTAGTGACAAGGCAGGACTCTGCTGAGAGGAGGAGAGGAGGGCCAGGACATTGGGGAGAATGTTGGCATTGGAGTCAGAGGCTCTGGGTTCTAATCCTGACTCAACTCTTTACCTGTGTGCCTTTGGGCAAGTCTCTTCACCTTTCCCAGCCTTCCCTCTGCTGATTAGCTCTAAATTATCCCGTTTAGTGTTTGACTAGGGGGACTTCTTGATGGGGGGTGGGGGAGGGGGAGGGGGGTTGGAACCAAGATGGCAGAGTAGAAGAACTCAGTTGAGTTCTCCCAACATTCCCCTCTAAACAACTTTAAAATAATGGCTCAAGTGGAATTCTGGAGTGGCAGAACCAACAAAAAGTCAGGGTGAACCATTTTTTGCAACCCAAGACAATTTAGGAGTTTGGGAGGAGGGATCTTGCACGTGGAACTGGAGGTTGGCCTAGAGCTCAGGTGGATGAAATGCCAGTGGTGGGCCCCAGTCGCAGCAGCAGCTATGGGAGCTCTCAAGCCAGAGATGGTAAGGAAATCTGGCAACTGGTCAGAAAGATTACAGGGGACCCCTGTAATCCTGGATGCAGGACTCGAGGCTGTCTGGCAATTCCATTGCCCATGCTGCGTCACAGTTCAAGGGTGGAGAGGAACACTTTAGGTTAAGAGGCAGGAGGGGTCCTGAGGAGCACTTGCTCTCAAATATAATCCTAACGGACCAGGTGCCCTTCCAGAGAAAGGACCACAGCACAGACCAGGAGACCGGTAATGACACCTCCCCTATCACCCAGTAGCAAACCTCAAAACCTCCAGAACTAGCTCAGAAAACAGCAGTTTCAAAAACCCTGAAGCTGGGGGGTAGTGCCCTCTGCCACCTCTCCCCCACTGGGAATAGAGCCCAACTTTAACATAAAGTTCAAAATTAAAAAGAGCAGGATAGAGGACAATATAGTTAGTATTACACAACATGATTATTATGGAAGTCTTTTGCAAAATGACACATATACAGCCTGTATTGAATTGCTTGCCTTCTCAGTGGGGATGGGTGGGGAGGGAGGGAGGGAGGGAAAGAAGGTGGAATTCAAAGTATTAGAAATGAATGTTGAGAATTATTATTGCATATAACCAGGAAATAAGAAACACAGGTAATGGAGTAGAGAAATTTATCTTGCCCCACAAGAAAAGAGAGAAGATGGGGATAAGGAAAGGGTGGGGTGTGACAGAAGGGAGGGTTCATTGAGGGAAGGGGTAATCAGAATGCAAGGTATTAGGGGGTGGGGGGAAGGGAGAGATGGGGAGAAAAATTGAACATGTTACAAAGTGATGTAAAGGCACTTAGTATTAGAACAACGGACTGAATTAATCACTGAGACTAAATCAGAGACATCTTTAATTTGGGGAAATGAATATTAGTCAGTCTCCTAGAGGCAGGTAACTTTGGGTAAAATTTGGCATTGATGGAATAGTTACGGTTTTAATGATTAATTTGATTTTATGATTGTTATTTAAGTAGGAAGTAGAACAGGTATGGAAAGGCATGTAAGCCACGTAAGACTTGCCTCAAAAGATGCTCCTTAGTCAATGTGAAGTTATAGTCATATCTGAAACCTGGTTATTGGAACTTGCTATTTTAAGATGCTGTGGGACTATTAAGTGGCTGTTCTTTTGAGTCTGACTCCAGGTATAGATAGCAGCAAAGGCGGTCTGAGCCTCCAATCCATGATGCCAATAAGCCTGTGAGATGCTGGTATGAACTGGAAAAGGTGATCTCATGCGAAGGGTGGGAGAGCGGCCGTTCAGCCTGGGCTGAGGAAGGATTCAATTTCTGACTCAATTTTCCCACTGATACCTGGCAGACTCTAAGCCTCACTGAAAGCAAGTTGACAATCTACTGCTGCCTGGAAGGTAGGAGATATTGTTTCCCTGCAATGTCCCTACTCTTAGTGGCAATTTCCTATAGTCAAAAGGTTTGTAAGCTTAATACCAGATCTATTCAATTATAGATTGTTGGCAGGGGAACATCCGAGGTTAAGTCTAAAATGAAGCCATTAGGCTTAGGACTTTGGACCAACAACAAGTCAGGGTCCTTTAATTCTTAGTAATACTGTGGAGACAATTAGTCAACAGCTTGTGAAGTTAGCAACATAAATATTATCTGTGTCTCAGTTGGTTAATGTTTAAAAAAAAATTCGTTTGTGGTCTGTATTGTAAATGCTTTAAAAAAATATCACTGGACCAAAAGTTGGAATTGTGTTACGTGATATGAAGTGTGTTAAAAATGGAAAAAAAAGAACAAAATAAAAAAATAGGATGGAAAAATGGCAAATATCAAAAAAAAAGAACCTGACCATAAGGGAAAAAAAAAAACAGTACTAAGGTGACAAGGAAAGATGAAGACACAAATTCAGAGGAAGGCAATGAAGTCAAAATGGTTACAAATGAAACCTCAAAGAAAAATGTGAAAGAGGCACAAGCCCAACAAGAATTCCTGAAGAGCTTAAAAAATGAATTTCAAAATTCAATAATGGTAGTAAAAGAAAAATTAGGTAAATAAATGAGAATGAAGGAAGAAAATTATGAAAAGATAATTAACAGCTTGAGACACAGGTACATAAATACTGAAGAAAACAATGCCTTCAAAAAAGAACTGGCCAAATGGGAAAAGGTACAAAAGCTCAAAGAAGACAATAATTTCTAGGCAGGTGGAATCCAATAACTTGTTGAGACATCATAAAGCAATAATACAAAATCAAAAGAGACTTTTTGCATGTGGTCTCTCCCACTAGACTCCTTGAAGGAAGAGACTGACTATCTTTCACCTATTTTTGTATCTCCAGTGCCTAGCACAGTGCCTGTCACATAGTCAGAGCTTAATAAACACTTTTTGACTGACTTCTGTCTCTTTCACCTCCGACATTCCATGTTCTAAAGTCCCTTGTAACTCTGAGATCCTAAGAAGAAATTAGTGGCACAGTGGAGAATTCTGCACCTAGACTCAGAAAGACCTGAGTTCAAATCTAGTCTCAGACACTTCTTAGCTGTGTGACCCTGAGCAAGTCACTTAATCTTTATTGCCTCAATTCTCCATCTGTAAAATGGGGACACACTGGAGAAAGAAATGTCAAACCACTCCAGTATTTTTTCCAAGAAACCCCCAACAAGGGTCACAAAGAATTAGGGTCACAACTAAATAACCACAACAAAAGCTGTGGGTTCAAGCCTCACCATCCTGATTCATGGATTTGTGAAGTGCCCCATAAATTACAGGAAATAAAACTGTCCATTCAAGGTTATCTTTCTCTATGCCAGTCCCTGGGGAAAGGCCCAAACCCTGCATCCTGAGCCTCCAGGAGGGAGGCATTGCTCCTCTCTCATCCTAAGCTGCTCCTTCTATGGGACCAAAGGCTCAAGGGACTCCCCTGTTCCACCAGATCAGAGGTTCCTACCTGCGTTTGGGTCACAGACCCCTGTGGCAGGTTGGGAAACCTTTGGAACCCTTCTCAGAAAAGTGGCTTTAAATAATAAGAGAAAATGCTAAATTTTAGTTAGAGGTTCATGAAAATAAAGATGGAACTTTTTTTTTTAATCCAAGTTCACAGAGTCCCTGAAATCCATCTGCAGACTTCGTAGTTAAACAGTCTCACTTCATTTCACAGATGAGAAAACTGAGGCCCAAGGAGAAACGACTAGGTCAAAGATTCAAAGTCAGGTGCTCTGGCTCATTCCCTTCCCCTCCTGGCAGCTGACACGGTACCTTATCTTGCAGGCCAGCCATCTGGATCACCTGCTGAGCAATGGCTGCAAAGCTCTCATTGAACTCAATAGAGAAGAGGTGCCCACCGGGGGGCAGCAAGCGGGCCATCCTCACAGCTGAGTAGCCACAGTAAGTGCCCAGCTCCAGCAGGATCTTGGGTTTGGTCTCCTCTATGATCTTCTCCACAATCAGACCTGAGAGGAAGGTGAGAGGGGAGGGCTCAGTCATGGCTTTGCAGGGGGAGAGGCTGGAGATGAGGGAGAACCCGCGTGGGCTTCCTGGGAGACGAGGGGAAGTGAGTCCCTCATCCTTGGAGCTCTTTGGACAAGAGCAGGAGAACCGTTTTCTGGGGATGAAGGAGAGGAGGGTCCAGGCCTGGGTGTCATGAGGTGGATCCTGAACTCCCTTCCAACTCTGTGGGTCTGGGAGAAGACCAGTGATTTCCCACCTCCATGCCCTTGCTCATACTGGAACACCCACACTGTCCTCTTTTCACTTTGATACCTAACCCAAACGACAGCCCCTCCTTGGAACCCTCCCCACTCAGATTCACAATATAGCACTGACCTCTTGCTCAGGTCTGGAGAGCTTGGGTTTGTATAACTAACTGCCTTGTTAGACATGGCTGGAAGATGGTGTGTAAGGAGGACTGTAAGCTCCCTGAGGACAAGCCTCATGGGATCTGAATGTTGTATCACCCCCAGCAGAGCCCAGGGCTCCAGGCACAGCAGGCATCTTAACAAAGGAGCCTTGTAGCTGCTGTGATTCTCCTGACTTCAACACTAGAGGAGAGCCTGGGCCATCCCAGAGGAGGAAAAACAACAGCCTGAAAAATGAACTGAGAGGCCCTGGGTTTGAATCCCAGCTCTCCTACCTATAATCTTGGTGGTCTTGGCTCAGTCATTTCTGTTCTAGAGACCTCATTTGTCACATAGCAGCTCATGTGGTCAAGCCTCACTTCCCTCACCTAGAAAATGGGCATGATAATATTGGCGATATTTCATAAGGCTGCTGTTATGAGTAGATGAAATTGTGTCTACGAAGTGCTCTGCAAACATTCCTAGGTGCTATTAATGCCAACTATTATGCCCTTCCATCAGGCAGCTAACACCACACACTTGAGTAAATCTATACAGAAGATGCCCAGAGGACTCCACAACCGCTGCTGGAAGTTGGGGGAGCTCTGTGTGTGGTTGGGGTTTGGCCTTTGCTCTCAGAGAGGACCATGACCTCAGGGAGGTGATGCCATGACTTGCAGGTGAATCAGATTTAACTGAGGCAGGGCTGTGCAGTCACCAGCCTCACGCTCTCCTCTGGAGTCATCAGGAGCCAGATACGGATCAGGACGACTGGAGAGGGCCCCTGGGAGAGTCTCTGGAGAAGAAGCCAGGTACCAAGATGAGAAGTGGGGTACCTTCTGGGGGGGGTCAAGGGTACAAAGCCCCTCCTACCCACCAAGTCAGTCAGACACAAAGGAAACTGGCCTTCTAACAATTCCTCAGACCTGTTGCTCCATCTCCCACCTCTGCACCTTTGACCTGGATACCCTTCAGACCAAGGCCTGGTGAGCTCTCCCCCCCCACTCCAGCCTCTTAAGAGACCCCAGAGACCTGCAAAATCTTACCATCTGAAGGCTCCCTTGGTGCACAGCAGGCATTTAGTAAAAGCTTGTCATGACTTCCCCACCAATTACATTCAACTGTCTTGTCTCCCTGTCTCTTGGACCAGTTCCAATTCTATCTTGTTTCCTGGCCCCTGTGGGTGGCTGTCTCATCCATCCTTCCCTGCACCCTCAATGCCCCAGCTCACCTTTGACATCGCCCACATGCATGGCCCACTCCTTCTCGTAGCAGTACTTGTCAATGGCCTCCACCACACTTTGGGCATTGCCCACCACCGCATTCTGCTTGACCCAGTTCAGGATTCTCTCCTCTTTGCTCATGCCGGAGGTGAAGTTCATGACACACACCCTGATTTTTTCGTGCCAGATTAAAACCAAGAGGGCTCTGTACTTCCAGGCCAGGAGCAGCAGCAGCACCAGGGCACCGGCTATCAGAGCAGTCTGGCTCTCCAGCATCTGCAGAAATGATGCCCAGTCTCAGCTCCTGGGAATGCATGGCTGCTAGGCAGAAGAGAGGGGAGGGGAAGGGAGAGGGAGGGGGATGGAAAGAGAGGAAAAGAGGGAGAGAGAGGAGGAGGAAGAGAGGGGAAGAGAGTGAGAGAGAGGGAGAGAGAGAAAAGAAGGAAATACAGAGGGAGAGACAGAGAGAGGAGGAGGAAGAGAGAGAGAGAGGGAGAGAGAGAGAGAGAGGGAGGGAGGGAGGGAGGGAGGGAGGGAGAGAGAGAGAGGGAGAGAGAGAGAGGGAGAGAGAGAGGGAGAGAGAGAGAGGGAGAGAGAGAGACAGAGAGAGAGGGAGAGAGAGAGGGAGAGAGGGAGGGAGGGAGGGAGGGAGAGAGAGGGAGAGAGAGAGGGAGAGAGAGAGGGAGAGAGAGAGGGAGAGGGAGAGAGAGAGGGAGAGAGAGAGAGAGAGAGAGAGAGAGAGAGAGAGAGAGAGAGAGAGAGAGAGAGAGAGAGAGAGAAAAGAAGAAGAAGAAGAAGGAGAAGGAGGAGGAGGAGGAGGAAAAGAAAAATGCAGAGGGAGAGAAAAACAGAGAGAGGAGAAGGAGAGAGAGAGAAGAGAGAAGGAGAGAGGAAGAGACGGACAGAGACAGAGACACTGAGAGCCAGGCTGGCCAGCAGCTGTTGAGGGGAAAGTGAAGAAGGCTTGGGAGTGGAACAGGGCACATCAGCCTTGGTGGGGCCAGGGCCAGGCACACCGACTGTCAGAAGTCATCTAGGGTTGGGGGATCAGGGCCCAGACAAGAGATTTCCTCACTATGCCAACTTCCCAATATGGAAATTCTCTTCCCCAATACAGACCCCCCAACTCACTCTTCTAGACAAGTTGGAGTTGGAGAACTATTACTGTAGCCCAAGTGAGAGGAAAGAGGGTCTCAGCTGGTGGTGGAGACTGGGAGAGGGGAAGGAGGGGAGGGAAGGGAGGGTTGAATGAGGGGAGAAATGCTGTTGAAGAAGACAGAGAAGAGCCAGAGGTTCTGAGGTGACTCCAAGGTGGTGGCCACAGTCCTGGCCTGGACCAGAAGAAGGTGACAGTGCCAGTCTCGGAGGCAGGAAGACCTGGGTTCGAATCTTGCCTCAGACTGCAAGGTACTTCACTTTCTCTGCGTGCCTCAGTTTCCCTACCTGTAAAAGGAGGGGGCTGGATCTCCTGTTCTCTAAGGTTCCTCTCAGCTCTAGTCTCTGACCCTATAATCCACCTGGAAATGCTAGTTGATATGAAATTCCAACCAGTTCCTCCAAGGACCCACTCAGCCTTGACCCTGGAAGGCAGAGCCAGGAGTATCAGAATGTTCCCAGCCTGCCCCGGTCCACAGAACCCTGCCACTCCTGAAGCTTCTCAGAGGCCTGAGTTCCCACCTTCATTCAGTAAGTGTTGAATCAAACCAAGGAGCACTTATTAAGTACCTACTGTGTGCCAAGCATTGAGCTAAGCTCTAGGCTGGAGAGACAAAGAAAGGCAGTGGGGAGTCTGTGCCCTTGAGGGGCTCCCAGCTTCCTCAGGGGAGGGAAGAGTCCAAAGCAGCCCTAGACCAGATAGCCAGAGAGAAGATCTGGAGATTAAAGAGGATCCAGTTGAAAGGAAGCCCAGGATCCTGGGAGACAGAGCTGAGGAGGGAGGGAGGATCCCAGGGCACCTACTGTGTGCTAGGGGTCACAGACAGTCCCTGCCTCAAGGAGCTTAGTCTAATGGGGAAGACCACGTGCAAACAGAGGGAAGGCCCTGGGATTGAGAAGGGCTGATTGGAGTTAGGACTTAAAGGAGACCAGGGAGGTCAGTGGTCAGAGAGGAGAGCACTCCAGACTTGGGGGCTGTACAGGAGAGAGTCCAGCGCTGAGAGATGGAGGAGCTTGAGTAAGGAGCAGAGGGGGTGGGGGGCGCAGAGGGGGCGGGGCCTAGGCACAAGAGGAAGGCACTGGGGGCTGGGGATCCTTTTAGGAAGAGCTGGTAAAGCCAAACAGGATTTTGTATCGATCCTGGGGGCCTCGCGTTTCTCCAGCGTCTGTATGTCTACGTCTGTATATGCACATATACAACGTATCCACTTCTAAGTGCTGGTATGATCTGTGTCTCCATACAGTGTAAGTACCCTGAGGGCAGGCGCTGCTGGGCAGAGCCCACAACACAGAAGGCACTTGACCTGTGTTTGCTGATTGGCTGGCTGACTGATTCTTTGAATTCCTGGGCAGAATAGGTCTGCCAGGCCATCCTGGCCAAGCTGGAGGGGGAAGGAGGGAAGGGCTCAGACCAAACTGGAAAGCCCAGGAAAGCTGAGGGTTTGACAGAGCAGGGCAAACAGCCCTGGCCAGTGCTGAGGCTGCAGTTAGGACTGGCATCAGTCTGACTCTGTCCATAACCCACTTCATGCTTCCTGTGTGACAGTGTACTTCAAACGTGACCTCTGGGCCTTATTTTCCTCAACTGCAAAATAAATGTGTTGTACTAGATGGGGCCCCATTCAGCTCTAAATCTACGATCCTGTATACACTATTTCATTCCATCATTTACTGGGTAAGAACCATAGGTATTATTATCTCCATGGAGGGGCAGATATTTCTAGAAATTACCAATGTAAAAATGAAATGCACCAGTAGACCTTTTTTTTTCTTTTTTATGATCAAACCCAAATGACTCAGGCCTTACAAACTAGAGAAGATGATGAAACATTGGAAGGATTAATGTTGAAGTGGTTGTGGAAAAAGAGGCCCACGCATGCATTGTTGGTGGAGGTGCAACTTGGCCAAACATTCTGGAATGTGATTCAGAATTAGGCAAAGAAAGTAAACGAAACATTCATGCCTTCTGCCCCACACATCCCAGCGTAGGCAAGTGCTCAGAGCCAGGCCATCTGACTCCACACCCAGGCTGGTTCAAGCAGGAAGAAGGCAACCTCAGAGTCAGAGTGCATTTAGGGTTAGAATTGGGGGCATTTAGGGTTATGGTTAGAATCGGAGGCATTTAGAGCACATTTTAGGGTTTAGGGTCATCCCTTGGTCACCTCTCACCCTCCTTAACCAAGCCAATGCCAAGTCCTGTCAATTCAGACTCCATGACATCCCTCCCACAGTCCCCTTCTCTGCTATCTTGCCCATCAGCATCGTCTGGGTCCTTCTAGACTATTACAATGGGCCGATAATTACCTCCAACCCCATTTTTCTTCTCTCTCCTCAATTCATCCTCCATGGCACCACCTGGTTGCTAAGATGCTAATGTGATATTCTTAAGTGAGACAGGCAGGTAAGTGGATAGGGAGCTGGCCTTGGAGGCCTGGGTCTGAATTCTCTCTCTGCCACAGCCAGGCTGGGTGACCCTGTAACCTCTCAGCACCCCAGGCCACTCTAGAAGCCCATCAGCTGCAGAGCAGGTGTTGACCTTCTTCAGGTAGAGGGAGTTTCCATACTGGAAGTTCCCTGTATCAATGACATCCCAGGTCCCATCCCTTTCCACATGGAAGGCCTCTCACTGACTCTGCATCATCTAACTAAGCTCCCCATTTACCAGTAAACAAATGGAGGAGACATGTAATTAAGGCCTCCATTACCTGGTTGTCAGCCTCCATCCTCTGTTTCCCGTTGCCCCAGAGACATGGGAGGGCTGAGGTGGTCACTATTTTCTGGAGGATCATGGGCTCATTGACTCGTCTGCCACCAGCAAACTCCCCCACCCTGAGACCCTGCCTCTCTCATCACAGGCCCAGGCTGGGATCCAAAGGCGAAGGTGTTCTGTCTCTTAAGGAAACCTTGGTTGTTATGCAAACGCCCCCTCTGGCGTTTGGATGGATGCTTTCTGACCTGTATATATTAGTTGCAAGATAAACATTTCTTTGGGAGCTGCTCCTGTTTTTGCTTTTAAATAATGGCCAAGTAGCCACATCTATCTGAGGCAGGATTTCCTCCCAAAAGAAGTCCATCACTCCTCCCAGTCCCAAGATTTAAGATCATTGGCTCAACGGCACAAAGGACAAAGCACCTACTAAGTGGGCACTATGGAGGGAAGCAACATGGTGGTTGTAGAGCACATCACTGGAGTTAGGTTCAAATCCTACCCTGGATGCCCATCCATAACACTTCAGTCTCTGCACCTCAGTTTCCTCCTCTGTAAAATGTGAGTTTGGACTCGGTGGTCTCTGAGGCCCCTCCTAGCTCTAAAGCTATGACCCTGTGTGCCAGGCCCAGGGGTTCTGCTCCAGCCACACCAACTGCCTTTGTCACACACATGATAAAGGATCCAGAAGTCCATCTCATTCAAGAAACGTTTGTGCTCTGTCTGCCAAGGCCAAGGCCATTCTAGGCTCTGGGACCCTTTCCAGCTTCCCAGGCTGGATGCCTGGGGTGCAAGTTTTATCAGTGCCTTTGATAAAGGCCGACGCGGCCTGCTTGTCAGATCTGCAGCTGGCATGGGCAGGGCATCAAGGGACAGAAAACACACCGAGCCAAGTTGCCAGCATTTATTAGGCTCCTACAGGGGCCTCACTGGGCAATTTGCTGCTGGGGAGTTTGATGCATTTACCCACATGAAATGGAAGAGGGACTTTTACCTGGTCAGGTCTCAGCTGGAACTCCAAGAAAGAAGGGTGTTATAGGAAGGACAGTGAAAAATCAGGATGCTAGTTAAGGTGAAAGAGTTCCAGACTGTCCCATGAGGACCATGTGTAGGAGCTGGGGACATTCAGCCTGACAAAGACAAGGTTCAGGAATAACATGCTAGCTGACACAAGGACCTGTGGTGTTACCATGGCGAAGAAGGGTTAGCTTTATCAGCCTCCTGGGTCCCAGAGGCTGGGGGAAGAAGAGAGAATAATGGAGGAGTGGAGGGAGCTTGAGAGGCCTGCCCCCTGGTTCAAGTCAAGCAGGTAGGAGAGAGGCTTCCCAAGAGGTAAGGGCTGGATTCAGTGGAGCCTCGTGACCTGTCCAACTGCCATGATCCCTTTCCACAAAGCCATGCTGGAGAGACAACACCCACCCATACCCACACCAAATACATACATACAAACATACACACATAAAAATATACATACCAACATACACATGTAAATACACACACCAACAAATACACACGCAAATATATACCCGCAAACACATACAAAAAGAAAACCACACAAGTACTGGAAAACTACGGGCTAAATTGAGACAAGTGACATCCCAACATGCCTGGTATGAAGGGAGTGCCGGGTGGAGGCAGGAAGAGGAGCATCACCCTTTCTAAGAGTTTTCTCTCCTTTTTCAAAAAGCCAAGCTGCACTTCTTTAACTAGTCTCACATTGTCTGTATCCGTTGTATTTGTATCCCTAGCATTGGGCACAGAGCTTGGCATACAGCAGGTGCTCATTAAATGACAGCGGAATAATTTCTTCCCATGTCCTCATAACACGAAACGCTGACCAATGCCTGAGCCACCTTGGGCCATCAGGACCTGCTTTCCTGGAGTGCCACTCCTGTCTTGGACCAAGCGTGTGGCTGTGTGTGAGTCCTGGCACAAAGTGAGCTGTCTGAACCTCAGCCTCTCCATCTGCAAAAGGGACAGAAGGGGCTCGCCCTAACTTCCTCACAGAGTTGGGTTCAGACTTTGACCTGCCATAGGAAGGGAAGCTACTACCATTGACCGGAAGGTTGATCACCAGATCATGAGTTTTTGGGGCCATGAGCTCATGAGAGAGCCCAGTCCAGCCCCCAGACGGCTGAGTCTCAGAATGTCACTGTGCCCACAGGAGGGTGACCACCAGGCCGTGAAGGCACTGGAGAAAGTGCCATGAGCCAGAGGTTAAAGGGTCAGAGCCAGGGTGCTAGGGTATGGGCTTGGAAAGAGAGGACTCTAGGCACAAGTGATAGATGTCAATGGCCTCTCTGAAAATGAAGGATGAACACCACTACCGAAAGGTGTCCTCAAATATCCGATGGCCCGCTAGTGAAAGGAGCAATCACTCTAGATGTCGTTAGCTGGCTGAGAAGCCTCTGTGTTACTCGCGATCCACCAGTCCTTGCTGCCAGGGAAAAGCAGAGCCGGGGCTCTGGGACAACCCTTCAATAAGCACTTATGACTGTGGACCATGTGCTGTTATAATAACAATAAATATCATCATTTCCATGAAACTGCTCTCTCTAAAACTATTAATGATCTCTTAGTCATCAAACTCAATGGCCTTTTCTCTCTCCTCATCCTCCCAGACCTCCCTGCAGCCCTGGACGCTGCTGATCACCCTCCCCTCTCTAGGCTTTTCCTGGCTCCCCTCCTCCCTCTCTGACTGCTCTTCCTCTATCCCCTTTGCTGGATCCTCCTCCAGCTCGTGCCCTCTAACCACAAGTGTCTCCCAGGGCTCTGGTCTAAGCCCTCTTCTCCTCAGGCTGATGATTCTCCCATCTCCCTTTCCTGCCCCATTCTCTCTGTTCAGTCCCAATCTTTCATCTCCAACTGGATGTCCAGGAGACACCTTAAACTCACCATGTCCAAAATGGAAGTCATTCTGTTCTTCCCTAAACCCTCCCCGCAATTTCCTTCCTACTGCTGTGACACCATCCTCTTTCTGAGTCTCGGTTTCTCAGACTCACATCTTAGGCAACATCCTTGACTGCTCAGTATCTCTGAGCCTCCATATTCAATCTTCTGCCAAGTGCTGTTGATTCTACCTTCTCTATCTTCCAACCATCAGCCTCCTTCTCTCCTACGCTCCTTTCCCCACCCTGGAGCGGGCCCTCATCACCTCAGGCCTGGACTCTTGCAGCAGTTGCAGAGTTATGGCGGGGGTCAGCCTGCCTCCAGTCTCTCCCTACTCCAGGTCAGCCTCCACGCAGCCTCCAAAAGGATTTTCCTAAAGCTCACCACCCCCTACTCAGTGAACTTCATGGGCTCCCTATGGCCCCCAGGAGCAAATACAAAATGCTCTGTTTGGCCTTCAAAGCCCTTCATGTTCTGCCCCTTCCCCACTTTCCAATCTTCCAATGCCTTGTGCCCCTACACAGCCTCTTCAGTCCAGTGCCCCCAGCCTCCAGGCTGTGCCCAGAACAAGGGCCTCATCTCTAAGCTCTGGGCCTCTCTTCTCTCCTCACCTCCATTCAGAGGCTCCTGGCTTCCCCTCACCTTCTGCAGGAAGACAGCTCCATCCCCTTATTCCCTATTAATTATTTCTTCCTTCTCTTGCAAACATCTTGCTTTGAAAATATTTGTTGGCCTGTGGTCTCCCCCATTAGACTCACTCCCCAGGTCAGGTTCCCAGGGCAGGGACTTAGTATGATCCTGGCACATGGCAGGCACTTAATGAAATGCTGCCAGCTCTCAAAGAATTTATAGTCTATCAGGGAAGACCTACAAAACAACAGCAACAAATTCACCAAATAAATACAAAGTAATTGAAAGAAGAGGTGCCCACAGGAGGGGGACCACGGCAACAGATAGGACAGGGTGTTCAAACTGAGCTTAGAAAGAAACTAAGCATTCCATGTGGTTGGGAGAGTCTGGGGGCCAACCTGTGCAAAGGAATGGAGATGGGAAATGGAAGGCCATTCACCTTCACAGAGCCTCAGTTATCTCTCTAAAATGGGGGCCTATATAGTTAGTACCTACATCATAGACTTCATAGAATCTCATGAGGTTCTCATGAGATTAATGAACATTAAATGCTTTGAAAACTTTGAAGTGCTAAATAAATGCCTGCTAAGGAAGGAAAGGAGGGAGGGAGAGAGAGAGGGAGGTACAGAGGGAAGAGAAAGTCTAATCATGGCATGAAAGGGCTGCAATCAGCAGTGGTGAAGGGAATACTCATACTGATTCAATTACAGATCCTTGAGGTCATTGGTATGGATTAGAAAGAAGGCTAGCCCTACGGCTCTGCAACTGGTCACTTGGGTCCCACCCTGGGCAGTCATTCTCTGGCTGTGCTCAGTTTCCTCATTTCTGAGGTACCTTCCAGCTGGTGGGGACAGTGACTGTCTCACTTATGTTTGTGTGTCCCCACGAACTACAATCATTTCTCAATATCTTGTGCCCCCTCATCCATTAGAAGGTCTCCAACCTTGCACAAGGCCACAGCAAAGTGGGTGGTCCTCTCAACTGCTCTAACTAGTAACAATATTTGCTGTCCTTGCTTAAGAGTTGTGGCAGTTTTAATGAGATAAGAGTATTTGATCCCTTCCCCTTGTCTCCCACCCTGGAACATTCTGATAAGGCCCGTCTCTCCCAATACGCCCCCTTCTCTCTTTTTCTCAGCCCCTTGGCCTTCTGGGAAATGCTTGCCTCCCCTAGCCAACAGGCTCTCACCCATCTCCTTACTTTCCGGCCTGCCAGTGCATGGAGGTGCTTAATAAATAAAATGGAAGACAATGTGAAATATCTCATGGGAAAAACAACTGACCTGGAAAATAGATCCAGGAGAGACAATTTAAAAATTATGGTACTACCTGAAACTCATGATCAAAAAAAGAGCCTAGACATCATCTTCCATGAAATTATCGAGGAAAACTGCCCTGACATTCTAGAACCAGAGGGCAAAATAAGTATTGAAAGAATCCATCGATCACCACCTGAAAGATCCAAAAAGAGAAACTCCTAGGAACATTGTGGCCAAATTCCAGAACTCCCAGCTCAAGGAGAAAATCTTGCAAGCAGCTAGAAAGAAACAATTCCAGTACTGTGGAAATACAATCAGGATAACTCATGATCTAGCAGCTTCTACATTAAGGGATCGAAGGGCGTGGAACAGGATATTCCAGAAGTCAAAGGAACTAGGACTCAAACCAAGAATCACCTACCCAGCAAAACTGAGTATAATACTTCAGGGGAAAATATGGTCTTTCAATGAAACAGAGGCCTTTCAAGCATTCTTGATGAAAAGACCAGAGCTGAAAAGAAAATTTGAATTTCAAACACAAGAATGAGAAGAAGCATGAAAAAGTAAACAGCAAAGAGAAGTCAGAAGGGACTTACCAAAAGTGAACTGTTTACATTCCTACATGGAAAGACAATATTTGTAACTCTTAAAACTTTTCAGTATCTGGGTAGTTGGTGGGACCACACACACACATACACACACACACACACACGTACACATGTGCACGCACACACACATACACACATGCACACACATACAGAGACAGAGAGCACAGAGTGAATTGAATAGGATGAGACCATATCTCAAAAGAAATTAAGGTAAATGGTGAGAGAGAAATGTAGTGGGAGGAAAGAGGGTGAAATGGAATGGGGTAAATTATATCTCATTCAAGAGGCAAGCAGGAGACTTGTTAGTGGAGGGAAAAAGAGAAGAGCTGAGAAAAAAACAAGAAGTTTACCCTCATCACATTCGACTAAAGGAAGGAAGAAAATGCACACTCATTTTGGTATGAAAACCTATCTTACAATACAGGAAAGTGGGGGAGAAGGAGATAAGCAAGGTGGGGGGGATGATGGAAGGGAGGGCAATGGGAGGAGGGAGCAATTTGAAGTCAACACTCGGGGAGGGACAGGATCAAAAGACAGAAGAGAAACAATGAGGGGCAGATTAGGATGGAGGGAAATTCAGTTAGTCTTACACAACACGACTATTATAGAAGTCATTTGCAAAATTACACAGATATGGCCTATATTGAATTGCCTGCCTTCCCAAAGGGAATGGGTGGGGAGGGAGGGATGGGGAGAATTTGGAACTCAGAGTTTTAGGAACAACTGTTTAGTATTGTTGTTGCTACTAGGAAAGAAGACATACAGTTAATGGGGAATAGAAAGTCATCTGGCCCTACAGGACAAAAGAGAAGATGGGGACAAGAGAAGGGAGGGATGACAGAAGAGAGGGCAGATTGGTGATAGGGAAAATTAGATTGCTCAATGTATTGGGGTGGGAGGAGGGGATAAAAGGGGAGAAAATTTGGAACCCAAAATTTTGTGAAAATGAATGTAAAAAGTTAAATAAATAAATTTTTATTAAAAAAGAAAAAAGAAAAAAAAGAAAAACAGGGGCAGAAGGAAGTTCTGATGACCATAAAAAGCAGCTCAGTGGGGCTGCAGCTTCATCACTAATTGAAAATCTAGCCCCAGACACTTACTAGCTGTGTGACCCCGGGGAAGTCACTTCACCCTGTTTGCCTCAGTTTTCTCATCTGTAAAATGAGCTGGAAAGGGAAATGGCAAACCAGTATCTTTGCCAAGAAAATCCCCAATAGAATCACAAAGATTTGGACAAGAATGAAATGACTGAACAGCAGTTATTCTAATAGGAAGTCACATAAGACAAATGAATCTCACAGAAAAAATGACTAGAAAATACCCATAAGGCTCTACTGGTTAAAATTCACAATTGTCCTTGCTAGACCAGTTCAAAGTGTGCTGGGCTAAATATGAGGGGCCATTATTGTTCAGATTTCTCACTCTAATATTCTAGGCGGAGGCCTGCTGGGTAGTAGAAGTTTGGGCCCTGACTTGGACAAGGCTCTAAGGAGTCTGGGGTGGCTCTGACAGGGTGTGACTCCACTTCCTCAAACCCAGGTCCTTGAGAATTTAACAGGGATTATACCTAAAGAGCCGAAACAATCATTCCCAACTTGCACAATGTAAGGGAATCCTTAGGCTATTATATAGTAGTGACACCTAAACCCTGCTATCTAATTAGCCAGAATGGACCACTGAGAATGATGTCATCAAACAGCCAGCACTTCTACAGTGATCCAGTGGGATGGGCCAGGCCCACACCCCACAAGCAACCCCAAGAGGTGGGGGGCCTGGACTGAAAGTCTGCCATTGTCTGTAACAGACAACAACGAACAGCACTGTGGGTCAGCACTGCTGCCCAGCTCAAACTGCTCTCATTGGGCTGCTAGGCCCATCTTAGAAATTCAGCTCCCACCCAACGCCAAACTGCTCACTGTCTCTCTGGGCTCTGTGCCCAAGTCTCGGCACTGTTTCTATCTTGCCATGGCAGCTGCCTCCTCCTCCTGGGAGTTCACTCTGCCCCATAGGCCCTTCTTCCCACTCCTGACCCTCCCTGCATGGAGGGGCTTCTTTTCAGCTTCGTCTTCCCTTGTTAGAATAGAAGCTCTTGGAGGTCAGGGACTGTCTTTCTGCTTATCTTGGTATTTCCAGTCCTTAGCACAGTGACTGGAACCCAGTAGGTGCTTAATAAATACTTGCTGACTGCCTGGGCCTTGGGAAATAAAGTGTGCAGTCAGAGCACACCATGGAAAGGTCCCAGGATGGGCCACTCTCCCCTGAGAAGTGGAAGACTCATTAAATGATTGTGTCTCTGATAAAACATCGAAGAGCCGTGGGGACATCACAAAGGGGGCTTAGCATGGCATGTCAGAAAAAGATGCCAGGCCTTCCCCTCCCAATTATGGGAATTTTCAAGGGTTAATTTAGCTCTAATTCAAAAGGCAAAAAGTCATTCCCAGTTGAAAGTCTGTCTTGGGAGGCTGGCAGAGGAAGAAAAGGATGGATGGATATTAGCAAGAAGATGATGAGCCAATTTATCAGCGTACACACATCCAGGAAAATCCACTTTCAAGGGCACTGGTTATTAAAACTACAGATTTAAGGCTGTCGGCTCTCTGATAACAAATCCCAGATTTCACAGAAATATGCAAACCACTCATTTCTCATTTGCTTTGGCTCAAACTCTATTGTTTTCTCCTCCTAGTATCATTTTTATCCTGTGTGTGCTTGTAAACTCAAAATATGCTATCGAGCCCTGCCATGCTCAGCTGGCCCACAGCTCCAGGACACAGTCTGGGGAGGTGGCACCCAGTCCCACTCAATTTGTCCAAGGATCTGATGTTCTCTGCTCCCTGGATCTCAGAAAGCCAGCGGGGGTTCTGCCTCATTAACATGCTTTTAGGTGAGGGGAGCAAGATGTGGGGAAAATGCCACATGAAGCTACGGAGAGTCAGAGCTTATTTTGTGATGTCTGAACAGGAGGTGGCCAAAGGCCCCACCTCAGGATGGCTAAAGACAAGTGGCAAGGAGGGCAGTCCCTGGGCACAAGGGTGGAAAGGTCATTGAGGCAAAGGCTAAGGGGCGGCACCTGACCTGTCTGAGATCATACAGGGAGAAGGGAAGACCAGGAGGCCCACCCATATCCTCTGACCCCACCCAAGGCTGGTGTACTTTCTATGGTATAACACAAGGCCATAGAAGACAAAGTGGCCACCACCATACTCCTCTAGAGGTGACAGGACAGAAGTGAAGGATGCAACGGCTAAATTCCTCAAACTCAGGATTAAGTCATCATGGCAGATCCATCCTGGCAACTGAGGAGACCAGAGCAGATGAGGCAGAAACTGGGGACAGCAGGCACAGTACATCTAACAGTTCTACTCAGAACTTGCTCTGTCTTTCTCTGTGTCTCTCTTTCTCTTTCCCTCCATAGTATTTTCCAATAGTGATAACGTGTGTGGTGGTTGTGCTTTTAGGTTCACAAATGGCATCTCATTAATGCCCATGGTTTCCCTGGGACACAGATGCTGCTATTATCTGCATGTCATGAGGAAGCGGAAGCTGAGAGACAATGACCATTGCGCTCAGGAGCCCAAGTGAGGAAGTGTCCAAGGAAGAATTTTCACCCAGGTCTTCCTGACTTTGAGTCCCCTGCGTTACCTACTGCGCCACCTGGATTTTTAGTGAGAAAGCCTGTTTTGGTGACCTAGGACTCTGTAGATTTTTAAATTTTTTACTGAACTTGTGATTTTATTGGGAGCTCCCTCAACCAAGCCAGAGTCTCAGGGGCTTGCCCAGGGTCATCGGCCAGCATCAGAAGTGAAACTGGAACCTGGGTTTTTGAGATTAAGATGCCAGATTTCCGTATCCACTATGCCATGTTGTGGTTTCCCAGTCATGCCCAACCCTTTGTGATCCCATTTGGGATTTTCTTGGCAAAGATACCAGAGTGTTTGCCATTTCCTTCTTTGGCTCATTTTACAGATGAGGAAACAAGAGATGAACAGGTTTAAGTGAATTCCCCAGGGTCACACAGCTAATAAATGTCCGAGGCTGGATTTGAACTCAGGTCTTTCTGACTCTAGGCCTGGCGCTGAATCCACTATGGGGGCCGCCTATGGGGGGCCGCCTATGGGGGCCGCCTAGCAACTCCTATCCACTATACCCTGCTGCCCTTCAAACAAGGAGATTGGTAAAAAGGTGTCTTTGTATTACAATTTGCTGTATGGCAGAAGTCAAAGTTATACCTTTAGAAAAAGGGGGATGTAAATGCTCCAGTGTCTTCCAGAGTCCTTCAATGATGCGTTGGGGTGTGGCAGGGACCCCAGACTCCAGAAGGAACTGTTTGTGGGGTCCTGGAAAAGTCCCTACATCCTGTAAGCTCCAATTTTCCCACCTACAAAATGAGCACATTCATCTCACACTCCAGATCCCAGTGAGTGGCTGAGGAAAACCCTCTGGGAAATCCCAAGGCACTCCAGAAATGGGACCTTTGGCCGTGATTATTTGCTTCTCCTTCTTCAACAACTCTTCCTTCATTGTCTCTGTGTGTCTCACTCCTAGCTGGGCCTGGCATTCAGCAGGTGCTTAATAAGTGCTGGTTGCTAAAAGGCCCAGTGATAGACTACAGGTGTGTGATCTGAGGGATGTGAAGTTATCACTGAAAAGTACAAGAATTGGTGTGTGTGTGTGTGTGTATGTGTGTGTGTGTGCGTCTGTGCATGCACACGTGATGCCCACAGAAGCAATCCAACCAGGAGTTTACATTAAATGACTGCCATCATTAAAAATGACATTGGGTTAGAAGGGCTGCCTACAGAGAAGGTGGCCTAGCTCTCAGCATCCCCCTCTGAGGGAAGAGGCCAAGGAACACAGGCAGCATGGGGCAATGGCATGAGAAATCCACCCCCCACACACACACATTCACCTCTAAGAGATGAAAGCAGCAGTAACAGCTGAAGAGGAACCCCAGAGCACAGGGCCCAGCGATCTCTTGGGGCTGACATGTCTGGCTAATGAAACCAAGGTCATGGGTTTGACCCTCTCTATTGTTCAATCAGCTCTGACCAGATACTCTGCAGGCCCTGCCGTGGTCACCTGGGGAGGTGGGAACTGGAGAGGCTCAGGACTGGGGGGGGGCAGGGGGGCAGAGGCAACATGAGGGGCTCATTCTGTGCAGGGTGGACAAGGACTCTTAGGAAACTGGACAACCTGGGGACACAGAAGCAGAGAAGGCAAGGATGAGGCAGGCTGAGCCAGTGAGGCAGAGGAAATGGGAAGTGGTTTGAATCTTGCTCTAGGACAGTGGAAGGGCCACTCCCATCTCCAGAATTCAGTTACCTCATCAGTAAAATGGAGATGCAAAGATGAGTTGTTGAGGAGCAGGCCCCTGGTCTTCCCCTAGGAAAAGGGCCCACCCATGCCTACTGACTGCCAACCAAGTGCCACTCCCAGAGCAGGCAAGCCAGACTGCTTCCAGGCAGGTCCACCTTGGCCACCACCTTGACTGACATCTCCTCTCATAGCCTGATGGAGAGTGGACTGACAGTGTCCCCAAGGCCTTCTTTCAGCCCGGCCTTCACAGCTGTCATGGTGGGAGGCATGGGAGACCCTCCGTGGAAAGGCAGCCTGGACTTGCTCCTGCAGCAGCTGAGGCCCCCACTACTGAAGCCCAGAACAGAGAGCTCTGGCCACCAAAGCCCCCAGCCCTGTCAGAAGGGCTAGCACCGGAAACTGGGATGGTCTCATCAGTGGAAGGGACCCTGAAGGAGAGACCTGAGCATCTGCTTTCTGCTGCCCCCTACAACCTCTCCATGGGACCTGCCAGTGCCATGCTGTCTCCCCACCACAGTAGGGAGGGCACAGACCCACCAACTTATATTTACATCCCCAGAGTATAGCACAGTCCTCTGCATGCAGTCAGTGCTTAATAAATGCACTGTTCACCTGTTAGTATTGTTACTACCTTCCAACGGATGGGGCTTTTAGATGTAAACCATTGGGGATGGGTCCAGCTATTGCTTTTCTCTATTTCATGGCAGCTGAACCAGGGCCCGGGGAGAGGTTGGCAGAGTGTGGGAAGGTCCCTCAGGCCATAGACTACATCATGAAAAGGCCAAGGACGATCAATCTCCACTCAACACCAGGAAACTGGAATGCCTGGCTTGGCCCCCAAGTAGGGCTTCTCTGCAGAGGTGGGGGCTGGGGGTGCAGAATACTGCAAGCAGCCTTCTCCTAGGATTTGGTTTGTCTTGCTTAAGTGCTGAGCTGGTTCCTCCTCCTTGTTATCCTGTGTTAAAAAGTTGGCTGTCTTTGAGAAAAAAGAAATGGAGCCAATGTACAAACTGGAGACATCAATACAAATTTACTTTATAAGATAAAAAAGGCTTTAGGCTGTAAAGCCCTCCGCTCATCAACATCACAACGAGGACATCCTGGCTATTTTTACTCCCTGGCCTTTCTGCCCCTCCCTCTCCCTGCCTCCCCTCCCTGTCCAGCTGGAGGGAGGGCTCCCAGGAGTCAAGGTCTAGGACAGAAAGCAGGCAGGCCCCCGAGGTGGGAAGGAGGAGGGGCCCTCTCACCAGCAGAAAGGGGCTCGACTTCGGGCCCAAATCCCCTACCGTGAAGGCAACGAACTTCCAGGGGACCAGAACTGGGAAGGGACAAGAGGAAAGGGAACACGTGTTTTTTGAACACCTACTGACATGTTTCAGGCCCTGTGCAAAGGGCTTTACAAATCTCTCACTGGATTCTCACCACAAGCCTGCAAAGCGGGGGGCTGTGACCATCCTCAACCTCTATTCCAAAACTGAGCAGATCACGCAGTGGAGGGCTGGTCCAGCAAAGGGGCTGGGAGAGATCAAGAACTCTGGTTCCTCCCAGAAGGGCTTCGAGGCTCACAAAGTGATTTCATCAAACAGCCCTGGGAGGCGCACGCACAACCTTTATTCCCACGTCAGAGATGAGGAAGCAGGCTCCCACGCAACAAGGAGAGTCTGAGGCGGGATTCAAGGCCAGGTCTTAGGGTTCCAAGGACTTCTGACCTGCTGCCAGTAAGAAGAGGTGATATGGAAGAGGAAAAGCACCTACTGTGTGCTGGGCCCTGTATCGAGCTAGACCCAAATATCTCCTTCGAGACTCACGATGGCTTTGTGAGGTACATGCTGTTATTATCCCCATTTTACAGCTGAGGAAATTGAGGCAAACAGAGGACTTGCTGAGAGTTACCCAGCTAGTGTCTGAGGTCAGATCTGGACAGGGCAGAAAGGGTGGGGTGGGGGAAAGGAGAAGTTGATAAAAGGCACCTAGGGGGGTCTCAGTGGACAGAGCACATGGAGTCAGGAAGAGTTGAGTTCAAATCCAGCCTTCACCCTGCTTGCCTCAGTTTCCTCATCTGTAAAAGAAACTGGAGAAGGAAATGGCAAACCTCTCTGGTATCTTTGCTGAGACAATCCATGGGGTCCCAAAGAACTGGACACAACTGAATCAACAGCCAAGCCCACTCTTAGGAGAGACTCCTTTAAAATTGGAGAGGTGGTAATGACAATTAAGGGCCTGCCTTCTGATAGGGGAGAAGCAGAGGCCAGAGTCCTTTCAGAGGCCCTGTGTCTACAAGGATCTCATTCCAGGACAAAACACAGGGCTTGGGGCTTGGGGGTGGCAGGCTCTGCTCTGTCCCCTTGGTTTTAAGAGACAAAGAACAGGAGAGGAAAAGGATTTTATTAGGGAACTAGGGGAGGAAGAGAGGAGAGGAATTCCCCATGGGGCACCACTGGGGCATGTGAGAAAAGCAGATAAACATGGTGGAAGGGTTGGGGATGGAAGGGACTAGACAAACCGCTATCTTATCACAGCTAGACAAGGAAGGAAAACCACAGGAGGGGGCCAGTGGGAAGGGTGAACTGGCAAGGACAAATCACAAACATCAGAACCGTTCTCAAGTCCAGGGGCTAGCTTCAGGCAGAGGCCGGAAGCCCACCTGCCAAGGATATCATATAGGGGTATAGATGGCACAAGATGCCCTCTGAGGTCCCTGCCAACTTGGAGCCCACAATCACATGGCTTTACTGCACACAAAAGCAGAGATACAGGTATTACTGGACAGAGCAAGAGCAAAGGAGGTGTGGACCCAGTTGCCAAGCTCAAAGTGATTCTGACTCAGGGGGTCCCAGGGCATGTACTCTGCCATCACCCCCCATCTGGCCTATTCCATCCCTGCCTCTGTCCATTGCCCTGATGTGCCCAGCATCCTGTGGGCCCCAAAGAATTTCCCAGAAGCAGCCCCGATCAAGGTAACACACATACTCACAAATACACATATACGTATACACATGCATATATATATATATATATACACATGTACACACTCACAAATACATGCTCACACATACATACACATACACACATTTACACACACACATACATACACATATACACACTCACAAATACACATACACACATACATACACATACACACATTTACATACATACACATATACACACTCACAAATATACATACACACATACACACATTTACACACATACATACATACGCATGTACACACTCACAAATACACACACACATCTAGTCTGTGAAAGCTAAGTGGCCCATATTTTAGTGCCTTTAAGGATCAAATGAGATAATATTTGTAAAACAGAAGTGTTTGGCATACAGTAGGTGATTAATAAATGTGCGTTCCCTTTCCTTCCTCCTTCCACCATCACAGCTCCCACCCTCAATCCCTCTCCAAGCCAGACAGACAGAGCCTCTCACCTTGTGCCCAGATTCCAGCACTGTCCGGTCTTGGGGAGCTCCCAGCAGGGAGCCCAGAGTCACCTCCCTGGCCTGGGGAGGCAGCGAGGGAGGGAGCTCAGGGGAGGTAACCTCTGCCGGACCCAGTGGGCTAGCTCTGCTCAGTACACAGTGAGGAAGGTCTACATTCTTAATTACACAGAGATCTTGCCAATCTCTTAATTAGCCTAATTACATTTTATCCTAGGCGATAACTGTTTTCAGGCTTTCTCCTATAAGCTCAAACACTTGTCCAATCTGTTCCTTTGTTGACAGCTCCTTGGGTTTTAGAGGAGTCTGAGGGACCCTCTCTCCAATCTCTGCTCTGCTATCAGTCAGAGCTAGGTACAATGACTGACTCCCTGCCAGTTGGTTCAGTTGTTAAATGAAAGAGACTTGAGTTCAAATCTCGCCCCCTCACACAAGCTATGTGACCCTGGGCAAGTCTTGTCATCCCTCACCTATGGAATAGGGGGTTGGACCCAACTTTGAAGTCCCTGCCAGCTCTCACTCTATAATCCTACGCTCTCAATCCAAGTGTGACTCACCCAAAGTCTGGTAAGGGACAGACACAGGATCTGTGGGGCAGGTGGGCAGGCCAGCCACCTGGCCCCCTCCTCTTCTGAGGCCCACCTGTCCTTGGTGCCCTCTCCACGGGCTGCAGGGAAAACCTCCAGCACTGAAGCATCTGATGATGAGAAGGCCGCCTCTGGAGACTGACCGCTTGTCTCAGGATGCTCCTGAGTGCACACCCAGCTCTGGGTGATCCACCAGAAGAACGTATACATATGGATAACTGAGCATGATTCCCCCTGAAGCTGCGCTGAGCTGGAGCTGAGCTTTCTGGCTGCATCTGGAATGCGAATGAGCCCTTTTCGGAAAGGGTGGAAATGTACTGGATGGAAAGAGGCCTCATTAAATTCTGTCTGGGATGCTCCCCTCCCAGTGTGCTCTACAACAGCCCATGAATAATTCCCTTCCAAGAAGGGAAGGGAAAGGAGCTCTAGTAAACATCTCTTGGCCTAGTCCACAGCAGTTTAAAGCACGCTTTTCTGTTTTAAGCATGAATGTGTATTTGACCTCATAGGAATGAGTCTTTGATGCGGGTCCAAAGGCTGCTGGTACAAGAATCAAGGCTCTGCCGTCAGCCAGTTCTCAACCTTCCATGCCAGCTATTGGGGAAGAAACCTGCACATCCCAGAACGACAGGGAGCTCACTACCTCCCGAGGTAGCCTGCAATGTTGGGGAGAGCTAGAACCTAGCTGTACAGTCCTGCCTCCATTACCCGGCCTGTCCTCGAAGCCTCGTCCTCCACCTGACCCGCATCCCAATGTTCACAGACTGTTCTCCTCTCCCCCACCCCTTTCTCTGGTCCAAGTTAAACATGCCTTTGTCTCATCCTCGGGAATCCCAGCATTAGTGACGGGAGGGACCTTGGGCACCATTGAGTCTGATTCATTTGAATGATGAAAAAACAGAAGTCCAAGAGAGGACAGGGCTTCCCTGGTCCCCCAGGTAGGAAGCAGGAGGTGACACAGCCTCACCACAAAGGTCACCCTCTCCAGGCACACATACTCCACACCACCTTCCCTAAAAAGCGGCACCCAGGACCAAAGGCACCACTCCAGATGCACGCTGATCAGGGCACAGCAGGCAAGTCAACAAGGCACATTGTAATCCAGGGGACAGTCAGGATGACCTGAGTCCATATCCAGCTTCAGACACTTCCTAGCCCTGTGACCCCAGCAAATAAATCACTTCAGCTCTCTCAGTTTGCCTGTTTCCTTATCTATAAAATGGGGATGATAATAGCACCTACCTCCCAGGGTTGCTGTGAGGATCCAGTGAGATAGGATTTGTAAAGTGCTCTGTAAGCCTTAAGGCGCCACATGAAGCTGTTGCTGCTTAGCTGTGTCTGCCTCTTTGGTACTAGAGTGGTTTGCCATTTCTTTCTCCAGATTTTCCAAATGATGAAACTGAGGCAAGCCTGGTGAAGTGACTTGTCCAGGGTCACCCAGCTAGGAAGTGTCTGAGGATGAATCTGATCTCAGAGCTTCCAGTCTCTAGGCCCAGCACTCTGCCCACTCCACCACCTAGCTGCCCTATCAGACTAGCCATGACTCTTATTACTTCATACCTACTGTGTTCCAGACACCATACTAAACACTGGGGATATGAAAAAAGGCTAAACCCAGTGGGTGCACTCAAGAAAGGCACATGCCAACGCCATCTGCCCACATGGCAGCCTGACAGACAAGGCCCTAGGACCATGGGGCTGGGGAGGGCCTCCTGCAGCAGCAGGGATGGGGGGGCTCTCACTTTCAGTGGAGTCATGGCACTGTTAGCTTTGTTACCAGAGAACGCTCCTAGAATGCAGGTGATCGGGGACTCTTGGGTCATTTCCATGTTACCGCTCCCGTTACCTGTTTGGGTAAGGAGGTCTCTGCCAGCAGCAGAAGGGGGCTCCTTCTGAACACACTGTAAACAGGGAGGTTGGGGGAGAATGGAGCGGGCACTAGCCCAAGTCAGAGCTGCCCCGTCTGGTAGGAGGCTGTGGCCTCCCTCTTCGGAGACTTCTCAGGTCAAGCCCAGGAAACCTTGCTCAGGTGCCAGTAGGGACCATGACCATAGGAGGGCCTGCTTATCTACATGGGTCCCGGCAGCACAAGCAATTTCAGACCAAATGGTCTCAGAGGCTGCTTCCCATGCTGAGATTCTGTAACTGGAAGGTTAGTGAAGGCCTGGAAGACCAGGGATTACACTTGGTCTGTTGGTCCCCAAGGCCAGAACCAGGTGGAATTGGTGAGAGTTGCTTGGACTGAACGCTAGGAAGCACCCTCTGGATCTGTCCCAAGGTGAGCTGAACTGCCCCTGAGATCCTCCTACCAGGGCTTCAGCCAAGGCAGGATGACCAGGTGTGTGGCGAGCTCCAGGAGGTGTCAGTCAGGACATGGCCTCTGAGAGTTTGTGATTCTTCCCCCCTATCCAGACTTACTTCCTGATATGCTGACTGCTCTATGGAAACGTTCTGACCATTCCCCAAGAAGGACAGAGCAGAAAGGCCTGCTGAAGGCCACCCTACCTTATCTACAGGCAGCACAACCAGGGGCACAAAAGGCTCATGGGAGTGCACCCCCATTTCTCTGGTGTCTGAAGGTTCACCCCTCAGTGCAGCCTCATCTGCTGAAGGAGGGGCCTCTCCTGCTGGCAGAGACCTCCTCACCCAAACAGGACTGACAGCTATCACAAAACTCTACAGCAACAGCAGCAGCAATGGGCATTTATTAAGCATCGACTGCATGCTGTGCTAAGTGCTGAGGATAGAAAGGCCCAAACAGGCCCTGCCTCAAGGAGCTACCAATCTAATGGAAGTGGTAACGTGGAAATAACCAGGTACCACAAGACACAAACCACTCCTGGAAATGACTGAACAAGATGGGAGGTGACCTCAGAGGGGAGAAGCTGGCTGCTGGGGAAGGGGGGTGGGGTGGAGGGAAGACATCCTGAAGAAAATGGAATTGGAGTTGAATCTTAAGTAAGTAAGGGAAGCCACAAGACCAAGATTTTGAGAGAGGGCATTCTAGGCATGGGAGCCACCCACGGCAAACGTGCAGAGATAGGAGATTAATTGTAGTGTTGGCAGAACAGAAGTAGACCCCTATGATATGACTCAGAGAGAAAGGGAGGTGTAAGAAGCATGAGGTCGGTGTCTACACTGCAGAGGGACAGGAAGGGAAGCAGGGGCTCCTATCAGAGACAGCCTTCTCAAGGAGTCCGGTCACAAAAAGGGAGGAGAGAGATGAGACAAGCCCCAACGGGGGCTGACAGAGCCAATGAAGGAAGGGCTGATTTTGCTTTTAGCACTTAGCATGCGGCCTGGCACACAGCAGGCACTTACTAAATGTGGATTGGATTAGATCGAGGGTTTTTAAGAATAGAGGAGACACTGGCGTGTCCATGGGCAGTGGGAAAATGGCCATCAGACGGGGGTGAGAGAATGAGGATGAAAAGGGGGGTCCGTGAACTGGGGAAGTCAGAAGGGTAGTGAGGGCCCCCATGCCTGGACAGAGGGGGAGAAGTGTGGTATCAGCTTCTGGGCACCCCAGGCAGTGGTGCCGGACGTCTGCCCCATCGCTGCTGACCCCTGACCAACAGCATGGCCAAGCCTCCAGTAAACAATAAAGTTGGAGGCAAGAAAGTGCTATCTGAACGATGAGAGGTTTCAGACAACTGTGCTTTGGAAGGAGGGAGGGTCACCAAGTCGGAGCTAGTAGACCACGTTCCTAAGGAGTGACCACCGAGCCGAGGCCATGTCTTACCATCCCCAGAGAATTCTATTGACACCAGGTACATTAGCACCAACACAGAAAGGACATGCCTAGCATCCAGATTTACTAACACAGGCACAGAGAGATCACCCAGAAAGGACAACCTAGCTCCTTACCGGACTGTACACACTCCTTCCTAGAGATTCAGTCAAGTGAATGCATTAAAGAGGCCACACACATGTACTGTTGCTCTTGTACAAGTAACTTTTCCATGGAAAAGTCTAGTTATGCCAAAGAGTTTGAAGTTCTCTAATATTTGGCCTGGCCTGTACTTTTGATTTTTTTTTAAAATAAGGCATTATTTGTTTTTCTAACTCCCTTGGCGAAAAAAGTTACAAATGAGTTGTTTAAAGTATTTAGCCTTAAATGAAAATTCTGTTTCCTATTATCAGGTCAGCTGGTGGGAATATTTGGTGAATCTAGATGGAAGGGAGCCCAGAGACTCATCCCTAGGGCTCCACTCCTGCCCTGGGCCTATGGCCAGCACCCATACTGAGGTTCAGACCAATTGAAAGGGAGGGTGCGCTTGTACATGACCTGGTACCTGAGCTGTGCTTGGAATGACAATAATGAGTATTTTTATAGTGCTTTAAGATTTGCAAAGCATTTAAAAATATTGTCTCATTTTACTTATTATCTTCATTTTACAGATGAGGAAACTGAGGCAGGCAGCAGTTAAGGAACTTCTCCACGGTCACACAACTAGTAAGTATCCCAGGACAGCTTTGGACTTGGGTCTTCCTGACTCTGGGCTGGTGCTCTTGCCACTGAGCCATCTCAATGCCTTTGAAGGAAGCTGGCTGAGGCATAGGGGAGGAGGAACTTTCCAGATGTGGGCCACCACATGTGGACAGAGGCCAGTGATGAAATGTCCTGTACAGGAAAGAGCTAGCAGACTGTGTGCAGAAGCTGAGTGTGAGATGTGCCTGGAAAGGCTGAGAGGGGCAGGCATCAACCTGGCTGGGCCCTCTGGTAAGATGTTAATTAGCATTAACGAGAGTTAAAGATCTTCCTTGCCCATTAAGGGGAGCTTGATTACGGGAGGCTTGTTTTGTAGAAACACCCACATCCCTTGTTAATTAATTAGGCACCGGTTATGAGGGTCATGATGCCCTCCGGCTCTGAAAAGTGTATATATACTCTGAGGTGAGGTTTTGTGCCAGGTGAGACTCTGGGCAGCCCCAGGGTGCCTTCTCTAAGGTGGCAGCAAACCTCATGCTCCCAGGGAGAGATTGGAAGGTGCCCCTTGTGGGGGGAACCTTTCAACAATTTGCCCCAGGTGTAGATGCCCAAGGGCCACACACCCCACAAATTAAGAGTCAGCTCTCTGGTACCACGGTACCCTGGTGGGCTGTGAGTTTCAGTAAGATAAGGCTGTCTTTCCAGGGTGTGCCCAGCTCTGGACATGCCACTGACCCAGGCCTGATGCAGAGGAGCTGAAGGACAGTCCAGCCCCCAGGGCTAGCCTCCCCGTCCTGGGTGTCAGAGCAAGCCATTCTGAGGTCCCCTAGCTATGGTCTATCCCAGGAGAGTAGAAGCTCCCAGGGGCACTGGCCTGTCTGCCTGTCTCTCTGTCCCGGCTCCGTTACACAGAGTGCGCACCTCGCAGAATTAAACTGAGTTCAGTCAGCTTGTGGAGGGGAGTAGAGGGCAGACAGAAACCTTGAGAACCATCAAGGCTTGTCCTTGGGGATGAGGGGTGGGCTCACAAAGCATTCCCAAAGCTGGTGCCTTTCTTTGGCCATCTGTCAGCATGTGGCGTACTGGACAGCCAGCCTCGCAGCCACCCATGGACAGTCTCAGCCTGATACGTCCTTTCTGTGTGACCCTAGGCAAGCTCACTCACTTCCCAGATATCTAAGCAACTCTTCCATACTGGCAGTGGCAGAGGTGATACCCTGTGCTGGTGGAGGTAGTTTCCTCCCCTGGGAGGTCTCCATCCCAACAAATCCTAAGCCCAGGGCCCTTATCCTATAGGTACCTGAAGAACCCAGAGTGACCATGAAACTCAGAGGCTGTGACAGTGGTGGGGGCCTGCAGTGAAGGGGAATCAGCCCAGGGGCCTGGATGGCTGTTTCCCTGCATTAAGCAGAAATCTATCTCAGCAGCTCTCACCCACTGAGGCTAGTTTTGCTTTTCAAGATCCAGCCAGGTGAACCTTCCATCCTTCAAAGCCCTGAGGGTCCCTGCTAATGAAGTACCTACTGTGTGCCAGGAGCTGGGCTGGGTGCTAGGGCTCCAGAGAAGGAAAGAGGACTGTCCCCAGCCTCTGGGGCTAGCCTCTGGACAGACCCTAGATGGATGGCTGTGGAGGATGAGAGGCAGGAGGGCTTTTTGTAGGAAGTGACACATGAGTTAAACCCTGAAGGATGCTCTAAAAAGATGGGTGAAGAGGGAGGACTGGCAGGGTGTTGAGGGGTATCTTGTAAATATGCATAGGTTTGGGGGGAGGGGAGCATGCTGAGTTCAGGAACTCAGTGAGGGAAGACAGAAAAGCTGAGCCAGGTAAGGCTTTGATGCCAAGCCAAGCAGTTTGTGCTTGATCCCAGAGGTAAATGGGAGTCACAGCAGTTCACTGAGGAGGGCTGGCACATGCCCAGGTCTGGCTTTGGGAAGGTCCCTCTGACTGAAGAGCTGATGGACAGGCAAGAGGAGAGACTGGAGGCAGGCAGATAAATGGGAGGAGGGGTGTGCTGTGACTTGGTTAGTGCAGGAGGCATGAGACCAGCCAAGACTTCAGTCAGATGTGAGCAGTAAGGGGGAAGGAAGAGGCAAGCGAAGATGGAAGGATGGATGGTGATGGCCTCAGCAAAGAGGGGGTGTTTGGAGGGCAGTGCGGGGAGCGAGAACCCAGGGGCCGTTGGGTCACATTCCTGACTCAGTGCCCTCCCCCAGGCACAGGTTTCTCCCCTACCCCTGTCCTACTTGCCCTTGGGAAGTGAATTTGAGAACCCAAGGGAACTCTCTTCAAACAGCTTCCTGCTGGCCTCAGCGGTCTGCGTTCATGCGTGTTCATCAGTAGCTCTTGGGATCATGACCCTGCCCTCACATGTCAGCTGCACGTTAATGTGTCCAGTCTATTTTCTGTGTGTGTGAACCACGCGGGACCCAGGACAGATGCACAGGGCTCACTGTCAGAGATCCAGACCCTGAGCCCGCAGCTCCCACTTCTCCATCCCAGCACAGGGCCGACCCAGGGACTTTGTCAGATGTTTTTTTCTGAAATCTAAGAACACGATGTCCCTGGTCCTTCCCTGTTCAGACCTGGTCACTAGAAGGGGCATGAGGCTGCAGGCCACTCTTGACTCTGCCCTCTGAGGTGGGTCTTGAGATATTCCAAGCCAACCTGGAGGAATCTGTCCTGGGACTGGGCCAGGAAGAATGGCCAAGTTCACGGGCCCATGAAGAGCAAATTCTGGTATCTTCCCTTTCTTGGAAATTGGGTCATTTGATTGTTGAGAACCCAATCGTTAACTGCTTATCTTCTTACTTGGGAAAGCAATTCATGCCCATAATCCCATTTCACTTTGCCCTAATTCCTGCAAGCACACACCCAGGAAGCATCTGGGGAGCCAGAACCTGGGGGCCCCACCTGTCACCATCACTCAAGCCACAGAATGCTTGAGGCCAAGAGAGAAACAAACCGAATCCCAAGGGGCAGGAAGGAAGCAGGCTTAGCAACTGCTCAGGCAAAGAGGAGAGGACCTTCTTTGGCCCTTCGAGGCTCCCCCACTAAACCCACTCTTTTCAGTTCCTGATTTTGTAAACAGGCAACGACCAGAATGCTGGTAAGGCAAAAAGGAAACCCAACAGACACGTCCAAATGGAAAAGCACCAAAAACTTCCCAGAACCTTGCCTAAGAAGGGGCTGGTCTGCAAGGTCCAGGGATCAAAGTTGACTGGCCCTGGGCCTTGACCACCTTTCCCAAGACCCTGCATGCCTCCAGAGGTCTGGGAAAGCAAATACAAGCAGGCCGTGGGCATCCTAAGGGCCAGAGGGAGAGAGGGGTACATGGACAGCAGGCCCCTCTCCTTTGGTGATCATGCCATGGGCACCTTGTCTTTGCCAGAGTAGCTCCCCCATTGCACAGGCACTCCTCCAGCAGAGACTGCTCTCTGCCATGCTGTGTGTCCCCAGGGTTTAGCCCAGGGACCAGCAGCAGCTGGTGTTTAACAAATGCCAATGCCTATGACTGACCCACTGACGAGTGACTGCTTGGTTATATGACCTCGAATAAGGAGGGACTCTTTCCAGAGGTGCCCCCCTCCAGAATCATGAGTCCATCTCTGACCATCCTGACATCTTGTGCAGGCGGTGTTTGGTGGGGGGCAGATGATCTTTGGGAGCTGCCCCACCAGGCAATGGACAAGCACAGGACCCTCCTTCAGCCCGGCCATCATTGGGAAAGTCCAGAGGTTTCCCCACTTAGCGTCAGCTACATGACCAGAGAACAGAGTGGGTCAGGGCCTAACTGGGGCCAATTAGGTAAATCCTGCACCAGTAATTCAGCTAAATCATGATAGTCAGCATCTACCTGATATTGTTACCTGTGTTAGCTCATCATGACAACCCTGGGAGGTAGGTGCTGTTATTATCCCCATTTCACAGATGGGGAAACTGAGGCTGAGAGGCTAAGTAACCAAGCAGTTTCCAAGGTCCCTCAGCACTTTCCCTGTGTTTCTATGGTCTCATCTCTCAGGCTCCGTATAGCTCTACCATTCTGGGCCTGGGTGGCCTCCTACAAAAGAAAAAAGGTGAGGACATGGCACCCTGAAAAGGGAGAGGAACACCAAATGGTCACTGAAACACCCCCACTGGGGTCACCACAGCTCGACTGACACAGTCAGCCCCTTCCCCTCCAGAGGGCAGCTAAGGCCTCGCTTCTCCTTTGCCAAGTAACATATGAGAGCCCTACTGCCCCCAGGTGACTGGCCCCACTCCTCATGGGTGCCCATTGCCTACGGGTACCACTCCCCATTTCTCCCAGGTATCTGGCCTTGCTGCCCCCAGATGCCCAGCCCTGCTCCCCCTCGTGTCTGCCTACTCCCCATGTGTCTACCCCGACTTCCCACATATGCCCAGCCATGAATTTCATCACAGACACCCCTTCTTGCTACCTGTGTGCATTTAGAGGGTCCAGGATCAGTGGGTTTCAGGGAAAAGTGGCTCACAGGAGCCCAGAAAGGCAGCCAGACTTGCGGGCTCACTTAATTCTACCATATAAAGAAAAGGTGACCTGGACTAGCCCAGGGTCACAAGGGATAGAACTCAGCAGAGCCAAGAATAAGACCTGGGCCTTCTGAGTCCCAACCCTGGGCTTGGGCTACTTCTGTGGGGGCCCAAGGTGGTAGACACCCCAGAGAAATGACTCAAAGCGACTTCCCACACCTGGAGAAACAGGGGCCTTCTCACCAAGGGCCCAGATCTTTCCCAGATGGAGCTGTCCTCACTGGCACAAGAGATTGTCAAAAGCACAAGTTCCCATGCCAGCTGCCTTTACCATCTGCCATCCTGTCCTTGACGGAGCATCTGGGGGCTTGGGAAAGTCTAGCAGTGATGAAATCCTTTTTCTTACTCTGAGAGTAAGAGACTCTGACTTCGGCCGCCCCCAAAGGCCCAACTCCTCCCCACCATTCAGGTTCTCTTTGCTCTCCTTCCTGCCCTCAGTGTCTGAACACTACCCTTTAGCAGCTGGGTGGTGCAGCAGGCCAGGAGTCAGGAAGACCTGAGCTCAAATCATACCTCTAACACCCACTCACTGGATGAGTTCTCTTCTCAGTTTCCTTATCTATAAAATGGAGATAGTAACAGTCCCGACCTTCTAGGGTTGTTGTGAGGGTAAAGTGAGATAATGTTTCTGAAGCATTTTGCAAACCTGAAAACATTATATAAATACTAGCTGTTAGCATCATCATTAATTACTATATACGCCAACATAGAACCTGAACTCTGCGTTCAGTCACTGAAGGGGAGACAGGGGCCGAGCTGACTGAAGGATGTGTGGAGAGGGAATGGTACCCTAACACGATTGGGATTCAAGAGGTGCGGGTCGGAACCTGACTCCCTGGCTCACCCCTCAAGCTGGGAGAGATCTCAGACAGGGAAGAGAAAATGGATCCTGGCCTCTGAGCCCAGGGCAGGGTCCGCAGGAAGAGGTTTGTACCCATTCTGAATTAATCTGGTCCATGCACTGTTCTGTTCAGAGTTCACGTGGGCTGGGTGCCCCCAGGCATTCTCAGGGACACAGTGGAAAGAGCCAGAGTTGGAATCCAAAGATCTGAGTTCAGATCCCATTGTGGCTCTCCCTCTGCCACATCCCAAGATCACCAAAGTCCCCACGAGCTCTAATGCTGTGGATTATGAAGCTACAGAATGACAGGTCAGTTCACCAATCGACAAACTCTATTAAGTGCCTTCAGGCACTTTGTTTTGGGGCCCTGTGCCAGGTGCCAGGACTCTGCTGCTGTTGTCCAGTCGTGTCTGAATCTCTGTGACCCCATTTGGGGTTTCCTGGGCAAAGATCCTGGAGTGGTTCACTACTTCCCTCTCCATCTCATTTTACAGATGAGGAAAGGGAGGCATAGGGACAAGTGACCTGCCCAGGGTCACTCAGCTGGTAAGTATCTGAGGCCAGATCTGAACTCAGGTCCTCCTGACTCCAGGGCCAGCGCTCTAACCACCGCCCTAGCTGCCAGGCATCAGGGCTACAATGACACAGACAGTTCTTGTCCTCAAGTCTTGTTTCATTTTAATGGGGGAGATACATGCAGCAGAACCAAGGGCCTGGGGTGGAAAGAAGCACCAGCAACTGGATGGGGTCCAACCAAGGCAGCACCAAGGTGAAGTCTGAAAAGAAACCCAAAACGAGGCTTGGAAATGGAGAGTCCCACAGACTGCCTACCACGTTCATGGTGGGGAAAGGTGCAGAAAGGAAGAAGAAGACACCATTTGTGGCTGCCTCTGCCTTAGGGAAAGGGAGAGAGTCTGCTATTCCGGGACATTCCAATGGATTTCACAACAAGCAAGGAGGGGAGAAGTTCAGAATAGAACTGGCCCCAAATCGAATCTCGCCATTGTTCTCCCACAAATACAAAATGACAAGCCAAGTCACTTGGAATTTGAGCAGAACAGATTCCAATTAGGCGTCAAGCAGAAGGGCAGGGAAGTACACTCAGGTAGGGGGAGGCTGAAGCCTAGCCGTGGTCTGCGGGCAGAGGAGGGCCGTGTTCAGCAAAGAGAGCCTCTTCCTAAGCCCTGAGTTATCAAGGTGTCTTGGAAGCTAGAGGCTTAAAGTGTTTGTTATTTCAAACCCCACAAGTCTGCAGACAGAGACCAGGCAGACCTGCTGCTGCCCTCGTTGGAGGTGACACATAAAGTCCCCCAGAATCCATGCCGCCGTTCAAATCACTTGCAGTTATAACCTTTCGATTAAAAACAAGACAAAACAAAGGGCCTGAATGGATCACCAGGGCCCACACTATTCAGATTCTCATTGGAGGACTTTAAAGTGCCTCGTGGCAGCTCACTTGCGGTTTTTCATGCAGTGCTGTCATTGATATATTTATAAAAAGCTTTTTTGTTGCTCTAAGAGAAAGAGGAGTGTCATTTTGAGTCTATAAAGTGCTCCGAAAAGGCCTTGAGGACCTGACTGGAGATGCCAAGTGTGTATTGTAGACCCAAGTCATCCATCCCCGACCCTGTATCAGAAGGGAGGTGGGGTCATTGTCATTCAGGATGGACTGAGGGCTCGGGAGGGCAGGCTGAATGTGAGAGAGGGGTTTTCAGTTGGTCAGTCAGTACAGACAGCAGCAGTTTGGGAAGTCTGTGACCGGACAGAGGGAGGAGGCCCAAGCACGGTAGCTGTGGCCGTTCTTGTCCTCTGTAGTGCACATCTGCATCTACACATTAAGGAATGGCCCCTCTCAGCCAGTACAGTCCAAGAATGGCCATGATGGAGGCCAGGATGGTGGAAAGAGCATGGCTTTGGCCAGGGCCGGGTTCCCTCTAAGCCTCAGTTTCCAGCTCTGTAAAATGAGGGGAGTGACCCTGATCATCTCCAAGGACTCCCCAGCCCTAAGTCTGACCTAATGACACTGAGCACATGCAGTCTACCATGGCTCAGACCATCTCTAACAGAAGGTGGAGGTGGAACAAGCACTTGGTAAATGCCTTCTCTACTTTACAAGTATGTTGGTTGAGCCTCATGACAGTCCTGGGAAGTAAGTGTTGCTACTCTTGTCCTCACTTTACAGCTGAGGAAACTGAGATAGACAGAGGCAAAACATGGACAGGGTCACACAGTTAGGAAGTGTCTTAGGCTAGATTTGAACTTGGGTCTTCCTGACTCCAAGCCCAGAGTTCTTCCCACTGCCTCCCTGTCTTGAGAGAACTGTCTCTGAAGGCAGGATGGCATGGTGGATAGGGCCCTGGA
Organism: Bettongia penicillata ogilbyi; assembly: GCA_023548195.1. Taxonomy (NCBI): domain Eukaryota; kingdom Metazoa; phylum Chordata; class Mammalia; order Diprotodontia; family Potoroidae; genus Bettongia; species Bettongia penicillata. Next base: position 3,457,762 of record JAJHZJ010000154.1, read on the forward strand.
CTTGGACACATAGAAGGCCATAGAGGGTGAGCTCCAAAGGACTTCAGAGGCAACTGAGGCCCAGAAAGAAGGAGTGAGGCAGGAGATGAGACAGGCCAATCTCCCCCCACTCCAGAGGCCTCAGTTACCTCCTCTGTAAAATGAAGCGGGTTGGACTAGATGGTTCAAAGGTCTTTCCAACTCTGGAGCAAACATGGAAATGCTAGAACCAAAGGCCAGGCCCTTACTTCTGTTGATCTGGATGGTACAGGGGCCACCCTGAAGAGTTCCAAGCTGGTCTCACTTTGTGGCTGATCTGAGCTGGCTCTCTGTGCTGACCAAGAAGCCAGGACGATGGCTGGCTTCTTCTGGGTAGTCCTTGACTTCGGCCCACCCTGGTTCTCCCCAGCTGTGTCTCACCAGCCCCATCATTCAGGGATCTCTTCACCAAGCTGGGAGGAGCAGACGTAAGTAATATAGGAGGGTCTCCCCAGAGCTGGAGGGACCATCTGTCATTGGGAATGCCTTGTTCTGTTTGTTTGGAGAAGGAAGAACCAGGAGACAATGTAGCCTCATGGAGGTCACTGCCCCCAGAGGTGATGAACTCCCTATCCCTGGAGGTCTTGAAGTAGAATCTGGATGAGGCTATCACCACAGGGGATCCTTTCTAGGATGAGCTGGACAGATGGCTGCTAGGGTCTGTCCTTCAACCTCTAGATTCTGTAGGTCATTTGAGCTTCTTTCTCCTAAGTGTTCCCCTCACCCCAACAACCCTATGACCAGGGAGATGAAGCATCTGCCACATTCTAGTGGTCTCTGCTCTCCAGGAGCCAAAGGACCAGCCAGGAGCTTGAAACTCACACACGATCCAAACAACGAAGGGGCTGTTAGGGCCATGCGGGGGACACGACAGGTCAGGAGACACATGTTGGGCCAGGCTAGGAATGCCTCCAATCTGCCCTTTGTGGGCCCCATGCTCTCTACTCGGTGGACACGAGCCTTCAAGGCATCATGGGGCCCAGCAGGATCCAGCAAGGTTCAGGGCTGCTAAGGTGGGAGGAAGCTTGAAAGTGTGAACCTGTGGGATTTACAGCTGGAGAGAACCAGGGATCCCCCTGGGAGTCCAGGTCTCTAACACATTGGAGGAGGAAACTGAGGTCAACAGACATGAGGTTGGTTCTCCAAAGTCAGACAAGAATCAATTGGGGCAAGACTCAAACCCAGATCTTCCGACTCCTCAACTCCAAGCTTCACATGCTTTTTACAACATGACACCTTCTCCAAAGGAACCAAAAGATACTCCTCTGTGTCCTCTGTCCCTGTCTGCCCAGGGACACAGCCAAGCCTCTGTCCGGTGGCCAGCACTCTGCAGAAGCTTTAGGACTGTGGCTGAAATATCTGCCCTGACCCAGAAGCCCTGGCTCTCCCACAAGCATGACCTTGGAGTCTTCCTCTTCCTGGGCCTGTTTCCTCATCTGTAAAATGGGGGGGAGGGTGGCTAAATGTCCTCCGAGGTCCCTTCCAGCTTGGAATATCAGTACTCTCTCAGCAGTCGGCTTGTCACTGCATTCCAGTGCTAACTAGCCTGACCAAACAGGCCCAGAGGCTGTGGAAGTCAGGACAGGGAGGTTTGGAGAGGGGAAAGTTCAAGCCAGGTGCGGGGTGAGGTCTGGGAACTACAGACTGAGAGTGAATGGGGCCAGGCCAGAGGAACATCCTGACATGCCCTCACCCCCAGAGAGACCTGGAGCTCCGCAGAGGAATGAGGAAGTCGGGTCAGGCTATCTGCTTTCAGAATGTTAATTACAGTAATTATATTCCTGGAGAGCTCTAAGGTTTGCAAAGTTTTTACAAATGTGCTCTCATGGGATCCTCACAACTCAGCGGGCAGGAGCCACTTTGACTCCCATTGTACAGATAAAGAAAGTGAGGCAGTGGGGGGGGGGGGGTGTTAAGTGACTTGGCCGGAGCCAGCAGAAGCATCTGAGGCAGGACTCATCCACTACAAGGGACACAAGGCTGTCTCCCTTGACCATCCCTGCCAAACTTACCTGAGAGGGGGCAGGGGGGCGAGGGGCGGCCTAGACATTCAAATGGCAGGATTGCCCTGTCATTCATTTTATATCCATTCTGCTTCCCCATCAGCATGGGATCCACTTGCAAGCAGGGATGGTTCCTTTCACCATACCTGCACCCTTGGAGGATGGCACAGTGCCTGGTACATAATGATTATTTGCTGATGGATTGCAAATTGTCAACCATAGCTCTCTGTCTCAGTTTCCTCACCTGCAAAACAGAGGTGGAGGTGAGAGACTGTCTGGTCCTTCCAACCTGATAGGTAACCTTCTCTTGCCAGGGTCCAGGCCTCCACCTCTCCTCCCCTGCCACCATCTTCTGTGCAGCGATTATCCTCATGCCCCTTGTCTGAGAGGAGAGCTTTCAGTAACCTCAGAGTCTTACAGAAACAAAGATGCGAGTCTTTAGTGCCAGTAATCTGCTGATGAATCTAGAAGCGGGAATTTCATCCCATCAGCTGCCTCACTTTCCCAGGTGGACTCTGGCATCCCTCCCAATCCTGTTGGATGATCCTGGGAAGAGGGAGAGGGAAGCTGGCCAGGCGCAGGGAGCCCCTGCACTCTCTCCCCTCCATCTCCCACCATAGCCTCCCAGGGCTCTGAGGCTGCCAGCCCTAGGGAAGCCCCTCCCCCCCAGGGGCGAGGCAGGCAGTTGGAAATGACTCAGCTCATTCCCAATTCTGCCCAGGCCCAGCCTGGAGCCAGGGGAAAAGAAGAAAATGTACCAACTCGAAAAGGAAAAGTTTCTCAGTTGTGAGAAAGCTGTGCCCTAAGTACACACACAGGCAACCTCAGTCCTCAGAGGCCTGCCTCACAGAACTCTCACCGACGAGATGATGACCGCCATCAGCAATGAACACATGACCCCCAGAGAGTCTGGGCTGAGGACCCAGAACCCCAACCCGAAATTACAAATAGGAATTCAGCCAGTCAACGGGCCCAGTCCAAGATTAGTCGATGAAGATTTATTAAGCACTGGGCACATCTTGTTAAGTGTCAGAGATACAGAGAAAGGCAAGCTTGGAAACAACCTGGTACAAGCAAGCTACAGGTAGGGGTAATCAAGACCTCTGGCAGAAGGTGGAGTTTTAGTTGAGACTTAAAGGAAGCCAGGAGGTGGAGATGAGGAGGGAAGAGAATTCTTAGCATGGGGAACACCCAGAGAAAATACCCAGTGTCTTGTCCCAGGAACAACCGAGAGACCAGGACCACTGGTTCAAAGAGTATGGAGGGGGAGAGGGAAGATGAAAGAAGGTGGGAAAGGTGGGATGTAGCTAGGTGATGAAGACCTGTAAAAAGCCAAACAGGGCAGTCAGGCGGCGCAGTGGAAAGAGTGCCAGGCATGGAGGGAGGAAGACTCCTCTTCCTGAGTTCAAATTCAGCCTCAGACACTCCCTAGTTGTGTAACCCTGGGAAAGTCATTTCACCCTGTTTGCCTCAGTTTTCTCATCCGTAAAATGAGCTGGGAAAGAAAATGGCAAACCACTCCAGTGTCTTTGCCAAGAAAACTCCAAATGGGATCGTGAAGAGTCAGACACAACTGAAATAAATGACCGAACCACAAAAACAACAAACTTGAGAGAGGAGGACGATATCGAGTTGAGCTGGTTCACCAAGGAGTCAAGATGGGGAAGGGAGGAGAGCGTGGCCAATTACAGAGGGTGAGAGTCACCTCTAAGCCCCTATAATGATGGAGCCTTCCCACCCTTTGAAAAGAAGGACATTTCATAGCCACGACTGCTTCCCTCGTTCTCTGGTCCATGCCCCCTCTCTACAGCCATCATTAAACCCCAACAGCAGCCTCTGATCACACAACAAACCAAAACCACGTGGAGCCAAAAGTGCAATGACTTTGAAATGCCTGAGCCTGGGCTTGGCACAGTTCTCGACACACACCTGGTACTTAATCAGTGCTGTGAATCCTGACTGACATTTATAATCTGGATGACCTTGGTCAAGTCCCTTTCCTTCTCTGGGTCTCAGCTTCTCTAATAGGAGGGGCTCAGACTACACAGGTTCTGAGGACCCTTCCAGTGCTAGACCTGTGGTCCCATGACTCTGGAGCAGGGGTGGGGAACCTGCAGCCTCAAGGCCACATATGGCCCTCTAGGGCCTCAACTCTGCACTTGACTTGAAAAAGTCAAAGCCGGCCCTTTGACTGAATCCAAACTTCTCAGAACAAATTCCCTTAGTAAAAGGATTTGATCTGTAAAACTTGGACTCGGTCAAAAGGCCACACTCAAGGATCTTAAAGGCCACAGGTTCCCCACCCCAGGGCTGAAGCTGATCCCTCTGTTTTCTAGGAGGAGCACACTGAGGCCAGAGAGCTGTGCTGAGACTTGCCAAAGTTGAACAAACAGAACTGGCAGCGACTGTTTCTGGCCCTTAAAGGTTTATGAAGTGCCTGATGCATATGCTCTCTCTTCATCCACCCAGCCATCTGTGGGGTCAGGGCCATTCTTACCAGTCCCTTTTTACTGATGAGGAAACTACGGCCCAGAGGTTAAGTGGCTCAGATAGGAAGCTGGATTCAAACTCGGGTCTCTGGAAGCTCAGTCTAGCACTCTCTGTACTCTGTGCCCATGGTAAGAAGGGAGACAGAATTCAACCCCAAGCTCTGACTCCTCACTCTCCACAGTGTCCCTCCCAACCCCACCACAGTGTCCCTCTCTTGACCCCCCAATGACGTGGGATGGAAGTATTTCAATCAGCCGGAGACCGTCCGTGGGAGGCCCTTATTTGACCAGGCAGGACACTTCGGTCCGGGGACTGTTTTTCTTCCTGCCTCCCCCCTTGCCTGTCCTCCATCCAAGTGTGGGCTTCGCTGTGAACTTCTGACGTTCGTTATCCTCAGACTTTCCCCAGCGGCTCCCACACTGTTCTCTCCTCGAGGTACCCAAGAAATTCCTTTTTCATGACCACTAACCTGCGGTGCTCCCTGGGGCAGCCCGCAGGGGAAACTGGGGCCAGGCGGAAGGATGTGAACAGACCTGAGCAAAGCCTGCTCATAGCACGGGCTGCTCCGGGGCTCCCAGGCACGTGGGATCACCCAGCTGCCTTTCTGAACCTAAAATATGCCTGGGAACTGCCCCCCGGACTGCTGGGCCCCCCCCCCCCAGCGTCCTGGCTTCCTGCCCCTGTCACCTCAGACCGCTGGGCACCTCCGGGGTCCTGGCTTCCTGCCCCTGCCACCCCGGACCGCTGGGCACCTCCGGGGTCCTGGCTTCCTGCCCCTGCCACCTCAGACCGCTGGGCACCTCCGGGGTCCTGACTCCCTGCCACCTCAGACCGCTGGGCACCCCCGGGGTCCTGACTCCCTGCCACCCCAGACCGCTGGGCACCTCCGGGGTCCTGACTCCCTGCCACTCCAGACCGCTGGGCACCTCCGGGGTCCTGACTCCCTGCCACCTCAGACCGCTGGGCACCCCCGGGGGCCTGACTCCCTGCCACCCCAGATCGCTGGGCACCTCCGGGGTCCTGACTCCCTGCCACCTCAGACCGCTGGACACCCCCGGGGTCCTGACTCCCTGCCACCCCAGATCGCTGGGCACCTCCGGGGTCCTGACTCCCTGCCACCTCAGACCGCTGGGCACCCCCGGGGTCCTGACTCCCTGCCACCCCAGACCCCCTCCCTCTGCCCCGCGCTGGTCCGGGGTTGGGCTTGGGCCGAGATGCCTCCTCCAAACGCAGGCTCTGGACTCGGGGCGCATCTCTTAGCCTCCCTGGGCCTCAGTTTCCTCATCTGAGTAACGGGGAGGTTGGACCCTCTCCACGGGGGCTCCGGCCCACAGAGGACCCACAGGCCCCCCCACGCACCCCCTCCTCTAAGGGTCAGTTCCCGCCTGAGGGTCAGTCTCCTGGGGCTCGCCCTGAGCCCGGCCGCACGCGGCCCCCGCCCCCGCCCCCATCCCCGCGCCCCACGCGCGCCCCACTCACGGCAGCGCAGGCTCGGCTCCTATCTCTGACTCTCTCCCCGCGGACACAAGCAGCTGGAGAGGCAGGTCCTCCACCCCAGGCGAGGGGCGGGGAAGGGGCGGGGCCACGTGGGGGCGGGGCCCGGAGCGCGGCCACGTGGGGGAGCGGGCCTGCGCAGGGCCTGGAGCACCGGGGCGGGGCGCGTGCACGATTGTGGGCGTGGCCTAGAGGGGCAGTGGGAGGTGATTGGATACCGGCGTCACCACGCGAGGTAGGAGGTTGGCGCAGAGGAGCGCGGGAAGGCGGGGCACTCTGGAGTGGGTGGGGCGGAGTGTGGTAAAGTATTCGGTTGGTTGGTCCGTTGTTATCCGTCCTTCTCGGAGAGGACATGGCATCACTCTATCGGAGAAAAGGTACAGTGTTTCTGGGTGTCGACTGCGGCTGACCAGACTAAGGTACTGGATGCTCTTAGAGGAGGGACCGGGACAAGGACGGCGATTGGGTACCAGGATCGCCAGGAGGAGGGGAGAAGCGTAGCGATTGGGTACGAGAAGCGCGGGGAGGCGGGACGGAGTGTGACGATTGGGTAGGCAGAGCTGGAGGAGGCGGGACGGAGTGTGGCGATTGGGTAGGCGGAGCGAGAGGAGGTGGGGCGCACACGGTGGGGCGGGGCTGGAAGGAGGGCGGTGATTGGCGGCGAGGGGGAGAGGGGGCGGGGCTGGCTGCAGGCACGGGGGGCGCCATGGCGGCGGCGGCGTTGGCCGCCGCGTGTGCGGCGTCGCGCCGCTCTTGGAGACGTCTCTTCCGGTATGGGGCTCCAGGCTGGGCTCTTTGCAGGCCGCTCTGCGCCACCCGAGGCCTGTCAGGTAGGAGCCGGCTCAGCTTGGGCGGGGCAGGGTCGGGGTCACCGCTCGGGCCCCAGGCGGGGTGCCTGGGGTTGACGCTGACGTCAGCTCCAGGGGGCGGGGAGGGGGCGGAGCCTGGAGGCGCGCCCCCTGCTGGCGCAGCTCTTCTACCTCTCCTTATGTTGTCTACCAGGCCACGTCTAATGAGAGGAACAGCAAGGGGTAGCGCCTGGCACTGAGGGGGCGAGGGAAGCGTCAGATTGAGCCCATCTAGGCCTTTAGTCCCTAGTCCCTTTAGACCCTTTAGGGTGTAGTAGGCACTTAAATGTAGAAGGTGGAATTGGAGCTGTCAGGGAAGCCAGGAGATAGAAAGGAGGAAGGAGAGCCTTCTGGGCAGGGGGCACAGCCAGTGCAAAGGCATGGAGGTGGGAGATGAAGCAGCGTATTTGAACAGCTAGAAGGCCAGTGTAGAAGGACTGGGGTGGGGATGGGAGCGTCGGGGGAGGGAATAAGAAGACGCTACTGCACAGTCCGCTCTCTCAGTTATGAGAGACTGCTAGTGACTGTGGCCCAGAGCCTGGGCTGGGCCAGTGGTGCCCATGGGTCCCTTCCCACAGTAATGGCCGGCTGCCTGGGTCACAGCTGAAGTCACTGGGTCACATCCCACCTGAGCTCAGTGGAAATAAAGCATCTTTTGTTTCCACTCCAGTGCCTGGCCTTCCTGAGGCAACCTGGTTAGGGGCCCAGCTTCAGAGGTGGCCCCAGGGGGCTTTCTTGGGGACAGAGGCTGAAGAAACCTCAAGGGGGTGGGGCATTTGGGAGGGGGCAGGGCCCACGAAGGCTCCAAGAGGCTGCTGTCAAAGGATCGGTGGAGGGAGGGGCCCCCAGAGGGTGCTGTCAGTGGAGGGAGGGGGCCCATTTCTCTGGAAGACAGCTCAGATCTCGAGGATCTGGGGGTGGGTGAGACTGGTGGTGAGCACTCTCCCCAGGGGCTGTCTGCCCTGGGCCCCTCTAGTGTGGAGATCCTGACAGGAGGGATCCCAGCTCTGGTGGCCCTCTCCTGAAAGTGTGCTCCTTTAAGGTATCAAAGTAGGGGGTGTGGTTTTTTCCTCTGTGTTTGGAGAAAACAAACCTTCCAGGCAGCCACCAGTGTTTATCTGGGCCAGCAGGCTGGTGCCTGACAGTTTAACTTGGGGCGGGCCATCTATCTGCCCTCCCAGGCTGTGCCTTGGAGCTCCTGGAGCCCTGAGAGCAGAACTGAAGGAGCCCCCAGAATGGCAGGTCAGTCAACCTGGGGTTGCAGGAGGGGCCCAGGGGCCTCCCCTGGCCTTGGAGAGAGGCCATCTCTTCTCAGTATATGCAGCTGAGGTGGCTTGGGTGACTTGTGAGGGAACCTAGGGCCCCAAGGCCATACGTGGCCCTCTAGGTCCTCAAGTGCAGCACTTTAATTGAATCCAAACTTCTCAGAACAAAATTGGGAAACCCCGAACCAAACCTTTGAGGGGTAGAGGGAGGCAGGATAGGTAAGACGTACTCTGCGTTGAGACCCAGAGCCCAGTTGCAGGTACCTTGGTGATGGTCTATGCATCTCTGTCTCTATCACACAAAAATGCCACTGGATCTGGCCTTGCGAGTGCCCCCCCACCAGTGCCTGGCATGCACAGGGCCACAGGCCTCCAGGAAAGGGATGACTTTGAATTGACCAAGGGAGGGCAGGTCCTCACAAGGCAGGGTCGTAATCAGGGATGGCCGAGTCAGGCCACGGACCAAGGCATGGAAGCAAGGCCTAGGTCAGTGCTCAGCACGAGGAGGGACCCAGAGTGGCAGGCTTAGTCCTGGTTGCTTAATGAGGGCAAGGTTGATGTTTGTTGTAACAGACACCCTTTACATGTGAAGGTTTTCAGATCCCTGTGGGTCTGTGACTTTTTATAGAGACCTTTGTACTAATGTGTTCTTTGGGGTGCTGAACAGTAATGGCGTACACTCCCCACAGCAGAGCCTCACCAGAGACTGCTCTTGGGGTTCTAGAGTGGAGCCCAGTGAGCATGAGGTCATGATGTGTAGGGGGTAGGGCTGGTGAGAACCCACCATCCTGTCAGATCCTGCATCTGAGGAGTACAGATGCAGGGATGTGTGGGAGCACAGACAAGGGCAGTGCCCAGGGCAGACCCAGGAGCATCTGAGGGCACAGGTGTGGACAGTGCCCAGGAAAGCTGCAGGGCCCAATTCCCAGAGCTTGCCCCCTGCCACAAGGAGCTCATTGGGAGTGCAAGAGTCACATAGAGAAATCCAATTTTAGTTTGGTTCAGTGTGCCAGGCAAGCAGTAACCACAAATTCAAGATAAAGTCGTCCCAGGGGTAGGGTTGCGCCAAGCAGCGGGGGAATCAGGGGAAGACTCTTGTAGGAGGGGATCCTTGAAGGGAACTTGAGGTTTTAAGAGGTGGAATTGAGAAAGGAGAGCATTCAGGTGGGAGGGCCAGCCTGAGCAAAGGCGTGGAGATGGGAAATGGGCTAGGACATACAGGGAACAGCAAATTGAACTGGAGAAATGTGAAATGGAATGAAGGCAGCTGGAGCTGGGTTGGGAGGAGCAGCCCCTTCAGCTTCTAGAGCAGGAGAGGGGCTTGGCAGCCCAAGAAGGTAGCAGGCAGGGGATGAATTGAGGACGGGGAGATGCAGGGAGATCCCTGGGTAGGCGAGCACACGCCATCTTGAGCCACCTGCCTGCCACTGGAGGTCCCCCAGGCCTTGATGCTAAGGCATCGTCAGGTGCAGGAGAATCCCCAAACATGAGAGAGTCTGGAAGGGAAACCCATGGACAAGGTGCCCGATTCCTGCTTGCGGAGGCTGCAGGGACAAGCAGAGCCATTTCCAGGGAACTCGTGACCGCTTAGAGTGAGGCCATTCTGCCCAGTGCCAGCCTCTGAGTCCCTGGCACCATCTCCAACTCACTCAAATGGGTCTGTTCCTTTTGTAGATGGCAACAGGTATGACCTGCTGGTGATTGGTGGGGGCTCTGGTGGCCTGGCCTGTGCCAAGGAAGGTACGTCTGGTGGGGAAGAAGGTGCCCACTCCATGCCCAGCCCCACCTGGTTGCTATATTTATACAGGAATGATGAATGATTGAGACCGAGCCCTTAGGGAGAAGTGTCCAGGCACCATGCCAAGCAGGGCCCGCCTGTGCTTCAAGAGCTGAGCCCTCATCCAGGGGAGGGGCGGGCTTGAGGGGGCTTCTCTGAGCCAGAGGTGCAAGGATTGGGGTGAAGATGGGGACCCGACAGTGCTTCCCTGGGTGCAGGGCACCAGACCCGGTACCCCTGTGGCCTGGAGGCGACCTGGGAGGCTGTGCCAGGGTTCTGGACCAGCCTCACACTCCCTGGCCCCACTGAGTTCCTCCCCTAGTCAGGGACCAGTCTGTGCTGGGGCAGGGGGAGACACTCCCACTGACCAAAACAGAGTTTCTTGAGATGTTGAAGCCCTGGACATGCCAGTCCTGGGCGATGGAGAGCAGGGCGGGCATGGGCAACACACTGGCCTCAGCAGAGAGGATGCTGAGGTGGAACCCTCTGGCCCCATCAGGGCAGGGGCATCAAACATATCGTAGGCTGAAATAACCTGGCTTCTTTAGTCATGCCCATCCATGGCTGTGGTCAGCATCCAGGGGAAACTGGGAAACCCCCTCCCTGATAAGTAGGGGTCACGCTTTGCCCTTCCCTGGCATTGAAGTAAACACTTTGCACTGCTTTCTGTTTTCTCCCCCCCTTTCCTTCTCTCTCCCCTTCCCTCCATCTTTCTTTTTCCTCCTTCCCTCCCTCCTCCCTCCCGCTCTCTTGCTCTCTCTCTCTCCCTTTCTCTCCCTCTCTCCCTCATTCTCCCTCTCCCTCTCCCTCTCTCTCCCTCTCTCTCTCCCTCTCTCTCCCTCCCTCTATCCCTCTCTCTCCCTCCCTCTCCTTCTCTCTCTCCCTCCCTCCCTCTCCCTCTCTCTCCCTCTCCCTCTCTCTCCCTCTCCTTCTCTCTCTCTCTCCCTCCCTCTCCCTCTCCCTCTCCTTCTCTCAAATTTCAAAGCTGCCGAGTTTGGAAAGAAGGTGGCTGTTATGGACTATGTGGTTCCTTCTCCCAGAGGTAAGAATGAGTATGTTGCTGCCTGCCCTGTAGAGGTCCCTGTGCTGAGGGGGATGGCAGTGTTGGAGGGGGCTTCCCATGGAGCCGGCCCCAGTCTCTATACCCCGGATTCTCCTTTGGGCTCAGGGCCATGTCCAGCATCCACACTGGGTATTCTCTTCCCTTTCGGGGTTGCTCTTGGCTCTGCCCTGGCAAGGAGTGGGGGACCTCCTGGGCAAGGGACTGGGGTGATGATGGCTTGCACCAGGCTGGATGTGCTGGGGACAGAGGGAACATGAGCCTTGAGGGTGGCCAGGCAGGTGCAGACAGGGCAGGCAGGTGCAGGCAAGTGGCAGGTGTATGGGTGTGTGCAGTAGAGAGTCAGCCCATAGGATAAAAGGCGCTTCTGCTGGGGAGAGGGGCTCAGATGGCCTCACCCTGGAAGTGCCCACTGCAGCCTTGGTCATCTGTTCCATCATTCAGTGATGGAGATGGTCTAGAGAGAATGCAGAGCTCCCAAGTAGTTTCAAAGCCTTTTCATCTGAGTCTCAAGCCCAAGTTCCACAAAACTGCCTGGCAGCCAGGTGGGTCTGGTCGTGTACCTGCTCTGCTCCAGAATCTCTGGCTTCCCACAGCTCCTCAGGGGCATTGAGCCATGGCCCTTGCCAGATTGGCCTCCCACCATTTCTGGCCTTGTCTGGGCACCTGGGCCCCGACCGTGGCTGTTTTCTGTGCCTGAGCCTCTAAGACCCTTCACATGCCTTCACATGCATTGTCTTTACGCGCTAAGACCGCCCTCATCATTGAAGGGCAAGAGATTGACAGATGCCATGGGTGGAAGTGAGGATGGAATTTGTCAAGCCTGTCTCCATGTCAGTAATAACAGTAAGAAGAATTTCCCCTCTTCGATTTCAGGCACCAAATGGGGTTTGGGGGGCACGTGTGTCAACGTGGGCTGTATCCCCAAGAAGCTCATGCATCATGCGGCTCTTCTGGGAGGCGCCCTTGTGGATGCCCACCACTACGGCTGGGACGTGGCCCCCTCAGCACCACATAACTGGTAAGGGCCGAGGGGAGGTCCCCTCTCCATGGCCTCCTGCAGCCTTGGACATTGCCTTCCCTGTTCTGCCCCTACAGGCTTATACCTGCCTTCCCCAACCCACTTTGGTTATTGAGAAAGAGTTTGACGCTTACACAGCTGCAGTAGCCAGAGTTGTTGGATGTAGTCATAAGTCGATCCACAAACAGGGCAACTTAATTGCCTGTGGCCAGTGTGATAAGCCATGCCCCCCTACACATGGGTCCATGAGGTAGGACCCTCAGGGAGCCCTCGGGCTGGAGGGTCCTATGCCCACTTGGTGCAGGCCTGAGCTCAGGGGGTGGCTGGTGCTCATTCATTTGTGCCAGTCCAGGTGGGATTTGGTGGGGGAAGGCTCCAGGCTGAGGGAGGCAACCCTTTTTTCCTGGGCAGATCAGCCACCCAGTTTTCTTCTCAGCAGTCCTCATGGCTGAGGCCCAAGGCAGGGCTGTAACATCTGCATCCCCAGCTTGTGGGTCATGACCCTGCAGGAGGACCCTGCTCAGCCTTTAGAGCAGACTTGGGAAGAAGCTCCAGGTTGTGACTTTGTCTTCGATGCAGGCCCACACCAATAATGGCCTACAGTACACAGTAGATGCTTGATAAGTGCTGCTCAATTGTTGCTGCTTGACCTGATGTCCTTTTTGCCTTTCCCAAAAGGCAGCAGATGGCCGAAGCGATTCAGAACCACGTCAAGTCTCTCAACTGGGGCCACCGAGTGCAGCTGCAAGAGCGGTAGGTGTGCGTGGGTGTCTGGGGGCTTGGGTGTGGAGGTGTGAAGTTGTTGGCCTTACCTCCACGGGGCCTGGGGCATCGGTCACAGCTAGGCCCGCATGGACCGACATCATCCCACATGGCCCTCACGTGCCCACATGGGCAAGGCCATCTGTGCACATACACACACATGTACAGACACATACAGATGTGTGCATGCTGTACACACATGTACAGAAACAGGTACACAGAAGTGTATATACCATGCATGTTTGTATAAACATGTATACAGTTGTGCACGGACCCACACACATAGACATACATATATGTGTGCAAACACACGTACAGACATGTACATGCTACACACATATATAGACACATAGAGACCCACACATGCATGTAGACATGCGCACACTGTAAGCACATGCGCAGACACATACAGATGTGTGCACACTGTACACATGTGTGTACAGAAACAGGTATACAGAAGTGTACATACCACACATGCTTGTATAGAGATGCATACTTATATAGACACATGTACCCACACACCTAGACATGCATACATGTGTGCAAATAAACATACAGACATGTACATGCTACACACATGTATAGACACATACAGACATGTACAGACCCACACATGTATATAGACATGCACACACTGTACACATACAAACATGTACACACATGTGTACAAATGTACACATATTATGCAGACATGCATGTAAATGATCATACACAGTGCACAAATACACATACAGACATATATACAGATGTGTACAGATAGGCATATGCACACATATGCACACATATTCACACACATCTGTATTCACACCCCTATTTTCTCTGCTCTCTTGGCTTCCAGGATACCTCCCCGCTCCCGCAGGCTCTGTGTCTCTCTGACCACCCTCCCTCCTCTCATCCTGTGGCTTCTTGGGTGGTGCTCAGCCCTGTGCAGGGGAGCTCACGCTGCCTAATCCTGTCTGGCCCCCAAGCTGAGCTGGGAGGGAAGCTGCCAGGTGCACAGGTTGTGAGGGAGGCTTGCAGAGAAGTGACTCCTCTGTGGTCATAGGGCTCTCTGAGAGGTGCAGGGAGGGGACAGACTTGGCCCTCCATTCTCCAGTCACTTGTCCTACACTGTTCTAGAATGAAATTAGCCTAAGAGATAGAGAATCCCTTACTGTGCCTGTCAGACCCTAGGACCCACATGAAAGTCCCTCAGGCTCTGACTGATGGAGGTGGTGGCTAAGCTTGGTATGAATGTAGGATCCAGTCATGCATGGGACCCAAGGCGGCCAGCACTTGGAGGGGGCCTGGAGCAGCTTGTGGCTCAGTGCAGGGAGTGCAGGGCCTGGCTGCAGGAAGGCCCAGGAAGCTGGAGGGCCCTGCGCAAGCCTCAGTCTGCTCCTCTCTAAAATGGGGATAGTAGCAGCACCTACATCCCAGAGTTGTCAGTGAGGATCAGATGAGAGAGTGTGTGTGAGGCACTCTGTGGACCTTCAGGGCTCCAGAAACAGGAGGTCTTGTCATTGTGGTCATTGCACCCAGACTCCAGGCCACTAGCCGACTGTCTCCCACATAGGCCTCTCAGCCAGCATGTCCTCTTGACTTCCCTGCACACACATAACTGGGCTGCACACTGGCAATAGAGTCCAGGGCCAAGGAGGCATCAGAAGAAAAGGGGGTCAACCAGAATCTGGACTGCCCTCCTGAGCGGCTCCAGAAGGCCAGTCCCTCCAGGCATGGGCCAGGCCCCTTCACCAACTCCAAAGCAGCACCTGACCTCCTGATCCTTACTGGGCTGTGCTTCCCAGGGAAGATGAGAGAGAGGGGGTGGGAAGCCCCCTTGGCTCCCCTTCTCCATCTGCTGCGCTCATCTCCATCTCAGCACTTGTTCCTGGCCTTCCTTCCCTCCCTCCTTCTTTCCTTCCTTCCCTTCCTTCCCTCCTTTTTTCCTTCTCTCCCTTCCTTTCTTTCCTTTCTCTCTTTCTCCTTCCTTCCTTTCTTCTTTAGGACAGAGTCCTATGATGGATATGACAGTGCTCCCCCCCAGTCCCTGCCCTCAAGGCCCTTCCATTGCTCTGAAGGGACCCAGTGCTTCCACACACATTAATGCTGTATAACTGAGGCAAGGGAGTGAAGCTGGGCCTGAAGGAAAGAGGCTCAGGGTGCGCCAAGGTAGAGGTTTGGCAGGAGGTGCTGCTGGTGTGTGCAAGCAGGAGAGGGGAAGAGCCAATGCGAAGGTGCCACGGTGGGACTTTGAGGTGCAGCAGGCAGACTTGTTGGAATGGGGAGCATGAGGGAGGGAGTGATACAGAAGGATGGAAAGACAGGTGTGACTAGGACATAAGAGTTTGTGTTTTAAGCTCCCTTGTTTCCCTCAGAGTTTCTTTCAGACATCACCTCCTCTGGGAGGCCTTTCTGGATTTCTCTGCCCTTCCCCCCTTAACTGAGCAACTTTACCTTTTATAAGCTGTCTTGTCTATGCTCACTCTCCATTCGCTCCAGAATATGAGCTCGAGGTGGGTGGGGATTGTCTACTTTCTTTGCCTTCCCAGGGCCTCGCATATTCTCCGACATGTGGGAGGTCTCTGATATGTGATCAATAATTGACTGCACTGATTGATTGTATCTGGAAGAAGATAGGGAGCCACTGAAGACTGTTGAGGAGAGCAGTGAGTAAGATATTGAGACATGTACCTGGGAAAGCCCTGGAAGCTCTATTGAGGATGAGTTAAGGAGAGGAGAGCCTGGAAGTGGATGTCAGTGAGGAGGCAGGTGATGAAGCCCTGAGGTAGGGCGCCGGCCACATGATTGGAAAGAAGCCGATGGATGTGGGAGAGGAGGGAGACTGACCAGATTCAGAAGCTGATGAGATGGAGGATGACTCTGAGGGGGTGGACCCTGGGGTCTGGCATGGAGTGCTCCCCTGGACCCCCTGGGGCACTAGCCTGTGAGACCTCAAAGTCCGGCCCTGAGTGGGCTGACCAGTGTGGCTGGGCTTCCCTGGCCAGCCTTTGCCACAGCACAGCAGGTTTCCCTTGGCCTCCCTCTTGGGTCATGCCCCATTTTCAGCATTTCCTCAAATATCTCCCCTCCCCAATCAAATGTCCCTTCGTCAGGATGAGGGTGCCCCAAGATTCTGAGTACAGGAAAAGTTATTCTTACAGTAGAAATATTCTGGCTTTCCTCTATGGAGTTTGGTGATCAGTAACGGCAACCAATGTTAGCCATTAAAATTATCTGAGGAGATATGGACTTCTGGGAGCCAAGATGGTGGAGTAAAAGTAGCTCTCACTTTCCCTTATTGACCTCTGAAAGCTCAGAAAATACTGCCCCAGGAAAACCCCTGGCATGGCTCACTCATCAGAAGGATGGGATGCAGCAGTCTCATAGCCCAGGAAACTTGGGGGATTAACAGGAAAGGCTCCTCTCACTCTGGTGGAGAGGGAGCAGTACAGTATGGTAGATGTCCCAGCAAACTAGTGGCAAACCCCACCTCAGTCAATCAAGGGGAGATCCTGAGCCCCAGGGTGGTGGAGCAGGCAAGCACCAACACCAGGAGCCACCAAGTTCCTCGGCACAGGCAGGGGAACTGATATACACCAACTGGGAAAACAACCACATGTACTGGTGTACTGGCACTGGTACTTCTAGTGATTCAAAGAAGCCTAGGTAAGCAGGTAAACCCCTCTAGGGGCCATATTCCCCACCCACAGAGCTCTGGTGTTGCTGACCCTAGCTTAGCACCAGGTAACCTACCAGACCCCTACAGCCTCCAGCCCCCAGCACATGAGGCTCCAGCACATGAGGCCCCAGCACACAAAGCCAGTGACCTGGTCCTGGGCTTCTAGCACAAGAAGTTTAGGTCAGTGCCCCCTGAGCTCAAGCAGGAGAGCTCAACTCTAAAAGCCAGAAAATAGGTAAATGCTATGAGCAAAAAGCAGAAAAGGACAATGACCATAGATTCTTACTATGGGGACAGGGACAATGAAGGCACAAATTCAGAAGAGGACAGCGTTGTTAATATACCCACGTCTGAAAACTCAAAGGGGAATATGAATTGGTCTCAAGCCCAAAAAGCCTTGGAAGAGCTCAAGAAGAATTTTTAAAGTCAAATAATAAAGGTAGAAGAAAAATTGGGAAAAGAAATGAGAGACATGCGAGAGAGAGCCAATAGCCTGGAAAAGAAAGGACAGAAAATGACTGAAGAAAACAATTCCTTAAAAAGTAAAACAGACCAAACAGAAAAGGAGGTACAAAATCCAGCTGAAGAAAACAGTTTGTTAAAAATCAGAGTTGGCCAAGTTGAAGCGAATGACTCTATGAAATATCAAGAATCAGTCAAACAAAAATGAAAGAATTAAAAATAGAACTTAAAATACCTCATTGGTAAAACAACTGACCTGTAAAATAGATCCATGAGAGATTATTTAAAAATTATTGATCTACCTGAAAGCCGTGATGAAAAAAAGAATCTGGACACATCTTTCAAGGAAAACTGCCCAGAGGTCCTAGAACCAGAATAATCATCAAAAGGATCCACTGATCATTTTCTGAGATTCCAAAATGAAACCACCAAGAAATATTATATCCAAATTCCAAAATTATCAGGTCAAAGAGATAATACTGCAAACAATTAAAAACAAACAATTTAAATATCTGGAACCAGTCAGGATTATGGAGCATCTTATCTTGCACCTTCTATGTTAAAAGATCAGAGAGCATGAAACACGATATTCTGTAAGACAAAGGAGTTTGCATTACAACCAAGGATCAACTACCCAGGGAAATTGAGCATAGTCGTTCAGGGTAGGAGATGGACATTCAACAAAAGAGGGCACTTCCAAACCTCGATGAAAAAACCAGAGCTCAACAGAAAATTTGATCTTCAAATACAAGACTCAAGAGAGGCATAAAAAGATAAACAGGAAAAAAAATAACAACATGTTATTAGTAAGGTTAAACTGTTTACATCCCTTCAAGGGAAGATGACATTTGTAACTCTTGAGAACTGTATCATTATTACAACATTTAATGGGATACACATAGACAGAAGATGTGGGTATAAGTTGACTTTGATGTGATGCTAAGAAATCTAAGTGATGAAAAGGGATTGTAATGAGAGAGGAGGAAAGGAGGAGGCAAACAAGGGTAAATTACATCACATGAAGATGCAGAAAAACATATTACAGTAGAGGGAAAGAAGGGAGGGAGATGAGCATTATTTGACCCTTATTTTCATCAGATTTGGCTCAAAGAGGGAATAACATAATCAGTTAGGTATAGAAATCTAATTTACTCGATAGGAAGTAGGAGGGGAAAAGGGAAAGAAAAGGGAGAGTGTGGATAGAAGGGAGGGCATACTGGGGGAGGTGGTGGTCAAAAGCAAAATTAGTGAGGAGGGAAAGGGAGAAAGGAGAGAGAAAAGCATAAATGGAGGAGAATAGGATGGAGAGAAAGACACAGTAATCATAAGTATAAATGTGAATGGGATGAATTCTCCCATGAAACAGAAGTTGATAGCAGTGGATTAAAAAAACATAATCCTACAATATGTTCTTTACAAGAAATACATTTGAAGCAGAGGCTTACATACAGAGTAAAGGTTAAAAGACTGGAGCAGAATATGTTATGCTTCAGCTAAAATAAAAAAAGGCACGGGTACCAGTCTTGATCTCAGACAAAGCAAAAGCAAAAATAGATCTAATTAAAAGAGATAAGGAAGGAAACTACATCTTGCTAAAAGGTACCATACACAATGAAATAATATCATTACTAAACATATATGTACCAAGTGATATAGCATCCATATTCTTTTTTTCCATCCATTTTCTTAGAGGAGAAATTAAGGGAGTTACAGGAAGAAATAGACAGCAAAACTATTCTAATGGAGGACCTCGACCACCTCCTCTCAGAACTAGATAAATCTAACCACAAAATAAACCAGAAAAAAGTTAAGGAGGTGAATAGAATTTTAGAAAAGTTAGATATGGTAGACTTCTGAAGAAAATTGAATGGGGACCTTTTTCTCAGTGGTACCTGGCACCTACGCAAAAATTGACTACATATTAAGACATAAAAGTCTCACAATCCATTGCAGAAAGGCAGAAATATTAAATGCAACCTTTTCAGATCATGATGCAATAAAAATTACATGTAGTAAAGGGCCATGGTAAAGATAGACTAAAACTAAATAACCTAATCCTAAAGAATGCGTGAGTCAGGCAACACATCATAAAAACAATATCTTCATTCTAGAGAATGGTAACAATGAGATAACATACCAAAACTTACGGGATGTGGTAAAAGTTGTTCTTAGGGGAAATTTTCTATCTCAATGGTGACATGAAGAAGATAAAGGAGGAGAGCAGTGAATTGGGTAGGCAATTAAAATCTAAAGCTAGAAAAAGAGCAAATTAAAATTGTCTGGAAGGAAAGCAAATTTTTCTCTTCCTTTGTGGGGGGAGCAACTTCTGGGTCAAGCCTGAAGCGGCCTCTCCTTCCCCGGTTTCTCTCAAGCCTTTGGGGAGGGTGGACAATGCCCTGGTGCGATGGCTTCCTGTGGATGTACTGCCATGGCTGCCCACCCCTCTCAGAGGAGGGCAATCCAGCAATACGTGCCACTCTTTGTCTGCCCCGCACCTGGTAAATAGAAGTGGCTTCACACATTTTTCTTGGATTGCAGAATATAAAGGCTCATTTTTGTTTTTCAGGAATGTCAAATATTTTAACATCCAAGGCAGTTTTGTGAATGAGCACACGGTGCAGGGTTTCACCAAAGCAGGAAAAGAGGTAAGCTGCTGATGGCAGGGAGCTGGTCTTTTTGGGGCCCTTTAAGCTTGAACCTCACAGTCACCTGTGTAATGTGCTGTAATGTTCCCCACCTATAGATGGGGAAACTGAGTCAGGCAGAGGTGAGGGGACTTGCAACAGGTCCCGCAGCTAGGAAGAGTCTAAGGCCACATTCAAACTCAGTGTTCCTTACTCCTAGACCACGGTGGTCTAACCACTGCCCCACCCAGCAGTTTCTTGTTGGCTGCAGCTGAGTTCAGGAGGCTGTGATGCTATGGGTTGGGGTGGGATGAAACGAGAGGCCCCTGCTTCTTCCCAGCAGAGTCACCTTGCCTCCCACCTGCTGCACCATAGCAGCTCTAGAGTGGGACTGGGCCCTGCCAGCTGAGCCAGGAACAGCACAGAGTATTGGTGCTGAAGGAATTGACCCCGACTATCTCTTTGTTCACACTCACTCTGCTTTTGTTTCTAGATGCTTATTATTGCAGATCACATTGTCCTTGCCACGGGAGGGAGACCCAGGTACCCCGATGACGTGAGTGCCTTCTGCTGGTTTCTTGGAAAAGATGGCTAAGCTAGTGTTCTTGTCCTCGCCTCATGCCCTCCAGCTTGGGGAACGCTTTCACACCTTGGGAGGCCCCTGTGCCAGGGTGAGACAGGGAAAATGAGGAGTCAGAGCCTCCGGGAGGACACAACTGGTTAGTACTGGGATATTGCAGCCTGGACATCTGACTGGGGATGTCATGGCACCTCAGAGGCATCTTGTCTAAGCTGCGCCTGCCCAGGAATCTGCTCCACATCATGCCCGACAAGGAGTCTTTCAGCCTGGGCTGGAAGGCCCTGTGGGGGAGCTCAGTACCTGCCTGGGCATGCTGTTCCCCTCTGGGCAACTCTTCTCATTGGAAAGTATCTCTAGACATCTGGCCTACATCCAGTCACTTACCAACTTTAGGGTCTCATGATTTCCAAGTTGGGAGGGACCTTAGTTGCCATTAGGCCAACCCCAACCCCCAGAGGAATCCCTCCCTTACAACACATATGACTAGTCATCCAGGATTTTCCGAAGACCTCCAGTGATGGGGAGCTCACTACCTGTCACAGCGTCCCAGTCTCCTTTGGACAGCTCTTCTTGTTCAGAAGACTTTCCTGATGTTGAGCACATTGGCCTCCATGTAGCACTCTGTCTCCCCCTCTCCCTCATTAAGTGCTGGCCACTTGCTTAGCTGGACACTATGTCCCTTATAAAGAGGCCCTGAGTCCATTAGGGGTTGAGTGGGATCGGGGGAAACTGCCACCCTGTCCTGCTGACCCCCGTTGGGATCAGAGGCCCAGGTCTTGGTCAGCTGATGCACTGTCTAACACACCTCTCCCATCTCATATTTTGAACCCGGATGTAAGACTTTGCCTTGACCTCTGTTAAATTTCATCTTGTCGGATCACAGGCTCCTAGAACCAGAAGGGACCTCATAGGCCACCTAGTACAACATTTTATAAATGCGGAAACTGAGTTAGGCCAGGTGACTTGCTCAAATGATAGGTATTTGATAAATGCCTATTACCACAGATAATAGCCAGAAGTGAAATTTGAACCCACTCATCAAATACCCTCCTCATGCACTGGCCCGATGCTGTCTGAGAGCCTACTCATCATGTGTTCTTCTGAACTCTCGCCCTCAGTGGTCCTGGGCTGCCCCCCACAAGTCACCTTCTTACAAAGGTGTCCCACGATGACAGTTTGGGGAGTAGGAGAGAAAGGAGGATGCAGGTAGCAGGAAAAGGGACAAGAGGAACCTGCATCTAAGCCCACCCACAAACATCCACACTCCCTGCAAAGGCATCCACATGCCCTGCGAAGGCACCTGTTCCTGGGAAGCTGTGCTGCTTAAGTCCCAGAGGGGGATGCAGAAGGGACAGTTGGATTCTAGTCTGCAAGAAATGCCCAAGATGGAGGCAGACAGATACCTCTCTGTCAAGAAATAGAAAGGCCAGTTACCCTCTGCTTGGTGATCCTGTTCAGCTAGGGGTCAGTCAGCAAACAGCGCCTGCTCTGGGCAGGCTCTGGGTCTAAAAAGCTTGGTTTCATCTCAAAGAAGGTCACAGAAGATCCCAGTGTGGGATCCTCATGGAGGTTCTTTGATTCCTGGCAGGTGGAAGGGGCGATGGAGTACGGGATCACCAGTGATGACCTGTTTTGGCTGAAGGAGTCTCCAGGAAAAACGTAAGTGAGCCTGGCGAGACGGGTGACCACGAGCACTGGGTGGGCATGAGTAGAGCTATGTTTGGCCACTTACCCTCAGAGCGATGACCCTTCACTGTTTGCAAAAAGTGACCTCCAGGATCTGTTCAATTTAGTTTGTTTTTTTCTGTGATGTGGGGAAAACACTGGGTGGCAAGCGTTGGGGAACGCCTTAGGGTTTCCTTTGAGCAAGCCAAGGTGCTCACAGAGGAAACAGGCTCACTGCAGAGAGACACATAGGAAATATTGGGAGGTTTTTAAAAATTCTTTTCTTTATTATAATGTTCTGTTGCCAAAAAACCAATGTGAGCATTTCCATAGAACAAACAGCAGGCCTGGGTATGGCCCCAGGAACTCACCCAGAGGACACTTAACCTTATAGTTGCAGAGAGAGGGAGAGAGATATAGATGCACAGATACAGAAATGTAAAGAGATAGAAAGAGGAGGGAGAGATAGAGAAAGAGAAGAGGAAGGGGAGGAGAGAGACAGAAGACAGGGAAAGAGGGAGGATTTGATGACACCACCCCCCCAAGCCCAATAGAGAGGCATGGGAGCAGCCCATTTTCAAAGTCCAGCTCCTCAAGGTAAGCCACCCTGGGAGTGCTGGGCATGGGCAGACAGGCCACCTGGCTCTGCAGGATATTCTGTCCCTAACGAATATTCCATGGGGTTGGGGGGAGGGGGGAGTCTGTCTCTCTCTCTCTCTCTCTCTCTCTCTCTCTCTCTCTCTCTCTCTTCCTGTCCATCTCTCTGTTTCTGAGTTTCTCTTTTTCCATCTCTGTTTCTTTCTGTCTCTTCATCTCTCTCTCTGTCTCTCCATCTGTCTCTTTCTATGTCTGTCTCTGTCTCTCAGTCTCCCTCTTTTGCTGTCTCTGCTTTTCTCTGACTCTGGGTTCTCCCTTTTTGTCTCTATCTCTCTCGGGCTATCTCCATTTCTCTCTTTCTATCTCTCTATCCCTGTCTCTATCTCTTCCTGCCTCGGTCTGTCTGTCTGTCTTTCTGTCTCCAGTGTGTGTAAATGCTGAGGTTCATCTTAAGGCCCAGGAGGATTTGGGAAGCAGTGGCCTGTGGCCTGGTATTTTATGAGAAGTCCACTAGAGGGCAGCAAACACTCGTTAAGTGAAATGAGCCTGGCATGGGGAAGGACCTGTGATAGTCCAAGAGGCTGGAATATTTGCCTAGCCCTGGGACCCCTAAGGTGGCCGCTGGGGAGGGGGTGCTTGCCTAGAGTCCAGTCTCTGGTGTCCAGCCAAGCATTTCTGCCACCCCTCCCCCGGGGTGACTCCCTCCAGGCCCAATGAAGATGGCAGATCCTCCCCAACCCCCTACAGCCCCTGTGACCCTGCTTGGCCACCCCGCCAAGGAGGAGGACTGAGTTTGGGCCTGTGATGGGGAATGAGCCTGTGCCCTTCTGGGGACACGCTCCCTGCTTCTTGTCATGTCCCACTTTGTGTCCTGGAGTGGGGAGGGATCTGAACCAGAGTGGCCCCAGGCTTTCTGGGGAAAGGGGCAGGCTGGGGAGAATGAGGCCCCTTGCCCCCCAATGCAAGAAATAGAATGCATAGGATTGCAAAGGAACCAGTTTTGTTGGAATATAGCTATCAAATTATTTTTTACAACATGTTCTCAGAGCCCAGGTTGAGACCTCCTGGCGTAAATGAACTAAATAAACTGCCTGAGTCTTAGTGACTGAAGCGTTTTGCAGCCTTGGCAGTGCCCAGTCTCCTGCTTCCTCCTGATTATAATGAAAGGAGAAGGAATTTTCCAGGGGAGCCAGTCAGGAGATGGGCACTGGGGCTGGCATTAGGGCTTGGAGCCTGGCAAGGGGCAGCAGGGCCTGGTGAGGAGCTGAGGGGCTGGCCACAGGGCTTGAGGCCTGTCATGGGGCACCAGGGGCTGATGAGGGGCAGCAGGGCCTGGCGAGGAGCTGAGGGGCCAGCCACAGGTCTTGGGAGCTGGCGAGGGGCCAGGCAGGGACTCAGCCTGAGGACTAAGAGTCTGTGTTTGGTTCTCCTCATCTTCCCTCACTGCCCTATCACCCACAGGCCTGCTCTTGAGCTGTGTGGGCAAGAGCTTCATTTAAATAAAAGGGGAAGCAGCTGGAAATCAAGTCAGAATATCCATTTCAGCCCAACAGGCATTGATTAAATGCTGGCTGAGTCCCAGGGACACATAGGCCAGGCACCTCTGCCCTCAAGGGTCTGCCATACACAGGCTGCCCCTTCCTCTCTCTCTCTCTCTGTCTCGCCACAGCCAGGACCTCTGGGGTACCATGTAGAGATCAAGGGACATCAAAGGTCAACCCCCATGCTTTACAAAAGAGGAAACTGAGGCAGGCAGACTTATGCAGGGTCACACGGCTTCAGGTTCAAGGCGGGATTTGACCCCTGGCCTTTCGGCCTCCTGGTCAAGCACTATCCACTATACCACATGGCCTCTGGAAACCGCAGAGGAGAGTATCCAGGAGGAAGGGGCCACCACCAGGACTTGAGGCTGCAGTGCCCCCGCAGATTTGGAGGCTTCACTTGGGGGGCACAAGCTGTGACGGGCTGTCAGGGGGATCTGGCCCCACAGAAAGGCAGGTTCAGTGGAGATAAAGAGTAACCTGAGGGTGCCAGCTCTGCAGCGGAGGGAGGGAGTTCTTCAGGGCTTTCACTGCCTTTCACTGAAGGTGGTGTGAGCTCCTGTGCACTCCTAGAGGGTTTCCCTCTCAGTTCTACAGGTCAGGCTGCGTCACAGGCTGCTGGGGCCCATGGAGACAGCAGGAATGGAGTCGGGAAGATCCACCGGATTCTTGTTCTTTTTTAGTCACTAGTTGTGTGACCCTGGCAAAGTCACTTCATTGCTCTCCCCCTCAGTTTCCTCTTCTGTAAAAAGGAGGTCATACTAGCACAACCCTTCTAAGGTTGCTTTGGAGATCAAACCAAGCATCCTGCCAGCCAGCAGGCGTTTATGAGGCCCCCGTCGTCACATCAGGAGTCCTGGGCCTGGAGTTCGCTCGCTGCAGCTCAGCCTTTAGCATTTCCTTCACTCCTCTGAGGACCTGAAGCCCCAGACTGCCCGGAGCCAAGCACCCCAGGGCCTGTTTTCGAGGGATCCAAGGGTCAAGGATGGAGCCCTCAGTCCTGCTCGGACTGGAGAAATGTTAGCCAGTCTTGGGTGATCTCGGAAGTCTGCTGCCACTCTGGAATTCTGGGTGATGTAAGCTTGGGCCTGGGCCCCTCTGTGCCCCTGTTTCCTTGATGGTCCAGAAGCTTCAGCCCTACCTGGGTGGCCATCCTCCTGTGTTTCTGCATGATGGACTGATCCATTCCTCTCTCCTGGGGCTGCTTCCCCCTCTGTAGAGGTCTCCAGCAGCCGTGCTGGATGTCCCCAGAGTCATCTGGTCCAGCATGGAATGGGCAGTGGGCATTCAGGAAGAGACAGAGTAAAAGTGGGGAGGAGGAGGTGGGCACTAATAGGTCATCACGGCTCCTGGGGTGCCCACTTCTCCTCAGACGCTTCCCCTGCCCTCTAGGGCTGTAGCAAACTGCCCTCTAGGGCTGAGGGTGGCTCAATCCACTCTGCCTCAGCTGACTGGGAGACACAACCTCAGACACTTTGTAAAGAAAGAAAAATGCCGTTTATATTTTCTTCCAAGAAAAAAACTGTCCTGTCGACGGCATTCCGAGCTTTGTTGCTGGGCAGCCCTTTCTGTGTTACTGTTCCCGAGGACTCACAGTGCATCAGTTGCCTGTTTGGTCTTGACCATGATTTATGTGAGGAAATGGACTCTCCCTTTTTCATTTGAAGCCACCTAAGAGATCTCCCCCAGTCCAAGGGTTCTGGGAAAATGCTGCTTTGTCCAGCGACTGTTAATGCAAGTTGTAACACAGTGTAATATGGGAGTCAGTGTTTACATGTTACATTCCTAAGCTTTAGTCAAAATAAGCCTGGAGGGGTTACAGTAGCATATCTGTATTTTATCAGCCTGGGCTAGAGCTGAGCATGAAGGGAGCTGGGCCTGCTGGGGGCTCTGGGCTGCTCCTGGCCCACCATGGGCTGGCTGGCTGGGTGGCCAGTCAGCCTGAGGCCAAATTCCCCACAGGGTCCTTGCCCGCTTCTGATCAATGTGAAGCGCCCCGCATCAAGCTCTGGGCCCGAATGCACGTCTCTGTTGTACGGGCACATTCCTATGCCTGCCTACTTCAAGAGAGAGGCTTCCTACATTCTTCCTAGTGAATAAGAAGGACAAAGGAAGTACTGGTTTGGGCTGGCAGACTTGGGGGGCCTCAGTTTCCCTCCCTGTTGGCCTCCAAGTTCCCTCTGGATGCATGAGTTTGGTGACCTTGGACAATCACCAGACAGACCCTCACTGGGGCCTTGGTCTCTATGTTTCTGCAGTGAAAGAGTTGAAACAGCTAGACTCTGACTCTCTATTTCTCTCCATGAGTCTGTGCACCTGCAGATGGAAATGGAGCCCTCCCTGTCACCATATTATTACCACAAATGTGCCTGGAAAGTGCTTTGCTGGCCTCTTTCTATTTGCCAATAGTTGATAGATTGACTTTCCTGGCTGGGGCAGGAAGCGCCTCTCCTTTCCCTCCCAGAGGATGTTGGGGGAGTTGACATCATAGGGGCTCAGGGCCAGGGCTGGGTGTTGTACAGTCTGCTGTACATGCTGACTGGGCTGTAGCCTGTTGGCAAAGTCTCGGGGCTGTCCCTGAATGCGGCCCCATCCCCAGGAAGACAGCAGGGCTCAGAAGGGAGAAGCAGCCCCTTAGTAATGCCAGGCTCTGGGGTGGGGGTGGGGGGGTCAGTATCCACAAGGTCAGCTTTCTGGTCACCCACAAGCCACCAGTGGCTTCCAGGCCCACTCCACAGATCACAAGCCTTGCTTAAGCTGCCTGGCCTGGCTCTTTGATGCAGCGTGCCCGGTGATGTCCAGGACTGCCTATTCTCTATTGGAGCATTGCACTGTACCCAGCTCTCGAGGACACACCCAGTGTAGCCATAGGGGCCTTTTAGTTAGTGGAGTCCTAGCAGAATGAGGCCTCATGGGGGTCACTGGATCGGCAGAGGTCGTGTCAATCAAGGCCAGATAGCAGCTGTGTCTGTCCTTCTGGAGCTTCAGAGAGTAGGAGGAGAAAGAAGCCTCACACACCCATTCCTCGGCAGGTGTTTTTGGCCTCTAGGGTCCCTTCCAACCCTGAAAGTCTGTGATCTTGGGAAATTAACACACAAGCTTTCCTTAAGTGCCTACATTTTGTCCAGAGTTGGTAATAAAGGAAAGAAATAGGCTCCTTGCCCTCCATCAGGTTCCATTCTATCGCAGTGGGAGGAAATCCTCAATCCTACATGACAAGCGCATGAGGAATCCTGGCCAAGTGCTCTGTGGGGTCTGGAGCAGAGGTGCAGGACCTGGATGGGCCTTTGGAGACCAGGATGGTACCTCAGAGGCATTGGACCCAAACTGTCCCCGACCTTCCCTGACAAGGCCCTGACAAGGGGGCCTCTAGGCCCACTCAGCCCCAACCTAAGGAATGAAGCTAGTTCTTCCTGTTCAGAGCTCCTGAATGTTTTTCCTTCATAACAAGAACCAATATTGTTAGGAATTTAAGACACTTAGTACATCCTCCTATTCTTCCTTCTTTTCTAGCCTAAATTAATGATCATTTATTCAGCTCCCACTTCAGATCTGTGTTTGGCACCAGGGATATACCTAGAGAGCTACATTTCCCTGGGTTGTCTGTTTCCTGTGCTTCACAGAGCTGCTTTAAAAGCTACTTGGGTGAGTGGCTATGTAAGAACATGGAGCTACGTGGTTCTTTGGGATCCATTTCTATTGCTTCTGTGGCCCCTACCCACCCTCCCTCTTGCTGCCTCATTCTGTGCCCATCCCTGCTTGGGGCAGCACTGTGTCCCAGTATGTAGGAGGAACCTTCCTCTCCAAACCCATCCTCGTCAGACATTCCTTTCTCCTGGCCTCCCTTGTATCATGTCACATCCTACCCAGATCATTGCAGTTCCCCCTTTCAAGTCTCTAGAAGCCACCTTCTATCACTTAAGTATCACTTCCCTCATGCAGGGCACTCCCATGTTTGCTTACTTACAGAGGCTGCCTAGCACTCAGGGGTCAGGACTCCACATCCATTGCTTGTTTTTGGTCCAGGCAGGTCCCGCCTGTGCCCACTTTGCTTAGGCCACTCCCGTGCTTTTCCTGGAATGCTTGCTCATTCGTTCAGTCAGCTCCTGGCCCGGGATCTGCCCACAAAGCCTTCCCTGACCAACCCATTCCCCAGCTTGGTAGGTAAAGTTTGTTATTATCTCCTGTAATCTGATTGTAATCTCCTTGAGGTCTGCCACCTGTTTTTCTTTCATCTTTGTGTCTGCCTTAGCCCTTGAGGCCGCTTGGGGTAAACCGTAGGGGCTTAATATAGACTCAGCTATTTCTCCTGCACTGGATTGTGAAAGCATTGTGTATCCCCCATAATCGTCTGTAATTATCCATAGGAGTGCTATGTATGCAGTCAGTGCTTAGTAAGTGCTGGATGAATGGATGAAATCTGATTTTGCCTGAGAGTGCATGGCCCTAGGACTGCAAGCTGTAAAAGACCTTTGAGATCAAATGGGTCTGAACCTCCCATTTCACAGGGGAGAGGATGGAGGCCCAGAAGTAGACAAGCTCAGATTAGAACCCTGGTCCTCGGGTCACACCCAGCGAATGGCTGCTGCTCTAGGAGCCATGCTCCAAAAAGGTTTGTACTCTTGATCGTGGGCATCCCAGAGAGGCCAGTGATCTGCTTTCTGTGCTGGGTCCCTGGCCCATACACTGAGCTGACAGTGGGGCCAGAGCCTTAACCAGGATAAGGCAGGTGAGGCTCTCACCTTAGGTGCACAAAGTTGAGAAAGTAGCACAACCAGGGGGGTGGAGTCAAGATGGCGGAGTAGAAAGACTCACCTATGCTAGCTCCGAACCCACAGCCCATGGATTTAATGTAAGAAGAGCTCCCCACAAGTTCTGGATCACTGCAAGGCACTCAGAAACACAGTGGAAGAGATTTCCGTTCCAGAGAGCCCTAGAGAGCGGTCCCCAGGGGTCTGTCGCGCCCTGGAAAGCGGAGCCCACCCCTGCCCTGCCCTGGCTGGGCGGCCCCAGAAGAGCAGATCCGAGCAGGCTTCAGGGACAGAACCTCCGGTGGCCGGAAAGGTCCGTCTGCCCACAGATGCTACAGGTCAGTGAGAGAGACGTCTGGGCTGGCCGAGAGGGGAGCGGGGTGTCTCCGTGGCTCAGGCCCCCTTGGGAGGAAGCGGGGGAGGCAGAGGCAGGGGCAGGAAGCGGCGGAGGCGGCGGCGGCGGCCCGGGACTCCCCGAGCAGGCAGGATCTTCATTACTGAAAGTCTCTGCATAAACCACCTGAAGGAGCTGAGCCTGGGAGACGGCCCTGCCTCACCCGCTCCATTACTGAAGGTCTCTGCATAAAGCCCCTGAGAGGCGGCCCTGCCCCCACCCCAGCACCAGAACTAAAGCTCACATTGAATAGCATCTGTGCCTGCCACGGAAAGCCCATTTGAATCCCAGACCATAAGCACTAGCTGGGCAGATCTAGGCGGGGGTGAACAGGAATCTCAGAAGTCAAGTAACTGGCTGGGAAAATGCCTAGAAAAGGGAAGAAAAATAAGACTATAGAGAGCTTCTTTGAGCAGGTGCAAATGTTTCCGCCTTTTGGTTCTGATGACAAGGAGATATTCTTGCCATCAGGGAAAGACGTGAAGGGCGGGGCCTCTGTATCCCAGACATCCCAGGGGGATGTCGGGTGGGCTCAGGCCTTGGAAGAGCTCAAAAAGGATTTTGAAAAGCAAGTTAGACAGGTGGAGGAAAAACTGGGAAGAGAAATGAGAGAGATGCAAGAAAAGTATGAAAAATGGGTCAATACCTTAGTAAAGGAGACCCAAAAAAATGCTGAAGAAAATAACACCTTGAAAAATAGGCTCACTCAATTGGCAAAAGAGGTTCAAAAAGCCAATGAGGAGAAGAATGTTTTCAAAAACAGAATTAGCCAAATGGAAAAAGGGGTTCAAAAGCTCACTGAAGAGAATAGTTCTCTCAAAATTAGAATGGAACAGATGGAGTCTAATGACTTTCTGAGGAACCAAGAAATCACCAAACAAAACCAAAAGAATGAAAAAATGGAAGAGAATGTGAAATATCTCATGGGAAAAACAACTGACCTGGAAAATAGATCCAGGAGAGACAATTTAAAAATTATGGGACTACCTGAAAGTCATGATCAAAAAAAGAGCCTAGACATCATCTTCCATGAAATTATCGAGGAAAACTGCCCTGACATTCTAGAACCAGAGGGCAAAATAAGTATTGAAAGAATCCATCGATCACCACTTGAAAGAGATCCAAAAAGAGAAACTCCTAGGAACATTGTGGCCAAATTCCAGAACTCCCAGATCAAGGAGAAAATCTTGCAAGCAGCTAGAAAGAAACAATTCCAGTACTGTGGAAATACAATCAGGATAACTCAAGATCTAGCAGCTTCTACATTAAGGGATTGAAGGGCGTGGAATAGGATATTCCAGAAGTCAAAGGAACTAGGACTCAAACCAAGAATCACCTACCCAGCTAAACTGAGCATAATACTTCAGGGGAAAATATGGTCTTTCAATGAAACAGAGGCCTTTCAAGCATTCTTGATGAAAAGACCAGAGCTGAAAAGAAAATTTGACTTTCAAATACAAGAATGAGAAGAAGCATGAAAAAGTAAACAGCAAAGAGAAGTCATAAGGGACTTACCATAAGTGAACTGTTTACATTCCTACGTGGAAAGACAATATTTGTAACTCTTAAAACTTTTCAGTATCTGGGTAGTTGGTGGGATCACACACATACATGTACACGCATGCATGCACACACACATGCACGCACATACAGAGACAGAGAGCACAGAGTGAATTGAATAGGATGGGACCATATCTTAAAAGAAATTAAGGTAAATGGTGAGAGAGAAAGGTAGGGGGAGGAAAGAGGGTGAAATGGAATGCGGTAAATTATATGTCATTTAAGAGGCAAGCAAGAGACTTTTTAGTGGAGGGAAAAAGAGGAGAGCTGAGAAAAAAAACAAGAAGTTTACCCTCATCACATTTGACTAAAGGAAGGAATAAAATGCACACTCATTTTGGTATGAAAACCTATCTTACAGTACAGGAAAGTGGGGGAGAAGGAGATAAGCAAGGTGGGGGGATGATGGAAGGGAGGGCAATGGGAGGAGGGAGCAATTTGAAGTCAACACTCAGGGAGGGACAGGATCAAAAGACAGAATAGAAACAATGAGGGGTAGGATAGGATGGAGGGTAATTCAGTTAGTCTTACACAACACGACTATTATGGAAGTCATTTGCAAAACTACACAGATATGGCTTATATTGAATTGCCTGCCTTCCCAAAGGGAACGGGTGGGGAGGGAGGGATGGGGAGAATTTGGAACTCAAGTTTTAGGAACAACTGTTTAGTATTGTTGTTGCTACTAGGAAATAAGACATACAGTTAATGAGGAATAGAAAGTCATCTGGCCCTACAGGACAAAAGAGAAGATGGGGACAAGAGAAGGGAGGGATGACAGAAGAGAGGGCAGATTGGAGAGAGGGAAAATTAGATTGCTCAGTGTATTGGAGTGGGGGGAGGGAATAAAAGGGGAGAAAATTTGGAACCCAAAATTTTGTGAAAGTGAATGTAAAACGTTAAATAAATAATAAAAAAAAGAAAAAAGGAAGTAGCACAACCCATATCCTGACTCAGGTGCCAGTTCCAGCTCTGACTGAGATGCTGCCTTTGCCGTGTGTCCCCTAAGGGACTCCTGAGACTGGGGGATCTTCTCTGAAGAAGGGACCTTGGAGGTGGCACCCAGATGAGCCCTACTGTGCCATCTGTGAACATAGGCCACCTGGCCCCTCCCCTCACTCGCTGTAACTTCTCAATGCTAACACAAAGGACTACAGATGCCATACAGCAACTTTGCTTAACCAGAAGAAAAGAAAGAAGTTAGGAAAGAGGGATGAGGAGAATGAACAGATAGGCCCAGGACCTCGCCCCGGGAGCCAGGAAGCCCAGTGACCACTGGGCTTGGCAGTGAAGCCCCTGTTGAACATCAGTCCCACATAGGCCTCAGGAGGTAAATGTGGGTCCTGAAGAAGCTTCCTAACTCTGCCTCTCCTGATCCCAGGACCCTGGGCTAGTCCCCTCCCATCCCTGGGCTGCCCTGTCTACCTCATCTGCAAAGTGAGCCCATGTGCTAGGTTTGCACAGGCCAGAACTGGCCCCAGCCTCTGCCAGGCCAAGCAACCCATTTGACAGATGAGGAAGCTGAGGGTCGCAGAGGCTATGACCTGCTCAGCGGCCCCTTCCAGTTCCTGATCCTCAGAATGAATGCAGAGAAGGAACAAAAACGGGCATTTTGTGTGACTGACTCAGAGGGTGCCACATAAATGTCAATATAACAACCACCAGCACTTATTAGACACTTACTGTGTACCTGGCACTGTGCTAAGGGGACCAGCCAGGGAGGGGGCAGTGTTAACTGTTAAATCCCAGAAAAGATCCAAGAGTCACTTCTTCCACCAGGATTGGCCAGCCTTGGGCCTCAGGAACATGTGAATGCCCTGACAGGCAGGAGCTCAAGGAAAAAGCCTCCCTCCACCGCCAGTCTAGGTGTCTTTGTGTGTAAATGGGCATCTGGCTTCTGTTCCACATCAGGCATATTTGCCTTCACTTTAATGTAGACTCCACATCACTGACCCTGGAATCCACGGTTTGGCCTAAGAATGTCCGATGAGAGGAGAAGGACTTCCAATCCACAAGGCTTCCTGACCACCCTGCCCTTTCTGGGATTGCTCCAAGGGACATGTCCAAGAGGTGAAGGGTCATAGAGGTCACTGAGCAGGCCTTCAATGCTCTGGCCTGCCCCAGGGTCACACAGGGAGCTGACCTAAGGTTTGAACCCGTGATCACTGATGGTGTTGAGAGAGCTGGCCTTTAACGTCGCCTGGGATGACTGAGTTTCTTCCAAATAAGTGAACGTCAGTCAACTACATGTACTTCCCCGGGGTTTTAGGAATTACATGAATTCCCCTAATGTAACTTTCTGAAGAATAATCCAGAGACATGAGCTGCCACCCCAGCTGTGGCATTAGGGTATTGGGCCTGGCATCAGCAACATGAGACCCCGATTCTACAGAAGACATGTAGAGCTGGGAGACCCTGGGCAAGTCACTTCACTCCTGTACCTCATATTGTCCATGTGTTAAATGGGGATAGTAAGAGCACCTGTGGAGATTGAATGAGATGGTGCAAACCCAGATCCATCTGCAGACAGGAGTGGTTGGGAATGCCCTCTCTGACCCATATCTCATGGCTACTCCTCCCCACTCTCCTCCCTCACCTCCTCCTGCCAGGCATTGTGCTCACATATCTACACATACATGTGCACCGTCTTCCTGTTCACATGTGCTCAGACACATGCATGTGCCCCACCCAGAACACAGGTGTATGTATATACACATACCCACATTCTCCTCTTCCTGATGCGCGTATGCGCGCACACACACACACACACACACACACACACACACACACACACACAGTACTCCCCAGTGTTCTTCCTATCCTGCCGCATGGACCAGCAGGAAGGATGTTGCAGACGTGAGCTGTCCCGCCCAGTGCTCAGAGCTGAGGCCATGGTCACCCTTGGCACTATGTCCCTGTGAGAAGTTCCCAGGCCCCATCTGGGCTTCTGGAAGGGGCAGATGTGTTTTTATCCCGCTGGGTGGGTTTTTCATTGGCTGTCAGAAGAGCGTTTGTAATGGAAGGAAGCTCATCCTGGTGTCTGAGCCCTGGGGTCAGGCAGGGCTGGGGGTCATCCAATAATGACAGAGATACCGTAATCATCTTTCTCTTTTGCTGTTCTTTCGATGTCCTTCCTTAAGGCAAGAGGGGAAAGAATGTCAAATGTGTCTTGGGAGTCACAGCTGTTTGTTTAAGGCTGTTGTTTGCAGTCAGTTTTATGAAATCATTTTTCCACTTGGCACGTGCATTGGTTTGTGTGTCCCTCTTGTTCCCAACCACGCTGAGATTACATTTATCTGGTCAAACCCTGTGGAAGCCAGTCTAGCCTTGGGTAATGTGTGTCGTGACTAAAGCCCTCTGGAAAAACATCCGCTGTTCCCACCTTCTCTGTGCACTAAATGAATTTCCCTTTTTGGAGGAGGTCCTCATCATCACTGGAGGGCTACTTCTGAAAAAAGGAGCCAGTACAGATACCCTTGGGGCATGCCAATGATGTTTGGGTCCAAGTGTCCTGGCATGGCTCCACGTGCAGGGGGTGTGAGGAGTCAGCCGGCTGGTTCTCCCCACCTAGGACAAGATGTACCCAGCTGGTGAATGGTTCCTTGTCACTGGTGGGGTGCCCAACAGCTCGGGTCCGATGCTGTTTGCCATCAGACCAGTCTTTGGGGCTACCCAAGGCTCGTTCCTCCCTGTGCTCAGAATGTAACCATCCTGGCAACTGCCTGGGGCCACTATGATAGCCAGGCCAAGGGAGGGGGCTGCCTGCCTGGTGTCTAGGACAGTCCCTTCCACCTAGGGAAAGCTAAGCAATTCAGGACTCCCTGCTCCTCCTTCCGTGGACAAAGAGCTTAGTTTGTGCCCACCCTAAGACGAAGGTATAGGTTGGAGAAGAGTCTAGGGCCAAGTCTGGAGTGAGAGCTCTGCCTTGTTCATGTTGGCTTCTGGGGCAGGGGAGCCCACCTGTTTCCCTTTCATCTTGATGATAAGAGTAGAGCTGTGCCAGGCTGACTCCATACACTTTGGGGACTGTTGGAACTGCTCTATCTCTGCCCCAAGAGTGTCCAGAAACTTCGATTTTCTTTTCCTGCTCCAGGAAAGATGCTTGTTCCCATCCTGCACAGTGCTGGTACACAACAAGAATTTAATAAATGTGGATTGATGGATTGATGTTTTTCTGGAGGTAATTTATGGATTATTTCATGTAGCACTTCGTTCTCTCTGTTCAGAAGTTCTGGGCAATTTTCTTGTATTAATTTTTGCATTGTGGTATTCAGGTCTTTGGACTTGTGTTCTTCTGAGAAACTTAAAATCTTTCATTTGTCCCCTGGTTTTGAGATCATGATGTTTTCTTTGAACAGTATTGTCCTTTGCTTCTCTTTTTTCCAGATTGTTCTTTGTTTTTGCATATTTGTGTTCTTGTCTCTTGGGTGAAGTTGCTTCTGTGGTTTCCAGTTTTTCTTTTCTGTGAATTATTTTTAATTATCAGGCTTTTCACAATTCTCATTTCCCTTTTGTGTGTTCGTCCTTCCCTCTCGAAGAGGACCACGATATCAAGGAACGATGACATGACTTGCAGTTGACTTGGGTTTGAGTGAGGGAGGGCTATCACTTTCTTGTCCTGAGCCATCTGACTCTAGTGGCCTAGTATTCATCAAAATGACTGGAGATGGCCAGGATGGATGGGAGACCCTGGCCCTCTTAGGCTCAGGCCTTCAGGTTCTCACTTTGAGATAAAGCCCATTCAGTGAGCAGGCCTCTTTAAGAAGTGATTCAAGGGATGGCCCCTTGAATCAAAAAGAGGAAAAGAAAAATCAGACTAGGAGGGGAAGACCCCAAGGGTTGTTGGCCAAAAGAGAAGCAGTTACTATTTATTATTTACGTGTAAAAAGTAAAATTTCCCTTTTACCCAATCCAGAAACATCCTGTTGGGATGCCATGCTTTCTTGGAAATCCAGTGTCCTCTCTGCCTCATCAATTGTTGAGTCATTTTCTTTTTTCTCATGTCATTTATTCATAGATGTCTGGATTCACTGACCTGATCTGCATGTCCCATTCTGCTGTTAAATTTTTCTTTTTGGTTTATCTGCTTATGCTTAGAGGCTTTAACTGAGTTTTCTTCTACCTAAAATCTTTGGTCACTTCAGTCTTTGTTCCTTATATCCCCTTATTACTCACTTTCTGACTCCTTTCCCCTTGATGGCAGTTTCCTGGGGGCTAGACCTCAAAGCTGTCTCAGCTTCCCCTCACACAGGCAGATTTCACTGGCCTCGGTCTTTGCTGCAAGTGTCTTCTGGAGGGACAGAGCCATCTCCAGTTGGATGCCTGTCCCCTTTCCCTCAGGCTTAATGGAGTGCTGCGGGTGCCCCACCCTCTGATATCTGCCCCCCTCTCTCATGGACTACTCCTCAGTTCTGTAGCTGAGGCTTGGGGCAGCACAGAGCAAGCAATCAGGGAGGGGGCGGGGGAAGCCGAGAGATGAGTTTTGTGGTCAGCCCATGGGTCAGCTTGTGCAGCCCTGCGGAGCTTGAAGGTGGCTGAAGATCAGGGAGTGGGGCTACCAAGGTGCCTTTTCTGTAACTATGAGTTCATTAGGTTTTTACCTTGAGTACTTGGTGTTGTAGATTGGGGGTACCACTGAAATCCTTCACCTCTTATACATCATTCTTATCTTGGAGAGGTTTGAGAGATCATGAGGATCAGGGAAAATGCCCTATCCACCATCTTGTTAGTCATATCGAATCTCCCCATTGTACCCAGCACTGGGAATTGGCCAGCCAAGTGGCCTCAGAGGAATTAGAACACATCAGGCCATTGGTGTGGTCAGCAGAGTAGAATTAGCTGCTGCCAAGCTGGAGTCAGGGGGGAGGATTGGGGCGTTCCCCAGATCTCATTCTTTTGTGGTTGTAGCAGGACCTGCAGTTGCGCCCTTTGGAGTCAGGCTTTGTGGATCCACATGAGTTCCTTTAAGATGTTGAAATGGCATCTGCCTTAGAGCGAGACTTTATCTGAACACCACTGGACACTGGGCACTGACCTGGGTGGGGTGCATGAAAGGAGGTCTGTGGTTCAGTTCAGTGCCTTATGAGGAGCTCTGGTCCATCATCAGGAGGCTTCTGACTTCAGACAAGCTGCAACCATGGGCACGTCCCTTTACCTCTGAGCCTCAGTTTCCTCCCTCATCTATAGAAGGGCCATCAGAGTTCATGCACTGCCTGCCCACCTCTTGGAGTTGTGTGATGGGAAGGGGGTGCAGCTGTGATTCCCTCCATAAATTCACAGTGTGACAGGGTAAGGCCATGGGCCAAGCGTTCACATAGGCTGCTCCCAACTGCCTCTTTTTTTCAGCCTGATGCATCCCTGATGCTCTTGTTTACACAGGAGCTCATGTGCTGATCTTTCCCCCAAGACACTGCAGCTTCCTTCTCCTGGTCATGTGCCTTAGCCTTGCCTTGGGGGGCACCTTTTGAGCTTGTAGGGTGACAGAATCTTCCACCACATCTGTAGGTTTGGTTCTGGGCTGCCCTGTTCAGGAAGGCTGTCAGCTGGAGAGCCCCCAGGGAGACCAGAGAGAAGGGTCAGGGGCAGCATCTGGGTGGAAGATCAGCTTTGGTCTACTTGACCCTAGAAGGTGAAACCAGGAGCAGTGAGTGCACGTGGCCAAGGTGGATGGAGGGCTGAGGTCAGGAGACAGGTTTTCATCACTTGGGGTATGCCTCTTCCCTGGAGGAGCTAGTGGGCTCAGCAAGCAGTCCCCATGTGGTGTGATTTTGAGGCTTCCTGCCATCCTGGTTGCCCTGCTGCGGATGGATGGGCTCCTAAAATGCAGTGCCCAGAGCTGAGCGCTGTAGGTGGAGTTTGACCTAAAGGTCAGAGCACCCAACACCTCCCTCATTCTGGGCACCATTGCCTATTGGTCACAGTGACTCTGGGGACTGCCATCATGTCACCCTCTTGGTTCACTGGACTTCTCAGTCCACTAAGGGCCTCAGATCTTTTTCAGATGAGCTGATAGGTATACCACCCCCATTTTGTACTCTTAAAGTTGATTTTTTTATGAAACCAAGAGTAGGACTCTACACATTTGCCTTCATAGACTTCATCATCCTTGATCCATCACAATGTTCTAGGCTGTTGAGATCTTTTCGGATCCTGCCTCAGCCATCCACTGTCTTAGCTCCCACTCCTAGCTCGGGCAGCCTTATGCATGTTACCAATCCCCAGGGGCCCTCTGATGCACACGTTCTGCTGTGTTGGCCATTGAACCGTTAATGATACCATGGAGTGTGTTCTGAATCCAATTATGTTTCCATTTTGTCTACAAGTAGGAAAGGAGCTGCGTTATCAATCCTTTGCCATTTCTCTCCAGTTCAGACTACTCTCCTTGGCAGAGAACATAGAACGGAAATAAGGCTGAAATGCTCCTGCATCATTCTGTTGTCTGCTCTTCCGAGCAGCCTTCTCTTCTCCCTAGGATGCCTTGAAAACACTTCTCTGTGGCCCATCGCCATCCTTGGCCACCTCTGCTGACCAGGGTCCTTCACCCTCTCGGCCTCAGGGCATGTCCCTGAGTTCCCTGGGCAGCTGAAGGAGTCCCTTTAGTACTGTGGGGAGGAGAGGGGCCTCCCAACGGGGCTTGCATGGTAGTGAGCAGTGTGGCATCCTCCCAGGCCTCCCCTCTGCCCAGTGGGTCCCTCACTGGCCTTGCTCTGTGCTCCTCTGCCAGGGGCAATCCCAAAACATGTGTTAAGCCCTGTAATATGCAAGATAAAGGATTCAGAGACAAAATGAAAAGCTGTCTGAGCTTGCAGGGAGCTTTTTCCAGAGCAGGCATTACGGTTCCATCCCGTAATCTGTACCAGAACCCAGGCAAAAGCTGGAGCATGTTCAGTATGGGCCTGGGCTTCTCCACAGCCTTCCCTCCCCTTAGAATGTAAGGGTCCTGAGGGCAGGGGCTCTTCTGTCTTTTGCCTCAGTGCCTATCATATAGTAGGTACTTAATGAAAACTGGCCTGACTGACTCATTGTTTATCAATGATGGCTTCCTAAACCTACTGGGACATGTTAATACAGTCAGTTTTTTAAAAAGTGGGATCCTGTGCAATAATTTCATGTACCCATTTGCCCCACTTCCTCAGATCCCACTGACCAGTGATCCAGTTGCTGGACAGCGGCAGGTGGGGCCAGAGCTTCTGCCCTACATCTCCATCTCTTCTCTGGGGAAGGGGCTGAACACCCGTCACTCCCCCGCACTGCCTCCAGAGTGATTCCAAGGGATAGAGCCCTTTTTGAAAGGAATTAGATTGTTAGTAGCTCTGAGGATTAGGGCTGCCATCCCCTCATCCGCTCTGACCTCCTCCTGTTCAAAGGGCCGGGGAGCCCCGGTGCTGGCCCACCCACATCTGCTGCTGCCTTTCAATGCTCCTTGCCATGGAGACATTGACATTGGCCCAGTGGCAGTACAGGTTTGCCACTCGAGAACAACAAGGGATTTAGACTATTAGAATAAATATTTAAAATTATTCAGTGGGCTTGGCTTCACCATGTTAGTTGCCTTAGTTTCTTGGCACTTGTGTCTTTGAATTAAAATGGCTTTCCTCCCTCCCTCCCCAAAACGCAAGCTTTTTGAACCCACTTGGTTTTTGCTTCAGGCCTTCCATAATATCCAAATATTTGAGCCCAAACAGAGGCTTTAATGGGGCTGTTTCTCTTTCCATCTGTGACCCATATGGGAAATGGAAACATTTTGTGGGTCCTAATGACAATTGGAATAATGGAGATAATAGGGAGAAGCTTCCATGGAGTGGAGTGCACTTCCCCCCTTCCCCGCCCCTCCCACCACCACCAGTGTGCCTCAGTGGAAAGAGCCTTGAATCTGGAGTGTGTGGCTCTGGGTTCAGATCCTGACTCCTTCCCATCCACACATGGTACAACTTTGGGCAAGTTTGTTGACTGGCCTGGGCCTCAGACCCCTCATCTTTAAAATGAGAACTCCTGACTTGATGGATTCCCAGGCCCCTTCCAGCCCTCCATCTGTAGTCCTACTGTGTGCCCCAAGGGAGTCCCTTCCAGCCTTCCTTCTATGGTCCCACTGTAGGCCCCTTTCCCTCTCTGGGCAGCAAGTTCCCCATATATAAGACAGGCCCCCAAGGCCCCTTCCTGCCCTCCATCTGTGGTCCTGTGGTTCTCATTTTAAATGGATGTCCATCCTCCCTTCCCCCAGGACCTAGGCAGTGAGGCTGAACTGGCCCATTTGGTCTTTTTCATTTCTCCTAAGTAAGTTTTCCTTACTGTGTGATGGAATCAAATGCTGATGATACTAATGATAATTGTCCATCCCCGTACCTTGGTTAAAGGCCTGCGTGTTGCTTGCAGAAGATGCTGGTTCTCATAGATTGCCCGGCCCAGGAAACCTTCCAAGGTGGGGTTGGTCTTCTGTTACCGACCATGGGCAAACAGACTCCTCATCAGAAGGCTGGCTGCCAGCCAAGTGACATACTGAGAGGCATTCATCCTATACCCACCAGATCAGGCCCTGAGAGAAGGGGCATCCCAGGTCTTGGGACCTCCCTGAGTCAGAGTCCCAGCAGAACCTGGTTTGTACGGCCCTGTCCTCTATGGCCGGAGAGTCAGCACCTGCAGGAGGATGGCTGACGAGCAATGCTTAAGTTGGCTGTTTTTATTTCCTTTACAGGTTAGTGGTTGGAGCCAGCTGTATCCTTTACCCAACA
Source organism: Bettongia penicillata ogilbyi (assembly GCA_023548195.1). Classification (NCBI taxonomy): domain Eukaryota; kingdom Metazoa; phylum Chordata; class Mammalia; order Diprotodontia; family Potoroidae; genus Bettongia; species Bettongia penicillata. The sequence continues at coordinate 3,498,063 of JAJHZJ010000154.1, forward strand.
TGAAATTGACTTGTGGTGATAAGGGCTATTCTTGCTGTCGGTGAGCATACATGTGTGTGTGCATGGGAGGATGTGCATGTGTGTGTATGGCTGTATATGTACATGTGTGTGGTCTGGGCAGAAAGCTCGCTCTCTCCATTCCACACTGTTCTTGCTCCTGTTCCCCATCTCAGGACATAGTCTCGCTGTCCTGGGCGAGTGGTCCCAGGTCCTCAGCCCTGTGTTCAGGCACCCAGCAGCTTGGGTGCCTCGGGGAATGAAACAAGTGTGTCTCAGGCCAGCTGATGCATGTTGGGAGGGCCTGGAGCATGACCCTCTGATCCTCCCACAGAAGTCAGAATTAGAAACAATTCCCTTTCCCTCTGGCTGTTCCTTGAGGGTCCGTGCCGAGCTCCAAGAGCAGAGATTTAGAGCTGAAAGGGACCTTGCAGATCCTCATTTTACAGATGCCTATAGAGGAGGAAGGCCTTGCCCAGGGTCACCCAAGCAGCATGAGGTGATGCTGGGGCTCTCACCCAGTTGCCCTGAATTCAGATCCACCACGCAGGCCATGCAGATCCCACAAAGACTGACGTGGGTCAGTTAGAAGCTGGAAGCTGGGAGGGAAGCATGAGTGCCATGTGGCTCCCTTGGGTCAGGGAAGAGCTGGGGAGGGGTCTTAGTTAATGATGCCTTAAATAGATGATGGTCTAGGTCTCCTGAGAAGCCCTAGCAGCTGGGCCCCATCTTCTTGAAGGGCATCCACAAAGAGCCTGGGCTCACGTTTCAGCAGAAATGGAAGGAGGGCCTTGAGTTGTGGTGAGTGTTGCCAGATGCTGTGGAGCCTGGCGGAGCCTGGGGGTTCATTCCCCTGGAGTGCTCTAGGGAACGGCTCTTGTGGGGGACGGGGTCCTTAGCCTCAGGCCCCTGGAAGCAGAGGCCCCTGGCCTCCTCTCAGGACAAGGGGTAGCTCAAGGAGTGAGACCCATGCAGTCCAGAAAGGGGACAGGCTGTTGGAAAGGACCAAAGATGTTGTCCCAGAGTGGAAGGGAAGGCTCTGCCCCAGCAGGCATCCCATGGAGTCTGGCTGACTGCTTGTCAGGGGGTTTCCAGCAGGGATCCCTGTTCAGGGGGTACTAAGGGGCTTTCTAGGACTGACAGAATGTTAGTCTGTGGGATGGCACTTTGGGCAGGAAAAAGTCTCTCTGGGGGCTGGTAGGAAGGTGATCCATAGCACTGGACCTGGAGTCAGAGAGATCTAAGTTCAAATCCTGCCTCAGACTGTGGCAAGTCACTTCCCCCCTCTCAGCCTCAGTTACCTCATCTCTAAAATGGGAACAATAATGGCACTTGCCTCCCCCAGGGTTGTATTTGTAAGGATGAAAGACACCCATGTCTACAAGGTGCTTTGCAAACCTCAAAGTGCTACATAAACACTCACTGTTGTGATTACTTTTCTTCCCCAATCTCTATGCACCATGGTTCTTTCCTTGAATCACTCCTTGCCCAGATGTGTCCTTGGAGTGTGCTGGATTCCTCACAGGCTTGGGCCTGGATACCACTGTCATGATGAGAAGCATCCCGCTGCGAGGCTTTGACCAGGTAGATGTTGATGCATTCATGGCTCACTGTTGATGGGTGCTGGCTTGGCTTCCTCATGGGTAGTGGGCACCCCAGGGACCTGTGAGACCTTGGGTCCTCCCTAAGGTCAGGATCTTTCCATCAGGCTTATCATCTACTACCCAATTCTAGAAACCTGACCCCCAGATTGAATGGTAGGCCCCCTCACCAAGGGATCCACATCTACCTGGGCGACTCAGGAGAGGCACAGCCTATGAGGGCTTCTGTCTAATGAGACAAGATCCCCTAAAAGGAAGAGGCTAGCCTTGGAGGAGGGCTGGGACCTAACAGAAGCTGGGAGAGCCAGGAGGCAGAGAGGAGGAGGGAAAGCCATTCTAGGCCTTCGGATAACCAGGAGAGGCACACACATGGGAGGAAGCTTCCTACCTACTGTGCAGGTAGAAGGGCTCGGGTCATGACAGACTTGCAATGCCAGACCAAGGACTTTATCTGGTCCTGATGGAAATGACCTGCTTTAGGAAGGTCAGTGTAACAACCGAGTAAAGGATAATAAAGGATGGCTGGGAGCAGGGTGAGGGGAGAGACTTGAGGCAGGGAGACTCTCCCAGGGGCCCTAATGATAATGGGGGGGGTGATGTATGGGGGCTGCAAGAGAGGAGATGAGAGGATGCACCTGAGAAATATGAAGGTCACAGCAGCAGTATTTAACCACTGATTATATATGGGGGATGAGTGTGTGAGGAGTTGATGCCAAGGTGGTAAACCCAACACCAGATTAGCAACATCTTACTGTGAGGGAAACAAGGAAGGCAGGTGGGTTGGGGGTAAGGATGAGGAGTCCTTCGACCATGCTGAGGTAGAAATGCCTCTGGGACATCAAATTGGACATGCACACAAGATTATTTGTAATGTGTGACCAGCTCAAGACAGACTAGAATTGGAGATAAAGATCTGAGCATCATCTCCATAGAGTTGGGAATTAAACCTAAGGGAACTGACGAGATGACCCAACAAAGTAGCACAGTGGGAGAAGATAAGAGCGCCCATGTCTGGCTGGAAGCCAGACTGCAGAGGGTTTAGGAGGGAGAGACAAAGAGGAATGAAAGTGGAGGCACCAAAGGTAGATAACATTTTGATAAAGCAGAGAGATGGAGGTCGATAGCTAGTGGGGATGGACAAACCAAGTGAGTTTTTTTGTGGATGGGGAAGACACAGGCCTGTAGCATTTATTACAACCTGTTGTGTACCAAAGAGTGCAAGGTAGACTTTAAAAAAAATCGTAAAACAGACAGACAAGGAGTGGGGGAGGAATAGATCTCCCCACAATGTCAGCAGATCTCAGGAGATGACTTTTTTTTTTTACATTTTTATTTTCAGTTCTGAATCTCTTATTCCCTTCACCCCTCTCCCACTCATTGAGGAGGCAAGAAATATAACACACTATTCATGTGAAGTCATGCAAAACCTATTTCCACATTAACCATGTGGTAAAAGAAAAGTAAGGAAAATAGAGAAAGGGAAAAATAGATGGTTCATTTTGCACCCAGAGTCCCTCAGATCTCTCCCTAGGGGTGGATAGCATGTTTCAAACCCAAGGTCCTTTGTAACTGTCTTGGTTCATTGTCTTAATCAGAGTAGCCAAGTTTTTCATAGTTGAGCTTTGTTACAATGTTGCTGTTACTGTATACGGTGTTCTTCTGGTTCTGCTCACTTCACTTTGCATCAGTTCATGTAAGTCTTCCTAGGTCTTTCTGAAACCATCCCTCTCAACATTTCTTATTGCACAATAATGTTGCATTAGAGTCATGAGTATTCAGTCCTTTCATAATTTGTGAACATCTCCTTAATTTCCTATTCTTGCCACCCCAAAAAGAGCTGCTATCAATATTTTTGGACATATTGGTCCTTTTCTTTTCATTGATTTCTTTGGAATACAAACCTATTAGTGTTGTTGCTGGGTCAGAGGGTGTGCAAAGTTTGATAACCCATTGGGCCTAATTCCAGATTGTTCTCCAGGATGACTGGACTAGTTCACAGCTTTAGGAGACTTTTAGAGACATTTGAAATTCTCTCCAAGTTTGCAATGAGTTCAAGATTGCAACAAGTTTTAACTAATGCTTCAGGACAGCTAAGTCAGTGAGCCCTTGGAGGTTTGTGGAATGTATTTTTCTTCTCCATTAGAGTATGAGCCCTCTTGGGGCAAGGACCTGTTGTTTTTGCCTTTCTTTGTGGGTACAGGATCCAGGTGCTTGGCACACAGTAAGGGCTAAAAAATGCTTGTGGCCTGACTCAGTGACTGATGGTCACAGAAGGTGTGATGTCAGGAGAATAGAAGTCTCTGGGGTATCTTCCTTTTCTGCATATTCTGTTTATACAGAATTCCTTCCAAGCCACTGGGCACTGCCTCAATCCTGTCTTTCCAACCCAAGACCCATGCGTTCCTGCCTGTCAGGGTCAAGAAACCAAGCCCCAGGCTCCTGCCTGAACTGAGCAACATTTGAGGGGCTGGGATAATTGAGGGCCATCCACCCCCTAAAACTCAGAAACTGTGGGTCTGCCTGATTCCGGGTGGCAGCTGGGCCTGGCAGGCCAAGAAAACCAGGTTGGGAGTTGGGCTGGGAGGAGCCCTAGATCGGGTTTCAGAGGGCTCGGCCTGAGATGTGCTTTACAGTGGTGCCAGCCCCCCATTGTGGGCTGAAAGTAAAACTTTCTCAGGTGAGCCAAGAACGTCCTTCCTCAGTTCTGTGTGGGTGGCTTGGTGTGTAGAACCTCTCTGTGAGCAGGAAGCATGCTCTTTGAGAATGGGCATCACTGACTAGACCTGTCAGAAGGATGTGGAGGCCGTAGCTTCACTTTATGTGCTCGAATTAGCAGTGCCTCCTCCCCAAAATGCACGCGGTGCTTCTATAGCAAAGCATTCCTGGCAGTTCCAACCCAAACACCTGCCAGGTGGTCCGACAACAGGAAGCTTGTGCTAATTAGCCTGGGTAAAGAATCTACTTCAAAAAAAAAAAAACCCGCAGCACTTCAAAGGAAATTTATTACAAATCCATATATCTGTCAGTAAAGCTGCATTTCCGAGGTGCTTTGTGTGGCTCCAGGCCCCGTGCAAAGCCCTGGGGATGCAGAGAAGGGCAGAAGACAGCCCCTGCCCTCTATGGGCTCCCAGTCATAAGGGGGAGCCATGTCAGGTGCCGAGGAGAGGCTGTCCCTGAGGGATTGCCAAAGGCCAGTGTCTTCATTTCTATTCTTCCATCAGAGCAGAGGTGAGGGCCAGAACCAGGGATTCCTAGGTCAGGCCAGGCTCCCAGAGCCCAGCACTAACCAGTGAGCAACACTACCTCTCATTTCTCTATCACCTTTTGAGACAGCCCAGTTTCTGAGCTTGGTCATGATGAACCCTCTCCATCGGTGTTAGAGAAGCCAGAATCAGGGGACCCCAAGGCCTAAACAGGATCTCCCATGACAGCTTCCTCAGCAGGGGCCCCCCAGGGTCTCTGGCTTTTCCTGAAAGATGTCCAGTGAGGGAAAGCCCCTTCCACTTTGTGAGCATCACAGCTAGAAGGGACCCCGGAGGCCCTAAGAGAAGAAGAGTCTTGCCGATGGTTAAGTTACCAAGTCAGAGGCTGAGCTGGGAGGACTTTCCATTCCCCACCCACCCACTGCCTCAGTGAATCATCTTGTTCAGTTGCATCCCCTTTGCCCAGACTCTCCCTCAGCACTATGTGCCCCATAGCACATCCATGTGCCCTGCAGTGCCACAAATTCTATGGCTCTGGGTGGGGATTCCTCTCTTCCCCTACCCCCAAACCTCAGCATTTGTCTCAGTCCCTCAGGGCCTCAGTGGAGAGTCTGGGGGAGCTTCAATGGGCTGAACCTTTATCGTCCTGCTGCCAGGAGGGGATGGGCCCCTTGGATCTGGGCTGTGCCTGGGCCCATGCTTGGAGTCAATGTTGTATGGGCAGAACCATCACAGCCCAATGTCCCCTTCCAAACCACGAGGAAGTGTCCATCACCAAGGACATTAGTGAAGGAGATTGTGGCAGAAAAGCTACAGGCAGGCAGGCATGTAGACTGAGATTGTGGGTCTGACATCTGATTCAGCCCCTTCCTGTTACTGATGAGTAAACTGAGGCCCAAGGAGAGGCCACACATGTGTCAAGTCAAGATTGGAACCCTCCTCATATCCTGCTCTTTTCCGGTTCCATCTCTGAACTTTTGTGATGTTGTCCATAGAAGAATGGGCACCTCAGCCTTGCTCGAGGGTCCCCGTCTTCCACTCCCAGCAGCTGCGCCCCTCCACCTGAAAGCTCAAGGGAGAGCAGCACCCTGTAGTGCCCTCAGGCCCCCAGATTTTGCCATCCTCTCCCAGGTGATCTCTGAGCCCCCTTCCAGGATTTGAACTCAAGTCCTTCTTACTCTTGATCCAAGGCTCTCTCTACTGCCTCACTCTGAGCATTGTGATCATCTCATGGCTATGACTGATCCATTTCTTCAAGGGAGTCTTAGAATAGCCCAGGCAGTGGGCAGAGGCGGGCAGTGGGTCCGCAGAGCAATCCAAGGAGCTCAGTGCCATTTCTCCCATTTCACAAGGGAGGAAACTGAGGCAGACAGAATGGAAGTGACTTGCCAGGGTCACCCAGCCAAGCAGTAAGTCTCTGAAGCAGGATTTGGACTCGGGTCTTCCAGACTCCACATCTAACATTTTATCCCTTAGCAGCCCAAAGCACCGTTTCCTCTGTGGGGCTCCTTGGCCTCTCAATGATTTGATGGAATGACCATGGGGCCTTTAAAGGATGAGTTTTTCCATAAGGACACCTTGGGCCGCCCCAGGTCCTCAGGACTTGTTTAGGAAATTGGGGGGTCCATTGGCTTCTCCAGGTCACTCACGTATACACTTGTGGGTATGGGAGGTGAGCTTCGTTGCAGATGGTCGCTACTTATGGCCAGTAGGTTTCCTAAATTCTGTAAGACATGAATTTTAATAGTCCCAGGTTTTACATGAGGCTAAATGAACACATCTGCTCATTTTTCTCCCCAAAGGGAAAAGTTGTGGGACGGGAACCCCTGAGACCAGGTTCCTGTTGCTGTAGGAGCTGAACTAGATGGTCAGGCCCTCTCCTCTCTGCCTGTGCAGTGTCCTGAGCTGGAGGAAGGAGCACACGGAGAGATGTTTGTCCCCCTTCCTTCCTGCTGGAGTCACTAGGTCAGAGTCAGCTGTGGCTCCTTTGTGGACAGTCAGGCTTGTGTGTGTGTCTGTGTCTGTGTCTCTATGCGTGCATGTGTCCATTTGCATGTGTGTGTCCGTGTGCACGTGTGTGTAGAGGGAAGTCAGAGGACAGATTCCCACCAGTCCTGCTTTCTCAAGCTTTCTGGGCAAATTGTGATTCTTGGGTCAGCTTCGAAAGCTTGTAGACCCGAGCCCAAACCCATTAGCTGGGACACATCAGTGTGGATGACAGCACCCGTCCATCACTAATATAACCAGAATCCCCAAAGGCTGGCACGGAAGGGAAAGGCTACAAACTTCATGGAATCCCAACCCACTTGTTTATAGATAGAGAAAGCAAGGTTCAGGTATGGGAAGGGAGTTGTCCGAGGTTCCCTAGCTAGTGAATGGCAGAGCCCAGATTTGCTCCAGGCCCTCTGGCTCTCCTGGTCTGGGCCAGTACCCTTTCTCCCACACCTCCTTCGGAACCCTCAGGAAGCAGCAGGCTGAGTCAGGAAGTGACATATATAACAAGAGTATGTTGGAGAAGATGTGGGAGAATTGGAACACTAATTCATTGTTGATGGAGCTGTGAGCTGATCCAACCATTCTGGAGAGCAATTGGAATTATGCCAAAGGTCTACAAAAATGTGCATACCCTTTGACCCAGCAATACTGCTTCTAGGACTGTTTCTCCAAGAGATCATAAAAATGGGAAAGGGTCCCACATGTACAAAAATGTTTATAGCAGCTCTCTTTGTCGTGACCAAGAACTGGAAATCAAGGGGATGCCATTCAACTGGGGAATGGCTGAATAAATTAAGGTATATGAATGTAATGGAATATTATTGTACTATAAGAAATGATGAACAGGAAGACTTTAGAGAGGTCTGGAAGGACTTATATGAACTGATGCTGAGTGAAAGGAGCAGAACCAGGAGAACTTTGTACACAGCAACGACCACAGTGTGCGAGGAATTTTTCTGGTAGATTTAGTCCTTCACAGCAATGCAAGGACTTAAAAAATTCCCAATGGACTCTTGAGGCAAAACGCCCTCCACATCCAGAGAAAGAACTATGGAATTGGAATGCAGAATGAAGCAGATCATTTTCTTTTGTATTATGTTTTGTTTTGTTTTATGATTCCTCCCATTCATTGTAATTCTTCTGTGCAACATGACTAAGGTGAAAATGTGTGTGTTCATCCTTCATTGCCGAAGGAGACTAAAAATGCATTTAATAGGAATGTATGTTTAGAATCTATATAAAATTGTATGTTGTCTCAGGGAGGGAGTGGGGAGGTATGGGGGAAGGAGGGGGAGGAAGGGGAAAAAAAATCTAAGATATATGGAAGTTATTGTAGAACCATGAAAACAAGTAAAATAACTTTAAAAATTAAAAAAAAAAGAGCACCTAGGTAAAACCTGTGGAATGGTCAGCGGTGGTTCAGATGGGGAATTTGTACCACCACCTACCCCCAGTTTAGCTAATGCCCAGAGGTTTCCAGGGCTTTATGCCTCCCTCTGCCCCATTATTCCATTCAGCTGGGGTTTCCTTCTCAAAGGAGGCGTTCCTTGGTGCTCTCCCCGCACCCAGCCAAGGCAGGCCTCTCTTGACAGTTTGGGAGCCCAGTAGGCTTGGGCCCCATGACTGCCCACTGGTAGGACCTTCTTAGGGCACACAGAAACCGTAATGACCTTGCACCCAATGGGAAACAAGACAAAGCTGTTTTTTCCACTTTCCTGTTTGTGTACAGTTGACCCACAGAGCATACGCACTTTCTTCTCTGGTGCAGGCTCGAGAAGGTGCTCAGCCGAGGGGCAGCTCTGGAAGGTGGCACACGCACCCCTGGAAAGGCATCTTCCTGGGTCAACGTTTGTGGTTTTTACTTTCCAGCAAATGGCCCAGTTGGTGACCGACTACATGGAGTCCCATGGCACAAAGTTTTTGAAGCATTGCACAATGAAAAAATTGGGAAAACTTGAGAATAACCGCCTCCGAGTGACCTGGAACAACCACGAGACAGGCACAGAAGAAACAAGTGTCTTCGACACGGTCATGTGGGCCATAGGTGAGTCTGAGTCGTCTAGAACCGCAAACAAATGACTTGTCCCTTTCCGCATTTCGTCTTCTGTCCCTGGGGTGGCCCACATGGGCCTTCCCAGGTGGGGAGAGGGCAAATGGTACCCTTCCTAACATGGTCTCTGGGTCATAGAGGAGCCTTGGTAGTGAGCTCCCCATCATCTCCCTGGGTGCTTTAGGAGCAAGGCCTTTAGAAATGTAGCTGGCTGTTTTTCATCATCTTTCTTCTTTGTTTGAGTTTTCTCATATAAAATGATTAACATCAAAATGTCTTACATTACTGCACTTGTATAACCTATGTCGAATTGCTTACTGGCTTAGGGCAAGGAGACCTAAAATTTGCAACTCAAAACTTAAAAAATATGTTAAAAATTGTTTTAACATGTAATTGGGGAAAAAATAAAATATGATTAAAAAAGAAAAGAGTCTCGTAGCATTCAAGACTACAGAGGCTCATCCCTGCCCAAATCCACTTCTTCTAAGTGTCTGAAACGTCCTCTGCTTAAAGACCTCCTGTGATGGGGAGCTCACTACCTGTTGGGGTAGTCACTGACTATACCCTGGGCTAACTCTGTTAGAAGGTTGTAGCTTCTTTATGCCTGTCTGCGTCCCTTTAGCTTCTGCCTTTCAGCACTTAGAAGACGAAGGCTAATTCCTACCTCAGGTGAGACAAGTGTTTGAAGACAGGCACCACGTCCCTCTCTCCAGGGTGTCCTCAGGTCCTTCTCTCTAAAGTGAATCTTAGAGAACTCTAGGAAATTAGAGCTGAAAGAACCCAGGTCAGAGAACGTCAGCGCTCAGAAAGGTCTGAAGACTCTGCTGGGCCAGGGAGGGAGACTGAGGCACCAGCCCTGACCCTCCCAGACAGGCATGTAGGCAGTCCATCAAAACTTTGTAAACACCTACTGTGTGCCAGGCACTGTGCTAAGCTCTGGCGATACAGAAGAAGGCAGAAAATGGTTGCTGCCCCCAAGGGGATTCCAATCTAGCGGGGAGGCACCAAACAAACAAATATAGAGACAAGCTATCACAGGCTAAACAGGAAAGTCTCGAGGGAAGGAGGGACCTGGAATTAGGAGGAGTCTCCAGGGCAAGCCTGGGCCTTCACAGCCTTCAGGGCTCAGTACCGGAAGTGGCTTCTGCACAGGGGCCCCTGTCAGATGCAGAGCCCATTTGTGTTTTACTGGAGGCATCAGGGGAAGCTTTGCCCAGAATTCTGCCATCAAGTCCTGGGAATGCCTTGGGGTCTGGTCCTCTGGCTCCAGCCCTGCCCCTGCCCTGGCCTTGCTGGCCCAGGCATGATTAGAGGGGCTGCCATCTACCTAACACGAACTCTCACTGAACACTCTGAAATTTGGCCTTTATGTAGTTGAATAATCTCATTGTCTCCATATCCAACAAGAAGGTCAGTAGGGCCTGCCTTAGACACTGGGTGGGCCTCCAGAACAATGTCCTGTGTTTGCTCCCCTCTAAAATAAGAGGTTTGGTCTCCAGGCCTCTGAGGGCCCTTGCAGCACACTGGGCTGTGCAGATAATAATCACAGTCAGCCCCAGGGTCCTACCACACCTTCACTCTTTGAAAAGACATCTTCGAGCCATTGCTCTATTCAAAGTGTTATTTTGAGGAAACTGAGGGTGGGACCCGGACTTGAACTCAGACCCATGTTTTCTAATTGCTCTGGACCCCCAGCTCTGAGCTGCTGCTCAGTGGTTCTTACACTGGGGACCACAGATGCACAGGATGTGAACATTATCACCGCAATTCAAGGCCTTCCAGGATTCAAAACCCTACCGTTGAGCAGGGAAGACTGTCCAGGGGCTCCAGGACACACAGAAGGTGAAGAGCCTGGAAGGGCCCAACCCCTCATTTGACAGATGAGGAAACTGAGGCTTGCCAAGTTCTTTGACTCCAAACCAGGCCCACTGTGCTCCCCACTGCCCTAGGAGTCCAATCTCAGTCACCAAGCTTGAGTCCAGCTGGCAGCCAAGATCCTCAGACATGGGTGCTTAACTAGCAATTATGTCCCATGAAACGAAAGCCCAACAGAGGTCAGAGGTTGTGAGTCTAGTACCTTCAGGATTTACCGCTGCTATCACATCCCTTATGATCTCCATTTTCTGGCTATTAAAGACCACCCTCTTTACCCAGAATCAACACTGATTGTGTAGTCAGAGTATCAGCATTGTTGGAGAAGTGGAAAGGCCTATTGACTAGGGGAAGGACAGAGCTGATGGATACTTCTAAAAAGTGGGATGCCTTCTCAGTCCTTGGACAGTGGCCCTCAGTGACAGTCTCATCTGATGGAGGAAGAGGAGGATGAGCCCACAGGCTCATCTCAGGAGCGTTTGCCCTAGGAGTCAGGCAGGACTCTAATGGTGCCACCTGACCATTTTAAGAAGGAAAAATGTGGAAAGACACAAGCTACTTATGCGGTAGCCCTTTTATTTTTGCTTAGGGAGGGAAATAAAAGCTCTGGGACTCCTGAACTGATTTGCACACATTTCAGTGTGTGATGCTCACTTTGCATCACCCAGCACTGTCGAGGGAAGAGCTCATTTCTGTCTGGGTTAATGGCCTGGGAGAGACAATGGGCAGAGAGTAGATGGAGACCTGAGTCAGCCATTCATTTATGTCTGGGCCCCCAGGGAGTCTGGGCCAAGGTGCGCTGGAAGGCAGAGGTGGCCAGAATCAGAGGTCCTTAATGGTTCTCATGAAGGACTTGATAGTGAGTGCTTTGGAGCCACATGACTGGGGGCTGCATCAGGATGACAGGAGCCAATTGTCCAGAGAGCCTCAAGGAGACAGAACTGATTAGAGGGGGGCTCATGCAGTGAGGTGGGGAGGGGAGATCAAGGCCCAGACTTGCATGCTTAGCACTCTGTGGGTGACTTTGCACAAGTGACTACCTTTCTGAGCCTGTAAAATTGAAGCAGCATTTGTCCTTCCCACCTCCCAGGGCTTATGGGCCAAAAGGACTTTGGGAACTCCCGAGAACTAGGCGGTGGTTCTTGTCCCAGGCAGCAGGACCCAGTGGAGAGAGAGCCAGCCTCCCAGCCAAGAAGACTCTGGTTCCAGATCCACCCCTGACACCTGTTAGCTCGGGGCTCCTGGACAAATCATGACCCTCTGGGCAGCAAGCTTAGACTAGCAATTGGAGAGGAGGAGGAGGGTCCTCACATCAGTGGAATCCCAGAAACTGGCCCCCTCTCTAGCCGGAATGTCGTAGCCAGGCTCCTCAATGTTTTGGCTAAAGCTGCTAGTTGGATGATAAAGCCATTTTTCCATGTTAAGAGTTCACATGAAAATCCTCCATTCATTCTAAATATTTAGGATTGCTTTTCATCACTCATGAGATCAGATTTCAGACTGTAAAGGGCCTTATTGGGAAAGGAAGGAGGGAGGGAGGGAGGGAGGGAAAGCCCCTACTGTGTGCCGAGCACTGTGCTAAGCACTTTATGGATATTATCTCATTTGATTCCCACAAAAACCATAGGAGGTACATGCTGTTTTTATTCTCAATTTACAGTTGAGGAAACTGAGGCACACAAGTGAAGGGACTTGCCCAGGGCCACACAGCTGATCTCAGGTCTTCCTGCCTCCAGGCCCCCAGTTCTCTGTCCACACCTGCCTCATTGGATGTAGTCATCACCTCCAACCCACTTGGGAGGGCAACCTGCCCCAGGGCTAACTGATTATGAACTGGAGCTAAGATTTTTGCCAAGTAAATCCAGGTTGGGCTCTTGAGGAAAGCTTGTCAAACACCTGTTCCATCAGGCTTCTCTCTTGGCCTGTCAAGTTCCATACATCACTGGAAATAAACTGCCTTTAAATAATTCTAATGATCCAGTGGAGCCAGGGCAGGAAATCTTAAAGTGTTAGCCTTCTCATGTTTGGCTATTTGTCTTTAAACATGAAGTGAGTATGAGAAATGAGGCTTCCAGCCCAGTGTTTGCTGAGTACAGATGGAGGGCTGGGGCCATGGGCTCTGTTTATGGGCAGACCCTTTGGAGGAGGGTCTCAGGACCTTTCCTAGGAGAGATTGAGACTTTCACTGTGATCCGATCGTGTATTCTTGCTAGGCAGAAATTGGAACGTTCTTTGAGACTTCATCCATTTTTACTGCCTTGTTCCACTTAGGTGGGACAGCAGGTGAAAACAGCTTGACCAGAGGGATGAACCTGGTCATTGCCTTTCGCAGAAGAACTATCCATACCTCTTGATGTTCAAGATTTTCTTCTAAAATTTATCCTGCCACTTACACTAAAAGAAATAGTCAGGGGAGTCTCCCACCATGCATGTTGATACCACAGATGAGATGGGAGTCCCAAGAAAGGAAGAGCTCTGCAATGCCCAGGACTCGCCTTATTCTCACTGAATGTGTTGGCCCGTCCTTAGTGGGGGAGGTGCTTGAACTGGAGCCTTCTGAGTGACTGGAATGCTGAGAGCCCAGCACCCATATGGTGAGGGTGCTGGAGAGGGGAGGCTGCCAGGCTGCCCTCAGAGAGGCGAACCATCCCTGGTGACTAAGCCCTCACACTTGTTCACTCATCATTGGGTCATAAATAGTCAAGGGCTGTTTCCTGTTTTAAACAGAAATTACTTCCTCAGCCTCCTTTGGAGGCCAGGGTTTCATGGGCCCCACCATTGACTGGGGAGGCAGGGAGGGGATGAACTGTTTGCCTTAGAGAAGTGATCCATCAGTAAGTAATGAGGGAGGATTTCCTGTGTGCCAGGTGCAGAGGTGCCCAGGCAGAAGTGACCCCCAAAGGGCCGCTGCCATTCAGACAGCGAGATGCCATGTGTTGAAGGGTGCATCCAGGATGCTAGGAAGGAGATGAGAGAGAGGCTCAGGGGGCGCCTGCTCCTGAAAAAGGTGCCATGTGGGGAGATAATGCTGTGGTTCCCTGATGACCAGGGTCTCTCATATAGTCTGTAACAGAGCAATTTGCTCATACAAGGCTAGAAAGGAAAGGGCCTCTTTCCCCTTGACAGAGATCCCCCAAAAGTCTAAACCACCCGTTAATAACTCCCATCACCCTTACAATTTGCCAAGTGTGCCATGTGTATTATCTCCTATAGGCCCTCACATCTGGGCTTTCCTAACCTATTCATAGCTTCAAAAAGCATTGAATGCAATGCCCCCAATCCCAAGTGATACTCCCTCCCCAGACCAGTCAATCCCTGTTGGCCCAGGCAGTGTGTCGGGTGCACCTTGGCCTCCCACATCCAAGCTTGGCTTTGGGTGGCTGTTTCTCCACTGCTGCCCAAGACAGATTTTAAGAGAATGAGGTCCTTTTCTTCACACTCCGCCCTTATGGATTAAGCACATTAACAGTTAAAGCTGGTTAATTGAAGTGTAGTCGGGCTGTGATTCATTGTTTTTCCCTGTATCAACACACCCACACCAGGTGTTCCAGATAATAGACTGGGAAACTTAGCGGTGTGGAGGATTTCCTGTCTGCAGATGTGCCAATTACGCCGCTGATTGAAAAAAGTCAGCCTGTTGGGTTAGCGGGATACAGCCTAGAGAGTTAACTAGTTGTATCCTGAATTAGAGGGCTTCAGGGTTTAATTAACAAAATCCTATCGGTAGTACCAGGATGAGATATGATTGCAGGAGATCTGAGCGATTATAGGCCCTCTCTAAAGTGGTACTCAGCTTGAGCTTTCCAAAGCAGCCCTCATGTCACACCTGATGGGAGGAAGGGGACGTGTTTCCATCTGACCCTGGGTTCTCAGGAGATCCGACCAAGCCAGGTAGGCCTCAGGTACCAACCCCAGGCTCAGCCTGGCCAAGCCTTGGCCCTGACCTGGCCCGGGGCAGCCAGTGAAGACCTTTACTGAGTTGTGGCTGCAGTGACTCATGTCTGAGAGGAGGGTCTCTGTTCCAGCCAGTCATGGATCCTTCAAGGATTAAGGCAGAGCTTCTGAATGTTTAGAAAGCCACTCTGTGAAGCTATTAAACGTTGGTCCTGGAACCCTGGTTCCCCATCTCCCCAGCAGCTCACAGTGCTTCTCTTGAATATCAGGCCTCTGCTCCTTCACAGTAGGTCTACATTTATTTGTAGTGGGTTTATGTCAAGAAAATGGAAGAGTCTCCTTTTTTAAGCTGCTCCTCCCCCTTGGTGCCTGCCCTTCCTGTTTCCTGCATTAGACAGGGCACTCCTCGAGGGCAGGCACCACCTTCTTGTTTGTCTGTATCCAGTGTTTAACACGGTGCCTGCTTTGCCCACTGTAGTTTTTGGTGCTTTTGTTCAGTCGTGTCCAACTCTTCATGATCCATTGGGGGTTTTCTTGGCAAAGACACTGGAGTGGTTTGCTATTCTTTCTCCGGCTCATTTGACAGATGAGGAAACTGAGTCAGACAGGCCAAGAGACTTGCTCAGGGTCACCAACCTAGTGGTGTCTGCAGCTGATTTGAACTCAGGAAAATGAGACTTCCTGACTTTAGACCTGGCACACTAAACACTGGACCGCTTCTGGCACACAGTAGGCACTTAGTAAATGCTTAGTGACTGGCTGGCTGAAGGTTAAAAGTGGGCTTCCAGCAAAGGCATGTTAAATATATTTGTATAAAAAGATTCTGGTGTATACCTGCATAGGCCTTCTGTCTCATGTCCAGAGATGGCGCAATACATGGTGACTGTTTATTCCTTTGGGGAGCCTACAAAGACTGGGATGTGGGGGTCACAGGTGGGTCAGGGCCCATGGCTCTCCCCCTACTCCCTGAGCCTTAGAGGGGGCCCCCTGATCTCCCCAGGGAGGTCCTCAAGGAAGGAGGCTCAATCAGCATCTAATAAAAACCTGTGTGTCAAAGGCCCTCCTTGTATCTGAGATGAATCCCTCCGGGGGTGTGTGAGCCATTTCTTTGTGAGCCCTCACTGGAGCTGTCCTGTTTGACTCAGTGTCCTCTGATGGTGTGTGTCTGATCTAAGTCGCTTGAGGCTTTTATCCCATGAGGCTGTCTCGTCTGACCACACTTCGTCCCAGAGAAATGCAGGGACTTGACCCAAATCCCCAGAGCATGGCTGAGCCAGGATCTGAGGCTGGTCTTTCATGCCCCCTCCTCCTCTGCCTCCTGTGTTGTCTCAGTAAGACAGGTGACCAAGGAGGGGCACCATCAGTTGTCTGGATTACTGAAGCTCCCCCCGTTGCCACAGTGTTGTACTTCCTTGCCAGGCTTGTCCGTCTTCTGTTGCCCAAATTCGTTAGCTCTTTCCTTCCCCGGTCCAGATGGCCCCCGGTGTCCTTGGGTGACAGTGTCATTTCTGTTTGTCCCTCCAGTGATCTCTGTCACAGTGTCACTCACTTTGTCATCTGCCTGCCCCCAGTAGTTAATGTATTCTGAACTTTTTGAGTTGTTCACCCCTCCAGAGGTGTTTTCTAATCGTGGGTCACATTTCTAGTTCTCCTTGTGTATCACTCATCCTTTGTGCATTTATAGACAAGTATTTATTGATCACTTAGTGTGTGCTGAGCACTGAGCATACAAAGTAAGGTGAATTCACCATCCCTGCCCTCCAGGAGCTTCCAACAATATGTGCAGGTACCAGGACATACAAGGCAAATATAGAGTTGGAAGTGCTTTAAAGGGGAGGGCTCTTCAAAGCATGGGGGGGTAGGGGAAGACCTGGAAAGACCTCCCCAACAAGGTGAGATTTGAGCTGGATCTTGGAGGAAACTGGCAGAAATGAGGAGGGAGAGCATTCCAGACGGGGGGATGGTGAATGCAAAGGCAGAGAGGTAGAAGAGGAGGGGTACAGGGTGCCTCTATTACTGGGGGCAGAGTATGTGTCCAGAGAATGAGATAAGGGGAGTTTGGAAAGGTAGGATGGGGTCAGGCCACATTTATGTTTGATCCCCTAGACAATGGGAGCCCCTGGGATCAATTGGATTGGGAGAGGCAAGGTCAGGCTGACATTTTGGGAAAAGCAGCCTAGAGAGGGTGATTGGAGTGAGGAATGGTCTGATTTAGACCATTACCATAGATCAGGAGAGGCGAGTAGGGATTGGCTAGCTGCATGACCCTGGTTAAGACTCTTCACCTCTGCCTACCTTAATTTCTTCAACTGTAAAATAGGGATCACAGTAGCACCTATCTCCCAAGATGTTTGTGAAGATCATATATAAAGTGCTTTGCAAACCTTAAAGCTCTAAGTAATGCTTGCTATGATGATTGTACTAATGAGGGAGGGTGCACCAGTAATACTATTAGAGAAGAAGACACTGCTAACCTGCCCAAGGATTGGAAAGGCTTGCTGCAGCAGGTGGCATTTGAGTTAAGACTTGGAAGAAGCCACGGATGTCCAGAGCTGAAGGGGAAGCCCTGAGGCCATAGGGACAAGCCTGTGCCAAGGAACCATGATGAGACTCAGAGTGGGATGTGCAAGGAGCAGCCAGGAGGCTACAGAGTGTATATGGAGAAATGGAAGTCGTAGGGACACTGGGAAGGCAGGAGGGGACCAGTTATTAAGAGCCTTAAACGTCATGCAGAGGAGATAACCAAAAGCACTGGAGTTTATGAGTAGCGGGGGTAACGTGATTTAACACTGGTTTCAGGAAAGTGTACATTGTATTTTTTCGTGGTGGCTGAATAGAAGCAGGATTGAAGCAGGGAGAGACTTGAGGCAGGCAGATCCCCTCAGTAGCTACCGCTGTAGTCCAAGTGTGAGGGGATGGGGGCCTGCATGGGGAGGGTGGGGGGAGTATCAGAAGAGAGAAGTGTAGTTGAGTTTTTGCAGAGGCAAAATTAATGAGAGATCTTGCAAAGGTGAAATGGACAAGAAATGCCACAGAGGTGAAATCTACATGAGAAGTTGCAAAGGTGAAATGCAAAAGAGATGCCACAGAGGTGAAATCAACTTGAGATGTTGCAGCAGGGAAATGGACAAGAAATGCTGCTGGGGTGATATCTACCAGCTTGGACATGGGGGGTGAGAGATAGTGAGCAGTCCAGCATGATTCCTAGGGTGTGAGCCTAGGGGACTGGGAGGATACTGGGCCCTGAGGCAGTGAGAGTGGAGAGGGAGGATTAAGGGAACACCCCAGACTGTGGCTTTGTATAGTTGATTCCCCTGGTGGAAGCTGCTTTCTGTGAATTTCTTGGATCATTTTGCATGCCTCCCTCCCAGGGTTGGACAGCTTTCAGAGGAAGCTGCATGTTATTTTCCAGTTTTATTACACACTTCCTCATAGCAGGCAAAATTCTGCTATCAGATAGGTTTGTAGCTGTCAGCTGAGAATGTGAAAGGGAAGGAGCTTAATTAATTCCTGTCTGATCTAAACCTGACCTGGGCACATTCAGTAGTTGGTGTTGAAGTGGACAGTCAGGAGCCCCAGAGATCACTTGCATCAATCACATATATGAACAGTCTTTAGATTTACTTTCCAGGGTATGGGTTAGCATTTGGCAATTAACAGCTTGTCTTCTACATGGTGTTAAGTCTCAGTGTGAAATGGTGATCAGGGCATGTTTTATCTGCCAAGATCTTGGAGTTCATCATTAATCCTTGTCCTCAAACAAAGAAAAGGCACTCAGAGGCTGCCATTACCACCACCACCCTTTTTTCTCAAGGCTCAAAGATGGATATTTCAAAAACATAAGCAAACAAAATAATAGACCTCCAAGGATCTGACTTAAGGTTAGAAAAGAAAAGGAAATCTGCTTTAAGGCTTCCAGCTTGAGCTTCCCTCCTCCTTGTATCTCGTCCAAGATCCTTCTCCACCACCCGCCTGTGCCAAGACTCGTGCGTTTGGTGGTATATGGCATCAGATATTACCTGTCCCTTGAACGTCTCCCTTCTGTTTCATCCAGCATGACCGTGGAAGCAGTGTGACAGATACAGGTGCAGTGACAAAGGCCACACACATCCTGTGGGCTCCATAGTTTTGCTTGCTGTCAGGACTGCCTCGTGTTCACAAACAGCCAAGCCATGAGAAAGGACCAGAAACAAGTTTCACAGCCATCTGTGAAAAGCTGAGATGCTCTGATTCTGCTTCTGGCAAGCTGGGTCCCCAGAGGGCAATTACTATATGTCTCCAGAGTTCTAGGGGTGACCCTGAGGATTGCTGGTGTTTCTAGTAATGCAAATAACAAGCCCCCACTGGTGCACTTCTATTGATGAATAGTCAGACTTAATTGGCTTTAATATTTTAGAAAGTATATTTACTGAGCAGGTAAAGCAAGAATGGTCATTAAAGAAACAACCCTCCAAGCCAGGGGTGTGCTCTTTCTTTGCACACAGCAGGACCCTGGGTGCAGTGCGTCAGGATTACGGTAAAGTGGTAATGGAATACATGAGGAAGAATCCCTGTGCCAAAGGTGTAGTCCTCACAAAGCTCCCCTTAGTTGTGTCTCTAATGAGCTTCAGGGTCCAGTCCCCTCATTGAGGTTCCTTGTAGTGTCAGGTTGGTTCTCAGTGTGTCTCTCAGCAGAAGTCATTGTCAGCCACTGCTGCTTCAGCAGACACAGTCCCCAACACCAGCAGACTCCCCAAGTCTCCGAATTGTGACCTGGGCAGTCCCTTCTCTGGACACTCAGTACCTTTGCTCAGGGGCCTGTTTGCCCTTGACACATCTTTGTCGCTTCTCTCACTAGTCAAGGTTCTCCAGGAATGTGGTCACTTGGGGGAATAGGAGAAGAGAGGGAGGTCCTGGGGATTCCCTCTCAGGGGCCCAGAGTGCTGGGCACTGAGCTGAGTGCTTTACAATCATCAAATTGTGTTAAAATTATCACACAGCTCCTAGGAGTCAGAGGCAGCATCTGAACCTGGGTCCTCAGCCTTGAGAGCCAGGTACTAATCACCACCTTGGCACTTGAACCCAAAGAGGACATGAAGCTGGTTGATGAGTTAGAGCAAAAGTCAGCCACTGACCCTTCTAAGAACTCAGATGGCCAGCCCAGCTCCACGTGGGAAGGCCAGGGTGTTCCCTTCTAAAAATGACAAGGGACAGTTTTGTCAGAGAAACCCATCCTTTACAGAGGAGGAAACTAAGTCCCAAGGAGGGGAAGGGACCTGCCCAAGGTCACCAGGGAGCAAGGGTCAGATCAGCTTTTCTTCCTGCTTGCTATGCTGTTTTTTCTACTCTGAGGCTCTGTCTTGGGGCATCACCAAAGTACATGCTGGAGGCTGGGTGTCGGACCCATACCTACTCCATGATGCCTTGATATGTTGGTAAGCTGCTCTCCAGGCCAAGGAGCCATTTAAAAATTAGAGGGTGTCCCAAAAGTCTTAGAGCACTCCAGAGACAACCTGTAGGTGTCCTGCCTGGTAGTATCTCGTAAAATGAGATAATAATTGTGAGGCACTCAGTCCGGTGCCCAGCACATGGGAAGTGCCTGGTAAATGCCACCCCACAGTGATGGTGATGGCTTTACCGTTTCTGTGCCCATGGGTACTTTTGTCTAGATTACCCCTCTCCACTTTCCTCCTCATATGTCTGTCTGGTGCTTAAACCTTTCCTAATTAAATGTTTTTTCTTTCAGTCATCTTTATACGTACTCCAGGCAAGCATGAAATTTGAAGGAATGTCAGTATTTCCATCATTGAATGAGCAAAGACTGTGAACTCTCCTGTTAGTTGTGATCTGTGTGGGTGTCCCTCCTAGGCCCTGGGTAGCAGGTGACTTTGGTCAGGTTCCTTCCCGACCTCCTTCAGGGCCTCTCTTTGGAGGACCGCCCAGCCTGGCGAGGGAGGACCAGGGAAAAAGACATCTTGGGCCACTCTGCTTGCTGATGGCCCACAGCTGGTGCAGAACTCCCATCGAGATCAGAAGCAGCTGCTCCACTGAATGCTTGTACAACTTCACATTTTTTCCTCCTATCAACCCCTGTGGTATTTAATCAGGTTTTCTGCTGTAATTTTAATGCATCTCAAGGACAGAGATACATCATTAGACACAAACTTGATATCAGGAAATTTGAACTGAAAGAATTCTGAATCGGTGTAGAATGTTGGCCTCCTGGCTGCTCCACATTTGTAAATGCCTCTGGATGTGGTTCAGGGTGTCGTTTGCCGAGTCTGCTTGGCCCCCTATCCCAAGAACACTGGCCCCTGCTAAGTGCTGGTGATAGAAAGGCAAAGGTACAATGGCTCTGCTGTCCAGGTGCTCCCTATCCAAGGGCCTTAAGCATCTAGGGGGTCACCCAGAGCTGGAAGACCTGAACTGAACCCAGCCTCAGGCACTTCCTAGCAGAGTGGTCCTGGGAAAGTCACTTCACCTCTGTTTGCCTCAGTTTCCTCAACTGTAAAATTATAGCAACTACCTCACAAAGTTGTATCAAAGGAGGTATTTGAAAATAGCTTAGTACAGGGCCTAGCACATAATAAGTACTCAATATATGCTTTTTCCCTCTTCCATGTCACATTCTTGGGACTTTTGTGTCTATGTTGGGGCCAGCAGAAGTCCTGGGCTTCTGACACACAGCCCATATGTTCCTGTAGGCCCAGCTCTGTCACACTCCCAGAACAGTCCTGATTTGGGCAACTAGAGAAGGAAAGTGGAAGGAAGGAAGGAAGGAAGGAAGGAAGGGAGGAAGGAAGGGAGGGAGGGAGGAAGGAAGGAAGGAAGGAAGGAAGGAAGGAAGGAAGGAAGGAAGGAAGGAAGGAAGGAAGGAAGGAAGGAAGGAAGGAAGGAAGGAAGATGGATTAAGTACCTACTATGTGTCAGGCACTCTGCTAAGTGCTTGACAAACATGATCTCATTTGATCTCATAGCAACCCAGGGAGAGATGGAGCCGTTATCATCCCCATTTTTTACTTGTCATCTAGCTAGTAAGTGTCTGAGACTAGATATGAACTCAGGGCTTCCTAACTTGCAGCCAGTGCTCTATTCATGGCCCAGCTAGCTGTCTCTGGCAGAGGGAAGTGAGCCCTCTTGCTCCACAAGCCTGCATTAGTCCCACCACCAGCAGTGACCTGGAGGACAGTGCCAGAGCGCTAAAAAAAACCCTAAATCCATTCTTCCTTCATGTATGTGCAGTTGTGCTGGAGCCCCTGCAGCCCCTTTCCTGCATCCCCACAGGCTTTGGTGACTCTCGGCCTTCCTGGCACTGACTGAGATTGAGACCAGAAGGGCATGATGGGAGCAGTAGAGAAGGAGGAGGGCATTTGATTGGAGAGGAGGCAGCTGGGGAGTTGGGAGGACCTCCTCTGCCACCCATTGGACACATCCTATCCCCTCTCTGGGCCTTAGTTTCCTCAGCCGTAACATGAAGGTTTTGGTTTGATGGCCACAAGGGTCCTTCCCCACTAACCCTATGACCCAGTGACCCTGAGTCCCAGGGAAGCCATCTGTGCTGCAAGCAGATGTTTCTCATGGGGTGCTCTCCAAGCAATGGATTTAATCTAAATTTGAAAGCAGTCCTCCTGTAGCTGGATGGAGCGAAATCTGCAGCTAATGGCGCTCAAAGCCCAACAACTTGCAGACTCCCCAGGTCTGTGGCTGCATGGCTTGACTCAGCCTCCCTGTTTTGACTTGGGACTTCGAGAGAGCAGCTGAAGACTAAAGCTGAGCCTTTCACACGGGGGATTCATCCCCCAGATGTAGACACTGGAATGAGAACATTTCCAAACCTCATCTCATGCTCCCTGTTGTTTGGACTTCCCCAGTAGGGAGCTATGAGAAGTATGCCTTTGAAATCAAATCACCTTTCCTAGCCAAAGGAATTAGGCTTTAAGCCCTTTGGAAAACTGAAAAGCTATCTGGCGTTGGCGGGGGGGCCTCCCAGTGTGCCCCCCACCATCTCCAGGCACCACAAAACTCCACGTCCTGTACCTGCAGCCCTCCAAGTTCTCAAGGGGTTAAGTGTGCCTGGACAGTTAAGGCCCGTTGTCTACAGGCCTTAGAACCCCATCCGTCTGAATTAGTGAGGAGAAAAGGACCTTTGCTTTGACATGTTCCATATGTGGTGCACCTCCTGCCAGGATCCAGGGGACATAACCCCTCTTGCCCCTTTGGTGGAGGGGTGGAACCAAAACTCCCCTACAGGGACCAGCTTGGCCAAGGAGTTTCTTAACCTTTGAACTGTAAAAGCTCCAGTAATGCCCCTTATCGATTGCAAGGTTAATCTCGGCTAATTCTCTCCACTGACTGGCCCGAAGTACACTGGGGTGTTGGATTCTGAATTGTTACCACACTCATTACCAGCTGTTCTCTCTGGACCATCCATAATTCACTTCAACAACTGTTGGAGCCCTGTGTGCAACACATTCTGGAGGATTCGGGAGAAAAGACAGGGCCCTTGCCTTGGTTGTGTTCTCAGTTTGCTGGCTAACACGGAATTCCTGCTGCTGCCACTGCTACCTCCCAGGCCATGTCCATGTGTCACTTATATGTGCACGTACACATTTACATGTGCATGTGTCTAGAAAGCAGCCAGGGATATCACCGGCGCTGTTTGAAGTCAGAAATTCTGTGAGCAAACACCGTCAGATCAAAAGCATTCTCACATGAGCAAAATCAATCCAACAAAATTAAGAAGAAAAGTAGTAGATGTAGTTGTCTGTGAATCAAACACCTTTGATGAAAATTGGACAAGCCAAAATCTGAAGGCATTTGATATAAAAATGGAAGACAAGCCGCTTCTCAGGAAAGGATGGGAATCATTTTCTAGAAATGATGTACAAACGATCAAAAACCAAGTTGTTTAAATGTTTCAGATGACTAATACAGAAAATGAAATGAGATGAATGAGATGACATCTGAAACGTGTCATGATGAAAATAGTTTTGTGCTCTCATGTCCTGTCCGTCAATGTGGCAGCTGGTGGTGCAGTAGTTAGAATGCTGGACTTCAAGTCAGGAAGACTAGAGTTCAGATCTGGCCTCAGACACTAGCTCCGTGACCTTGGGTCATTCACTTCCCCTCTGTCTGCCTCAGTTTCCTCCACAGTGAAATAGGTTGTTCTGAGGATCACGAGATCGCCGTAAAGTGCTTAGCGCAATATCTGTACATAAATGCCTGTTCCCTCCCCTCCTCTTGACAAGGAGGACAGACGACAGAAATCATTGAACAAGATGCAGGTGCATTCACATGTCATTAATGGAATCATGAATCGCTCTGCCCCTTTCTGGGAAACGATGGGGAATTATGGAGGAAGAGTTTCCATGATGTTCCTCCCTTTTGATCCAGTGATAGCACTAATGGGCTTATACACCCAAGGAAGTCAGGAGCAGAAAGAAAGGTCCCCAAAGTACCAGAATGTTCCCATTAGTGAGCAACAGATGGGAAGTCATGAACTTGGAGCATCTCTCCACTCCCCTTGCCCTTCTGGGGTTAAGCAGAACAGGCCTAATCCAGGGCAAAGGAAGTGAAAGGGAGAGAGCCAGGTGACCCCCAGGCAGGGATCACAGAGGGACAGTAGAGGAGTCAGGAGAGCACTTGGTGTTGTCAACGCTCCCAGGGTGGAGGATGCCCAGAAGGAGCAGGTGGTGAATAGGGAAATCGAAAAGGAAGAGGTTGTGCCATCACTGGAGATCATGGCCTCTTGTCTCAGGGGTCTATCAGTGGGCGGACCCTGCTGCCCCTGGCTCCTGGGCAGGACGTTTGGCAGAAACTTGCCCAGGGCCTCATGGGTTTTCTTTGATTCTGTCCTTCAGGCGGGGGGGGTTTCCCGTGGAAACTCCACTTCAGAGATGCCTGGTTTGGGGGAGGGGCAGCCTGTGAAGAGCACCTCCTGACCACCTCTGGCCAGAAGATGGCTGCATAAGCTGATGAGTCTGCTCTGTGTCTTAAAACTGTCCTTCATCAGCTTGTGCCCGTATTAAGCATCTATTGTGTGCCAGATGCTGTGCTGAGCTGTGGGCCTTTGGGGGAGGTGGGGAGGGTGGGATTTAACCAACAGGATTTTTCTTTGCTCTCTGTTTGCCTTTTCTGGCTCTCTTGTCAATGCTCTTTGCAGTGTCATACTTAAAAAAAAATCCAGCTCTGAGAGTCACAGAAACATAAGCTGCGAAGCTATGAGAGATGCAACCCGTGCCTTCTGATGAAAAGTGGGAGCCTAGGCACTGCCCCCACTCTGGCAGATGGGATAGGAGGCCTTGATTTTTACCTGGAAAATGAGCTGTTTAGATCCCTTAGAGCTGAGCCCAGAGAAGACCCTTGGCTATAAGCAACAGAGCTGTGACTCGAACCCAGGACCTCTGACTCCAGGCATGGCCTTTTGCCTCTGGTCAGTTCAGAGCCGCCATCACCACTCTTAGAGCCCTGGAGCACAGATTCTCTGGGGACAAGAACTCTCTTCTCTCTCCTGCTACCTGACAGGAAGCACTCAGGCGTGATGGTTGAAGAGACTTGGCATCCAGGAGTGAGGAGGTGATTTGTGGTCTCCCCAGGGTCCTGTGCACCATTCTGGTGCCACCAATTAAGATGGACATTGATAAGCTGCAGAGGATGAAAGGGAGGCCCTCAAGTCCCTGCCCTGGGTCTGGATGGAAGGACCAGGGGGATAGATTAAGGAGGAGACAGAGGAGCCATTGCAGCACAGTCTGGGGTTGGAAGGTCTGTCACATGGTGGGAGGACCATAGGTCCCACTAAAACAGAGCTGTCTCAGTGTGGAATGGTCCTGCTTCCTCAGAGGCTACACACTCCCTGACCTTCTCCTCTCTCTGGTTTTCCCCTGGCCAGAGGCCAGAGCTTTCTGACCTTTACATATCTCTCTGTTGTGACCCAGCTCACCTGCCTGGGGGGTGGTGGTGCTCACGCTACCATTCAGTCTTGTGTTTATTACCTTGCCGGCACCCCCAGGACTCAGAGCTCTGTGGTATGAGCCACCATGCTGTGTCCATATTGTATTAGAGTTGGGCTCTGGGGAATCCCAGGATGGTCAGAGCATGTTCCAGGCCCTAGTTTCTGTAGCTGCAGCCCTGACTGTGTCCTCCTTACGGGTAATGGGGCCATCCTTACCTTACCTTACCCAAACCCTTACCTGCTAGAGATGGGGGTGGGGGGTTGCGTGCTAAGCTCTCCCTGGGCAGTACTGAGGCAGGAAGATGGGGAAGCTAGAAAACCCATTAGCTGTCTGTTTGCCCAATATCCCAGCTTTGCTCTCAGTACACAAAGAAATACAACAGGCGGAAGTTGTTTCACATCCGAAGCAAGATAAGGTCCTGCAGGCTTATGATTGTTGTGGCCTGATAGCGTCAGGCCTGTAGAGGGGCCCCCAGACAGATGGATGGGTGCCGACAGCTTCCGTCACTGATCTCAGAGGAAGAGCTGCTTTGAGCCAGCAGAGTGCTGATGCTGGGGAGGGGCCCTCCTGGTCCTGAGACAGAGGATGGAGAGATGCGGTTCCTTTAGGGGACCCAGGAACCTGACAAAAGAGGACACTGAGGCCCACCCTTGTTTAGCCAGAATAAGCCTTTTGAAGAAAACCTGCTTCTCTCTTTGCTAATTCTATTTCAGTAACATCAACGGCCTTGGTTTTTCTCACACTTTTCCCTATTCGAGGACTGAAACATATAACAATTTGTATTTCATCATGAAAACTTTGCTGCTAAACTTTGTCTGGCTTCATTCCTGTTAATCAATAGGGATTTGCTAAGCGCTTGAGGACGTGCACAGATCTTGTACGGGCCTGATGTCAGGGAGCACATGGTCCTGTTGGGTCGCCTGAGCAAACACAGGAAAGGGCCCTGATAGTCCAGAAAGGCAAGCAGACACCTGACATGTCAGCAAGCCTCTGTTAAGCACTTTCCCCTGCCCGGCGCCCTGCCAAGAGCCAGGCCTGCAAAGAAGTCTCTTGAGCTCACAGGTATCAGGGGAGATATAAAAAGTACAGGGAATCAACAGAGAAGGGTAGGCTAGAGACCCTGAGGGCTGGATGGATAGCAGAGGACAGCTAAGTGAGGCGGAGGGAGCGACAGACAGGCCCTGACATCCAGTCTTCTTTCTACTGTCTTCTTTTTCAGTTGTTTTCAGTCATATCCAACTCTCTGTGCCCCAATTTGGGATTTTCTTGGCAGAGATGCTGGAGGGGTTTGCCGTTTCCTTTTCCAGATGAGGAAACTGAGGCACACAGAGTGAAGTGACTTGCCCAGGGTCACCCAGCCAGTAAGTGTCTGAGGTCAGATTTGAACTCAGATCTTTGTGACACCAGGCCTGGTGCTCTATCTGCTGTGCCAACTTGCCACTCCTTCTATTCTCTATACCTGGGGAGGAAGTTAAATAATCATGCTGGTCTGAGCTGTTATAGTTGATGTTACCTAAGCTCAACTGTGAACCCCGACTTAATTCAGCAGTTATTTGTCATTTTAATCACATTACATTTTACAGGGATAGATAATCAAATCCCCAGAGATGTTAAAAGTGCGGCATCAGATCTAAAGAAGCAAATGTTACTTATGTACAATTCCATTAGAAACTAGCCCTATTGTGATGCCACAGCTGCCAGTCACTGAGAAGACAATGGCTTCTCCCACCTTCTTGGGCTCATTCCTGGCGCTACCTGATGCCTGACATGGTCTAGGTCCTACTTTGTCTGACATAGTCCTGGATCATCAGTTTGTTCATTGGGCCAGCCCAGCTCAGATGGACCCTCTCTTTCAGTAACGTGGTGTCATTAGTTAGGTCCCATCTTCCCAGTCCCCACCTCCCAGAGCATCTGCAGGATGCCCCATAGCTTTGGCTGAGCCTGAAGCTGACGCCAGCCCTAGCTGTTGGGAGGACAGTGTGTCTCTTTTCAAAGGGTTTGGGATGTCTGGGATAACAGGGGGTTCTTATGTCCAGGATTACCAAATCTGCTCTTAAGGCCTCTCCTAGTCCTGGGTCTGTCAAATTTACCCAAATCTCCATTTTTCTGTCTCTTGGACAGCATAAATGAATGTAGACCAACGTCATACCCTTGGGGACTCCTCCCAGCTGTTGATTCAGTCTTTTTCTCTGTGAGCTTCCTGTATCAAGCTGAGCCCCCTCCTCAGCAGAGTGCGTTCCTTACTGGGAAGGTAAAGGCTGGGCCCTGGAAGTTCGTTTTCTCACTGGCCTAACCATTAAGTCACTTCATTGTTCTGGGCTCTGATAAAGAGATGGATTTTTTTCAGGGTTTAATTTTTTTTCAGTTAACAAAAATCTAGATTTTTTTTTTCATCCCCTGGGAGGGGGTCAGGGAGAAAGAAAACTATGCATTGTGACAAAGATGGGAAGTCAAGCAAGACAGATTCCTACATTGGCCATGTCCAATAAAGCATCTGACTCGTTTTCCACCCTCTCAGTCTGTGCTCATCAGCTGTGCTACGGGCCTGGGGGCCGCAGCTGCTCCCTCAGACATCGGTCTGTCTATGCCACAGTGTTGTCACGGTCGCCGTATTCTTTCCCTGCTTGGCTCACGTCACCTGTTGGCATGGCCCTTCCCAGATTTCTTCGGCTTCCCTGTGTTTCTTGGGGCACTCTGTGTCTCAGGACATTCATAGGCTAGCATGTGCTCAGTCAGTCCCCAGTGATCAATCACCCTCCTTTGAGGCTCCAGTAGTCTGCCTCCCTCAAATCTGGCTGCGTTGCCAGCGGCAGCTTGGTGCTGATGAGTCCTTAGATACCTTCCTGTCCAGGCTGGCCACCAGACCTTCTGTTGCAGGCTGGTTGTTCCCCTTTCCCTGCTCTCAGCTTCCTTATGTGTGTTGTCTTTCTCTGTTAGAATGGAAGCACCTTGAGGACAGGGGCTTGTAGTGGTATGCCCAGCGGAACTAAGTGCTGACTGATTGAATGG
This sequence comes from Bettongia penicillata ogilbyi, assembly GCA_023548195.1. NCBI lineage: Eukaryota > Metazoa > Chordata > Mammalia > Diprotodontia > Potoroidae > Bettongia > Bettongia penicillata. The sequence goes on from JAJHZJ010000154.1 coordinate 3,526,615, forward strand.
CTTGAAGGAGGAAACAAGCCCCAGGAAGTCAGGTGACTGGTCCAAGGTCACACTGGGTAGTCAGTTGAGGAGGACCCCTGCCTCTTTGCTAGCTTAAAGTCATGGTAGCCACAGACTTCTTCCCTGGGGGGCGGGAGGGACCCTATCTGATGATGTGCCCCTCACAGGGTGACTGAGAAGGCCCCATCTTGTTAGACATGCTGACCACTCCCAGGCCCAGGAGGACTGGCCAGAGCTTGTGCTTGAGTCCCTTCACCTTCAGGATGAGGCACTGGGGGAGGATGTCTGTCCTTCCAGCCCAGCTCAGAGATCTAGTTATCTACATCAGTCACCTCATGCCATCCTCACCACATTGGGCAGGTGGGGAAACTGAGGCACTGAGGGGATTTGTCTTAAAATCAGTCTTCTGTCACTAAGGATCAGAGTCAGGACTCAAACCCATGACTTGGGACTTTCTTTCACCCTACAGACGTACAATAGAGAAAACGCTGACTTGGGGAATCAGAACACAGAGACTGAGCTCCCAGCCTGCGTGATCTTGGGCAAGTCACTTACTCCTGGGTAAGACAACAGGACTTCCCAGGTGCCCTTCAGCACCCTTGGGTGCTCACCAACAGATCACCCCAGAAAAGCTGCTTTAAAAGCAGATGCAGTCGACAGGCTTGTTCAGGCCTTTTAGGCAGGTGGTAAACATTCCTTCATGTTAATAGATAGCATCTTCCCTGAGACTGCAACTGACAGCCAGTGACTGACAGCAGGTGACTGTGACTGCCCAGGCCACCATCATGCTTGTCCTCACTCTGGGAATACAGTGACAGGCGAGGTCCTCACTGTCCAAAGAAGACGAAATCTGACCTTCCAACGTGGCACAAACCATCTGTGAGCAGCTTCGAAGATTGCTTAACCCAAGCCCCTCCTTTTATCAACAAGGATGTTGAGACAGTGGAGTGGGAGGGCAGACAGGGTCAGGAGGACCTGGGTTCCAATCTTGCCTCCCACTCTTAGCACCTCCTCCCACAGGAGTTTGTGATGCCTTCTGTGGACCACCCTCTGTGAACCTTCAAGCTCACTAGGTGTGCCTGCTGATAATGAGTCAGGGGGCCCTGCCCATGGGCCAGGCTCTGTGCTAGGGGTTAGGAGTATGACACAATCCACAGGAGGACCGTACGTTCCAGATCCCACCTCTCCCACCTTGTCCCTCTGTCACCAGCGCTTCTCACGGCAGCTGCACACAGTTGGTGCTCAAAAAATGCTTGTTGTGTTGAATCCTGCCACCTTCATTCAGCCTTCATGGCTCATGTAGTTTTCATTGCTGATTTACCACCGCTTTTTATACCACTAGGGTGCCATAATCTGGGCTTAAAATCAGGAAGACTCATCTCCCTGAGTTTAAATCCAGCCTTAGATCCTTACTAACTGTGTGACCCTGGGCAAGTCACTTCACCCTGTTTACCTCAGTTTCCTCACCTCTAAAATGAGCTAGAGAAAGAAATGGCAAACCACTCCAGTGTCTTTGCCAAGAAGATCCCAAAATGGGGTCACGGAAAGTCGAACACGACTGAAACTACCGAACATACACCCTTGTACTGCTGGCCACCTCCCCATAGAAACTATAGCTGAGCCCCCGATGATAAAAGCTTGGTAACTTGGCTCCCTGTAGTCTGGTGGCTGCAGGGCATCCTGCAACCCCCCAGGATGGAGGCAGCAGGCTCCCTGAGAAGCCCAGGCAGATGGGAGGCAGGCTGCCATGGGGTGCCCTGGATGTGGACATGGGGAACCAGCCAGGGAAGTCCCAGCGCTAAAATGCCCTCCACCATCTTCTGAGCCTCCCACAGCTGCTCACAGGGTGGAGACTGGGCCAGGGCTCCAGCTCTAATCACACTACCAGAAAATCCCTTCATCCATCATTTGAATTTCTTGTTTTACCACTTCCAAATGGAAATTCTGGCTTTGTTTTTAATCAGCTTGTGGCATCATTTCAAGGATTTGTAAATGTGTGTGGGGGTGGGGGGAGGTGGATTGAGACCAAAACTGCTCAGAACTTCTCCGCTCTGTCTGGTTCCCTAAGGTCGAGTCCCAGAAACCAGACGTTTGAATTTGGACAAGGTGGGAGTGAAGCTTCACCCAGACTCACAGAAGATCCTGGTCAACGCCAGCGAAGCAACTTCAGTAGCGCACATTTATGCCATCGGGGACATCACAGAGGTACATCCTCCCCAGAAGCCCATGCCCACCCTTGGGCCAGGTGGCTTCCATCAGCTCGCCCTGCAGCCCAGGCCACAGCCTTTGCCTTGCTCACACCCAGCTGGGCAAGGTGGCGGCCACTCTTTCTCACCCTAAGTCAGAGAGAGGCTTAAATCAGAATGTCAAATGAGATGAGTTTTACAACAAGCAGACTGAAAAGAGTTGAAAATGAGACCTTTTAAAATGGGACTTATCCTGAGTATGGCAGAGTTGGGATTTGAAGACAGTTTGGCAAAGATTGGCAAAGCCTGTAGCCTAGTGTCTGGCACATAGTAGGTGCTTCATAAATACTTCTTTCTCCTCTCTCTCCTTTCCTCATTTCCCTCCTTTCTTTCTTTCTTCCTTCCTTTTCTCTTTCCTTCCTCCCTTTTTTCCTCCCTCCCTCTTTCCTTCCTCTGTACCACCCTTCTTCCTTCTTTCTTTCTCTCTTTCCTGTCTGCCTCCTTCCTTCCTTGGTCCTTTGTGTCCTTCCTGTGTGGAGAGGCCCCAAGGCCCACTGTTGCAGCCTCTTTCTTTGATACTAAGGCCTCTGCACAAGCCATAGGATCTGAAACTCCATTTTGTGCTTCTGAGCCCAAAGCCCTTTCTACTCTAGCCTCATGAGGTGACCTTGGACCAGTCCCCATCCCTCCTCAGGCCTCTGCTGGCTCCTCTCTAGAAGGAAGGGCTTGGCCCCACAGCCTCTGAGGCCCCTCTGGCTTTAATGTGCTCTACTGGGGCTTGTTTTTAAGTCTGCTTTACAGTAATGGATGTTTCTGGACAGATGTTTCCTAATCCAAGCGGATAAGGCGCATTTGCTTTGAGCTCAAAGGTGGAATTGGCATTTCCTGGGTCTGTGGGCTAGGAGCTGAAAGGTATCTGGACTCCCTCCTCCTCTGGCAGCCCAGGATTCTTAAGAGCCTGCCCAGTATCTCAGCAGCCTCAGCAGCGGTATTTGAACCCAGGCCCCTGTTGGATTCCGGAGCCATGCTCTTTTCCCTGGGTAGCACTTCCCCTGGGCTCATTTCTTGGATACCAGCCCTCTTGATGGACTTCTGTTTATTTCTGTGGTGCCCAACTTTGCCTCATTAGTTAGAGGGGGCGCTACTCTGCTCTTCCCAGATGGGCCCCTTGCACCTCGGGCAGGTGTCAGGGAGGCTCACTATGGGCAGAGGTGGGCATGGCTTTCCTGGTCCCTGGTGGCTGTTAAGATTAGAGAGAACCCTGTGGTGCAGGTTCTCCTTCTCCACATGGGGGCCTATGGCTTAGAAGAGAATGACTTCTGGCTTTAATTCTCACCCCAGGTGCCCTGGACTGAGACTCTCCCTCTCACCGGCCTGGGCCTCAGTGTCCTTGGGTTACCTCTCAGGGCTCTAAGTCCTCAACCCCACAATCTCAAGAGCTATCTCCTTCAAAATAGCTCAGCCCCCACCCCCGGGCCTTTCACCATAGGAGACCTTGTCATATCCCTTCCACTGAATCCTCAGGTTCCCCTCAATCTCAAGCCTGATCCCCATGGCCCCATGCCCCATGGGCCCCAAGAAGGGGGTTGGCAGCCAGAGTGGGATGTCCCAAGAGCACTACTTGGACCCATCACTTCACCCCACCCCTGACCAATCAGGGTGAGAGCCCTTCTCTGACTCAGAATCATATTCCATGACAGGAGACTGATTCCTTTGTGATGCCATTATCGAAATATTTTTAAAAACAGGACACAGGCTTAGGGGCAGCATCATGGGGGGGGCAGCGTGGGTAAGAGATGTGGGTATTTGGATGCTGTTCCTTGTCATGATAGGTCATCCCTAGGGGAAGGAGGGGATCAGGGAGGAAAGAGCTGCCCTGAGGGCCCAAAGGCTCTGCAGCAGGGAATGAGCAGCCTGCTATTTGTGAGTGTGTTGAATGCAAGACTTCATTCTTGACTAATCCAGCAGCTGATGAGTTTTAAAATATCTCCAAACCCTGAGCCTCCTAAGTGGGCCAAGTGGTGGGGGGTGGGGTTAAGGAGAGGATCGCGTGGTCCAGCTGGAAAAGGGATGAGGCAGCCCCCCACCCACTCTCCCATTTCCCACCAAGGCACTGCCCAGTAGGGCAATCGATGGAAGTCATAAGACAGAGGGTTCTCTGATCAGATGAGATTCATTAGTTACAAAGGGGCCAGAGTCACCTTCCTCAATTAAGTCAGACATGTTACCAAGTAACCGTTGTTACCAAATTATCATTTTAGTAAACCAAAATGTGCCCCTCTCCCCCAAAAAAGAACCTTCTGAGAATTTGCTTTACTGTTCCAGACTGGCCTGGGGGATGTGGGAGAGGATGAGGTACAGAATTGCAGTCATCTGCTCAGCTGTGGGCAGACGTTCCTGGGTAGGTGCCCTGCCTGTTGGTCAAAGGGAGAAGCATCTGAATTCTCTAAACTGAATCAGGCCACTGAGGGCTATTTTCAGACATACAAGCCCTTCCAGTAAGACATCCAGCTTCAGACACTTTGTCGCTATGTGGCCCTGGGTAATTCACTTCACTGTGGTCTGCCTCAGTCACCTCAGCTGTAAAATGGGATCGTAATTAATACCACCCTCCCAGAGTTGTGAGGGTCAGATTGGTCAAATGCTTTGCGAGCCCTCCCAGCTCCAAGAAATACTCACTACTGCTATTGTGATGTTAGCTGTGGTTAGCAATCCAGGCCTGGGATGATGTCCCAAGGTTAGTGGTGGTGAGATGCTGCCCCTCTGGGCACTAGGATTGTGAGCGGCTTTATTGGTGAGTGCTTGTGGCCAGAAACCAGATGTGTGCCTGAACACAGGGAGGCCTGTAGGTCAAGAATAAAGATTCAGGGAAACCCAGGAAGACTGGTGTGACCTAGTGCAGGGGAGGGCAGAGCCCGTGGCAGCCATCCCACCAGGAGCGCCACGCAGGCGCCGCTCTCTTAGATCAAGAAATGCATTTCCATGTTGGCAGTGAAGGTGTCTTTATTCTACAGCCTCTCTGCCCAAGGAACCACCTCCCATCATTATCGTTCCATACAGTTGTTTTGGGGCGCTATCTCTCCTTGTGAATGGTGTAGAAGACCTGATTATTTCAGGGGAGGCTTTGTGTATTTTCTGGATACACTCCACCCTCTGATAACACCGTTATTCTTGGCCTGTGAACATTGTGTACATTCCAAAGCCTTCCTATCTGCGTGCCTCCCCTTTATCGGCCAGTATTCCAATCCAAGGCTCCAGCAGTGGGCCCCAGATCAGCCTGGAAGGGGTTCTGAGGTCCAGTAGATCCGCCTCTCTATTTCCAAGGGTCTTGTCCAAGGAGTCCCTGGCTCTTGGTTCCGGCAGTGTCGGTGGGATCCTTCCTACCAGTTCCCGCCAATGGGAGTCTGCCCTTGGCTCCAGGTCTTGCACTCTGCATCCACGGCTGTCTCAGTCATTAGTCAAGCTTCACGGTATGCGAGGCGTTGCTTTCACAATTTTATCTGCCCTTCCGATCTCCTCCTCATTTTTGGAATGCCAAAACAACATCTGTATTTCCTGCTCAGTAGTGATTGGCAGCCACGTTTCAGGCAAATGTGTGCAAGAGAAAACACTTGGCAGGCCCGGTCTGGTCAATGGCATGTGTGGAGTGGGACGGCAGAGTGGAGCTGGAGGCTTGATGGATCCAGGACAAAGCAGGGAGGCCTGAGCTTGAGGAATCTGTCGTGGCTGAGCAGGGAAAGGGCAGATTTCAGTTTGAATCCAAATGGTCAACAAAGATGTCGGCTTGGTAGTACGGGCTTAGGTTCCCGTTCCAGGGGAGAGCTGCAGGCTGGTCCAGTGGCTGTCAGCCTCCTGGGCACAGCCAAGAGTGCCCAAAGGCCAGCCCTGGCCAAAGAGCAGGAGACCCTAAGCTGAGCTGAGCATTTCACCTCAGGAGCTTCCCCTGAGCAAGGACAGTAGAGGAGGGAGAGAGAAAAGAGAGGGAGGGAGGAGAGGAGGGAGGGAAGGAAAGGGAGAAGAGAGAGAAGGAGGGAGGGAAGGACAGGAGAGGAGGGAGTAGGAGAAAAGGGAGGGAGGAAGGAGTCAGGAGAAATAAAGACAGAGATTGAAAAATAAATGGAGTTAACTGATAGCCCTGAGATTTCCAAGGGCTTCTGATCCACTGGTTGAGTACTGAGCCTGATGTGGTTTTCAAACAAGTGTCCTTGGATCCTTTGGGTTGGTGACCTTATCCTTCCCAGTTTTTCTATGTGGTTTTCAGTAAACCCTCCCCCATGCCTCACAGGGAGGAGCCACTGTTGGTTCCTGGGCCTGGGCACCACTCATCCTGCCCGCCTGTGCTTCACCCATGCTCCTAGTGGCCCAAGCCTCCTTTCACAATCCTCTTTTGGGGGAGGGAAAGATGTGGTCTCATCAACATAGAGAGCACCCAGGGAACTGGGTGCCACTTCCAGTTAGTGGCGTGATACCTGAGGTACCACCAAGAGGGTCTGGGCTCTTACAACTGACCCATGTCAGATGGACGAGTCATTTGGCCGTCCTCAAAAAGAGCCTCTTTTCGCACGGCTGCTTTTGCCTAAGTTATCCCTGGAGACCTCCCATGGGCTGCCTGGGTCACTGGGCATCCTTTCATTGTCCTCCTCCTGACACCACATGGTCATAAGCACATCTCCCTCAAAGGCCACCAAAGGGAGCCCTGGCTCCTCACCCCAAGGGGGCCCACCAGAAAGATGGTGGGCAGCAGCAACCCATGAACCAGACAAGGGAACCAAACCCAGGAGTGAGAGGAGGCCAGGGGACTGTCACCTGCCTGGCTTTGGGAATCCTGGAGGCTGGGGGCAGGGGCTCCGTCCAGCTCCCAGCTGTGGTCATTTCTATCATGTTTTGTTCAGGGACGTCCTGAGCTGACACCTACGGCCATAATGGCAGGAAAGCTGCTGGCACGGCGTCTGTTCGGTCAATCCACGGAGCTCATGGATTACGACAATGTGAGTGTTCTCTTGTGAGACATCAAGCTGGGTACTTGGCATGGTTCTAGAGCCCCTGTGGATCTAAAGACATGTGTCTGTGTGTAGGTGTGTGTGTTTGTGAGTGGGTGTGTGTATGTATCTGTAAGTGGGTGTGTGTCTGTGAGTGAGTGTGTCTCTCTGTCTATGAGTGGGGTGTGTGTCTGTGTGTCTGTGAGTGGGTGTGTGTATCTGTGTACCTGTGGCCTGGGCTGGCCTGTAGTGCAGGTCCATCAGCCAAGGTGATGTGTCAATGCTGGACGCTTGCCTGTTGCACCTGCTTCTCCCCAGCCTATAATAATGCTTGCCTTTGTTATGTCTTCAGGTGGCTACAACAGTCTTTACTCCCCTGGAATATGGTTGTGTGGGATTGTCGGAGGAGGAGGCAGAGAGACGCTACGGACAAGACAACATCGAGGTACAGGACCCCACAGCAGTCACAAGGGGATGTGCAGGGCACAAGGCAGAGGGAGGTGGTGATGCAGGGTAGGTGTGGGGTGGAGCAAGCCCACCCTGGGGCGTGGCTCTCTTGCCATGGCCAGATGTGGGGGTGTGGGCATTAGGAGCTAAGGAGAGCAACATCAGGTCATGATGGGACCAAGCTGACTTTTTTCATCTGGCTCAGAGAAAGGCCATTTGTCATTGGGCTTTTGCGTGGTTCTGGGGTCCAGGGGAGCATCAGCTGCTTCTCATTTAAGGACTTGTGGAATGGGCAGACTTAAACTGCCTCTGAGCACAGTCATCATAACATTCCCAGGGCCCTCCCCAGAGCCCCACGTGCTCAGCCCGTGGGAGGATGCCTGCCCAGAAAGACCTGGCGCTCTGCCATGACCCACCCTGCCACTTAGCAGCCTGGACAGGGAGATGGTGAGGGAGAACAAGTCTGGATGGCTTTAACAGTAAGGGGCCTGTTTGGGGAGGCGGACTTCGAACCTCCCCTGAGTGCCTCATGTCCTTAAAGACTGGGGTCCCTGAAGGCTTCTGATTCATCATGGGACTGCCTAAACATCGTTTGAGGGGATCCTTCCCTTTCTCGTCCCTGGGTTCTCCTTCCTGCCATGAGCTCCTCTGCCATCTCCTGCCCATGGCCCCAGTGCCAACCTTCTCAAAGCCCTTAGGCCTGTCCGCCACATTAGCAGTCAAGCCTGCTGCTTAGATCTTGAGACCTGCCTTGACCAACTTGGCTGACCCAGGCTTCCCCTTTCCAGCACAGACTTTTTCTTCCAGTCTGAAGACCTCTTAAGGCCAGGATCTCCCTGTTTCCCAAGCCAGGATTTCACTCTTTTCCAAGGCTGGGATCTCCCCATCACCCAAGGCCAGGGATCTCCCCATCACCCAAGGCTGGGAATCTTACTATCTCCCGAGGTCAAGGATCTCACTCTGTCCCAAGACCAGGGATCTCCCTGTCTCCCAAGGCTGGGATCTCCCTCTCTTCCGAGGCAGCCTTTCTCCTCTTGGAGACCTCTCCATTAGGAGTACATTATTCCTGAGGCTCAGCCCAAATCTGTCTCTCTGCTCCTCTCCTCCTTGTTCCTCGTTCTGCCCCAGGACCAAATCGTCCAAGTTCAATCCCTCTTTCACATGACAACCCTTCAGATCCTAGAGTCCAGCCTTCATGGCCACCTAAGTCTTCTGTCTAGGCCAGATGGCTCCAGTTTCTTCAGTCAATCCCTGGTCACCCTCCTGGCCTTCTCCAGATTAGCCAGGCTCTAGGCCTCTCCTGCCCTGGCAGTCAGCTTAGTGCCTCCCTTAGAACAGCGATAGACAATCATATCCCACTAGTGACTCAGTCGGCATGCATTCCACTCAGACCTCCATATCTTTTTCTCCCTGCCTCCCCAGTCTTGTCCAAGAGAAGTTGATTTTTTTTGCCTAAGTGTAAGGTTTTACATTTATCACCATCAAATCTCCTCCATGTGTGTAGGGGCCTGGGCAGGACTTCCCCAATTTCGCTACCAACTCCAAGAACAAGTCTCAGATTCACTTTCTGTTTCTAGCAAAGGATTTTCTAAAAAAAAAAAAAAAAAAAAAAAAAAGCTTGGATTTCTCCCTTCAGAAGCTTCCACTACCACTGCAGATCTCCTTCCCACTTCATTTGGCTTTGATGGGAGCAGACCTTAAAAAGACTCTGGCCCCCTCCTTCATCTTCCAGAGAAGGTGCCAGAGGCCCCTAGAAGTCACAGCAGTCTATGGTTACACTGGTCGTATGGGGCTGAATGCACCCCAGGGTCCCCTTAGATGCCACATGAACACGTCTGGAGGCATGTCCTCCAGGAAGCTAGGCATGTTTCCAGAGTTCCAGGTGCTCCAAACCACTGGAATCAGGGCTACTCCATCTTTAACTGCTGCCAGTGGAGAAGGACCTTGGGGTTTACAGGCTCTCTGTGGGGTCTACTGGAACTGTCTGCAGTCTGCCTGTCCAGTCCAGGTCTTCGGGACCTCCACAGATGGGAAGCTTACTCCCTTTACCCCATCTGGCCTTCCTTTTGTGGCCTTTCAGCCCTGCCCCTTCTTTGTCAAGGGCTGTCCTGAATCTGTAGCCTAGCTGCACCCCAGGCATCGTGTCTTTTCATGAAGTTCCTGTATTTCCTGCTATCTGGTTCTGAGCTCCTGCAGGGCACTCAATTCATTTCTGCCTCTCTCCCTAGCTTGCGCATGGGGTTTCTGTGAGGATTTGAGTAAGATCCCATGTGCTGAGAATTCTTCAGACTGACAAGCGCTCTTGTTCTCGACTGGCATGGGTATTCCCGACCAGATGAGGGGACAGTGTGGGCAGATACTGGGTCATTGCCCCTTGCCCCTTGCCATCTGGCAGCAGATTCAGAAAGGAGACTTTGTGCCAGGGCTCCCACAGCGGAAAGTCTGGGCCAAAACAAGTCTTGGCATCGTCCGCTCCATAGGCTTCCTCCCTTCGTGGGTCCCTTTCATCCCCCCCACCACATTGACGTGCCGTAGTCCTGACAGCTGGGGCTCCCTTGTGGCGGGCTGGTTTGCCGACCCTCTTTGATGGTGCCGTGCGTCTCAGGCCACATTTGGGAATGTTGATTTGTGTTCCATAATGGGGAGCAGCCAAACAGGCTTTGTTTATTTTTCTTTCTGGACTGTTTGAGTCAGAACCATGTTCTCTGAAGCTCTATTAATTGCTAATAGCTGCACAACACATGTGAAAATCCAGCTCATTTGTTACCCTGTCGGGCCTCAGAAGAGTCTACACCCTCCCCATAGGTGTGGATGGCTTTTGTGCCCTCCTCCCCATCTTCGGCAGAACTCCAGCCCAGCTTTCTGAGGGCTTCCTGGGGAGGGAGATGTCGGAGGTGAGATTGGAGTGGGCAGACAGCCACAGGGGCAGTGCTCAGCTCTTCGTCTCCTCCTTTGCACCCCAGAAGTTCCCTGTGAACTGGCCCTAGACATTCCATATGGCTCCAAGATGCCCTTCCCATGCACACACACAGACACACAAACATAGAGACAGACACACACATACACAGATACACACACACAGACACAGACACACACCCAGGGCCTTACAAACGGGGGCTTCTTCCATAACTATGCTTTCCTGAGCCCACCTGACATGGATGGGTCAGTGCTCTCTCTTGAAGACAGGCATGCTACCTTTGGTGGCTCCGGCAGGAGGTGGACAACATGGGCATCCCTAGCTGAGAGAGATGGCTGGGGCTCCTGTGCAGCCGGGGAGCCTTTGGAATACCTGAAAACAGGGAAGGGAAGGAGACTCTGGCTGGTTCTCCCAAACCAGCCGAGCACCCACCCTTGGACTGGCCAAACTACTAAGGCTGCGCCAGGGGGGACTTGCTGAGTGAGTGAGTGAGTGCTTCAGTCTTTCTGAAAAGCCTGGTTTCATCAGTGTAGGCCCACCCTCTGCCAGCTCTTCCTCTGGGCCACACTCATCACCTTGCAGCCTGACCCAGCAAAGCCAGCCCTCAGATGACAGACACTTGCCTGGCACGCCCCCCACGCCGAGCCTGTCCTGGGAGTTTTTCCAGCTTGGTGGGACTTACCAGTGCTTGTTTTTTTCTGGCATGGCCTCGGAAAGCCCCCATCCCCTCCATGTTTCTAGGAGGTAAGAGAAGAGGCCTTGAGCGGAGGAAGAAGCGAGGCATCTATTCAGGAAAGCCCACGCTGAGGAGATGAAGCCGGCCAGCGGTGACCCCATCCTTTAAAAGGCAGATGGAGAATGAGGGATGTGAGCATTCTGGGCTAAACCCAGCACAGCAGTGAGGAGCCAGCCCATCGTGGGAAGCCATGGGGGCAGCGACCACTTTGGCCAAGAACGCAATTGTGAATTTACATCCAGCCCTCATCTGCCGCTCCAGTTCTCCAGGGATTCTCATGTTCAGAATAAAAAATATTTTTTAGAAAGAGAAGAGGATGAGGCCCACAGTAGCATGTTCCTCGATTTGGGGAAGGCAAACATCAGAGAGGATTGGTGGGTCCCACAGCCTAGGCTTTGTTGAGGAAGTCAGAGTAAAAGGGACCTTTTCAGGTCTACTGAAGTGGGGGAGGCCACTGGACACAGGTTGGGGTGGGAGGCATGCCCAGACAGTGGTAATACTGTAATAGAGGATGAATGGAGACTCATGGGAATGCGCTATATCCCAGGGAGCTTGGGAAAAGCCACCAGACGGAGGCAGGGCAGATTTCACGTCTTCCAAAAAGGGAAGAATTTACCCAGGTGGACCCATGAGCCTGACTTGGTCTGCTGACGTCATCCTTATAAGCTTGGTCAACGGGGTGATCACTCAGCATCCTGAGAACCAGCCCAGCCTCAGCAAACCTGGAGAATGCCGGCTTCCCTGGTGCCCGAGCTCTGGACGGGGGTGCTGGAGGCCGGCTCAGGATCCGTCCACAGGGCGTCGTGTGGAGTCTGCTCAGCCCTGTGGAGCGAGAGTAACAGGAGCCCAGGGGAGGCCGTCCGAGCTTGGTGGACACCGTTGGCTGCAGGAGCAGACACTGGTGCCAGCCTTTGGCGTCACTCTCAGCCCTGCCCCCCTCCCTAGCCTGTCCCCTTTCATCTTCCCAGCATGCTGTGTTCTTCCTCCCACACACTCTTCTGTCCAGCCATCCGGGCCTTGCTGCTGTTCCTCCCATGTAACATCTCCCACCTCCTTGCCCTTGCACTGCCTGGTCCCCATGCCTGACATACTCCTCTTCCTCACCTCCACTTCTTAGACTGTATCCCTTATTTCCCTAAGACTTGGCTCAAATAAAGCTTCTACGCAGAACTTTTCTAGGAGCTCCTTTCCCATCCCACCAATGTTGCCTTGTAGCTTTGTCCCTAGACGTGTGCATTGGGACATGACTTCCTGAAGGCCAGCGCTGACTCACTCTGTGTCCCCAAAGCCTCGGGGTTCATCTCCCTCTGTTTCAGATTTTAATGATGTGTAAAGGCTTCTGCCAGGCACCATCTCTACAGATCACTCTGCCAGGCACCACGGTTTACAAAGCTTGGATAAGAGAGCAGCATCGCTACACTTGCTAAAATATTTTATGCATTTCAAATAGTGTCATAATGTCTGTTTGGCTCCTCAAACTCCTCCCAGTTTCCCATGTGACTCTGATGGAGGTGACAGCCTGCCTGCTACTTAGTGGATGATCTTTCATCCATCCCCATTAAGAACCTCTTGGGTACCACATGCCCCCCGAGGTGCTGGAGCCCTTGCCCTCCAAGAGAGGGCTACCTATTGAGTGAGGCACCATGGACCTATAGGAGCCCAGACTACAAGCAGGAAAACTGCAGATAGCTGCAGATGCCCCTGAACATGGTAGTGGCCTACCAAGTCTTGGAGGGTCCTGGGGGCAGAGTTAGGCCCTACCTTGGAGGGTTTGGGGCAGGGGCTGTTGTGAATCCAGGGGCCATGGCCCCTTGCCCTACCCTGAGCTGATAGCAGTGGCCATTGTTGTGATGGCCTCAGGTGACCACGGGCTACCTCCTCACAGCTGGATCAGAGCAGGTGGCTCTGGCGGCCCTGCTGATGCAGATGCTCCAGAAGCTTGAGCTGGGTGACCCAAAGTGTTCACAAGAGGGGTGCCACATTAGGACCATTCTTTAACAATAACCTTTTTTTAATTCAGGTTTATCATGCATATTATAAGCCTCTGGAATTTACTGTGACTGAAAGAGACTCCTCTCAGTGTTACATCAAAGTGAGTATTTGGCATAATGGATAATGTCTGTGTCTATGAAACGCTTCCTCATCAATCCTACAAGAGGAGGAGGACAAGTTCCCCTGCCTGTTTGGTTAGAGAGACAGTGACTTAATCAGGGTCCTGCTGCTCCTGTCCAGTCCTGTATCACTTACAGCTCCAGGAGCCAGTGCAGAGTTTGGGTTTGGGTGAATGAGTTTGGTCTGAAATGATCAGGACAGGGAATTCTCCCAGCTTAACCCTGGTCCTCCCCATTGTCTGCCCTCACTCTTCACTGTTCAATGTTGCCAGCAAGTGGAAAGAAGAAAGATGTCCATGCTCAGGCCTGGGTCTGCCCAACTCCCCCCACCCCCATCCTGGGCTTCCTTCCATTCCTGTGGGATCGGTAACACCATCATAGTTCGTTCTTGAGCCCTACTGGACTCCCGAGAGGACAGACCCTTGGTGCGTCATTGATGGCGGGTGGGCCAGAAGGTACAGCTGCCTCTGGGCTGGCCTCATGGGGGTGGATTGTTTTCAGATGGTGTGCTTTCGAGAGAGAGACCGGCGGATTCTTGGCCTTCACTTCCTCGGCCCCAACGCAGGCGAAGTTATTCAAGGATTTGCTCTTGGGATAAAGTAAGTACAAAAGAATGTCTTCAGTTTATAAAGTTCTCCTCCTAAATTATTCTGAGATTATAGAGCATAGCTGCTTAATTTTGGCAACACTACAGTTGAAAAGACTCCATGTTTTATGTCACTTTTATGTAGTATTATATGTATTTTCAACCAAAATACTTCAGGTCTTTATTAAGATACCACAGATTTAGTTTGAGAAGATCCCAGCTTTCTTCTGCAGCCAAATGTTATTCAACCTCCCAAAAAGTCCTTTCGAGTGCCCCCCTACCTTCTGGCTGCCTTGGGGGCCTCCCCGGAAGAGGCACATCTTACCCTCAGGCCTTCCGAGGTATTGTCAACCTACCTGACTTCAGGCAGGGAGAATTGTAATGTTACTGAAAAGGGAATTCGACCCAGCCAACCTCAGCTAGTAAGAGCACGCCTACTGTGCGCAAGGTGCACACACCTTTGGGAGGAAGGAAGCTGCTCTGGGACCATGGCTCTGAGCTCCCTTTGGGCAAACAGGCCCCAAAAGGCCCCATTTCTGTTTTCTGCCATACGGGGTGCGTCATCCACTCTTCCACTCTGGTGCTTGGGGTCCCAGTGAGGAGGGTGGCTCTTCCTCCTGTGGAGCATAAGGAAGAATCTCTCTGCTGCTCCATCTGGATCCACCATGCTGCAGAGAGCGAGAGAGTTTAGGTTGTCCCCAGAGACATATGGGAAATCCCCTCCACCTCCTTGCCTTGGGAGACAGCTCAGCACCGAGTGGGCAGCTTGTTGGCTGGTAGAGAGGCCTTGGGGATGTGATTAAAATCGGAAGTATTACCATCAGATGCATGGCTGACATTTTTCAAAATGTGCCCAATCACAGAAATCTCTGGCTCTTATTCAAAATGGACACTCTCCAGGCCTGTTCTGGCTGGCCAGGCTCTTCTTTGTCAGATAGGAGGTCCTGGCTGTCAGTGGCTCAGTGTGTTTGTGGCAGCCTTGGTGTTAGCCTAGAGTCTGTTCAGCTCTTCCCAACTCCAGGGATCTGCCAGCATCAGCCTCCCCTGGACATGTGCCACCACATGCAGTGGTGAAGTACAGAAGCAAGGAGATCACAGGTAGACTCTGGCATTTATTTCCCACAATTCAGACAAACCTGCCCCAGTCTTTAATCAGGTCTTAAGGAACTGGGGTGAGATCCATGATGGGATGAGTACCAGTGAGCCTGGGTCCCAAGGAGGACTCCCCTCTGCCCTGGAGCTGCCACAGGAAGCATTGCACCATGTGGGCAGGGGGAGGCCACCAGACTGGCCAAATGCATCACCCTTCCTTGGCCTTCCTAGATCCTATCCTGCCCTGGGATTGTGTCCTATCCAATCCTTATCCGAGAGAGTAATCCAACAGAGGGCATTGCCCAAAGGGCACCAGTTGCTCCAGCATACCAACACCAGGTCATTCTGTGGCCGTTACTGGATCTTTCTTCCATGAGTGACTGGTGTAAATGAGAAGCAGAAAGGAGATTAGAAGTCTCCAGACATGGCAGGGGGGCAGGGGGCCAGCGCTCCAGAATACTTGATTGAAGTGGACCTTGAGATCACATATTTTCAACATGTGTTTGTAGTCCATTAATTGCCGGGGGTTCAGATTCTAGAACGGCATTTTGTACGATGTTATTGTTTTGAAGTTGTGTCCAAAATAACCACTGGGAGGAGAGAGCCAGGCTGCCTTGCACGTGTGCTCAGGAGCCCAGGTGAGGTTTTCTCCCCAGGCAAGAGCCTGATCTCCATGCAGTGGCCCCAGCCCAGCTACTTCTGGGCCTCTTCCCATGTAGGATCCTGGGAAACACGTCGTGTGTGGTGGCATGTGCCTAGGAGAGGCCAACGCTGGCGCATTCCCGGCATTGGAGAGATTTGAGTGGCGGGAGGGCTAATACTGAGGCTGCCACAAACATGCTGAGCCCCTGAGAGCCAGGGCCTCCAGACTGACAAAGAAAGGTTCAACCAGCAGAGGCTGGAGATGCAGAAAAAGCCCAGATTTCTGGAGACCCAGGGAGGTGACGTATATTTATGAGGCACTTGGCTAAGAAATTTAGAAATAGCATTTGGTTTGATCCAGAAAACTAGAAGGAAGAGTTCACTGTTGCCCAGATGCATTGTATTCTCCCTCCAGTTCCTTAAGACCTGCTTAATGAGCCCTCACTGCAGCAGGCTTGTTCCAATTGTGGGAAACAAATATTTGTTTCTGAAGAATACTCCTGCTAGCCAGGGGTCTGCCCGCACTGTCCCAGCTTCCATATTTCAGGGATCTTCCCTTCCTCAGGACCTGTGCCTGGCCATGGGGAGCTGCGTGCTGCTGGGCAGTTTTCTTAGTACTTTAGAAAGAGGTGTAGAGAACATAGTGCTCCGTCAGTTAATAAATGCTCACCCCATGTGCCCAGCATGGTGCTAGGTATGCACATGGAACAGAATGACCCCTGCCCCTGAAGGTCTCACAGTCCAATGAGGGAAATCTCCCCAGGTAGATGCAGGGGTGGCAAGCACCCTGACTGACCATTAGCCTCCCCCAACACGGGCCTGAATCCAAGAAGATGAAGTCTACTGGGGATGAATGGGAGGACACAGAGCTCCCAACTGGGTGAGGCCTGGTTCTGCTCTGATACCCCAGGGTCATTGTTGCCTGTGTGCCAGCAGAGTCAGTGGGGTGATGCAGGCATGACCTCAGACTATCCTAGGAAGGACTTAGGATGTGACAGTCCCACCTCCTTCCGTCACACAGTTCTGGGCGCGTAGTCTGAGGAGCTGGGCAGTGTCTGGAAGGGATGGCTGGGCTGGATGTGCCCGTGCTCCCTGGGGACAGGTGAAGAAGCAGAAGCTCAGCCCAAGGGCAGAGATATGGTCCCTGGAGCCACAGATCTGCAGGATCTCTATGGACCCCCTAGAACTCCTCCACAACCAGGAACACCAGGGAGGATTGCAGACACAGATGTAGACTTGACAGAACAAAGGAAAGGAATGACTCAGTAAAGCAGGTCCCCCAAAAACACCCGAGGGGGGAGGGGAAGAACTGAGGACCAGGGCCCACCCAGGACCCTGAGAGCCCTCCCAGAGTGGACAGGGCTGCTTCAAGAGCTGGCAACTTCCCTCTCCTCTAGGGTCTTTCTGCTATAGACGGGAACCTTCTCTGGGCGCAGTTGGACTCAGTTGTGTGAGGGAAGGAAAAGGCAGGAAGGGGTCCCCAGATAGCAAGCAGGGAGGTGTGGAGATGGCTCACCCAGTGACTCCAGTAGTGGAAGTGAGGAGGACGCTTGAGGGCACCATCCTGACCTGCAGGGTGCCATGCTTTTTGTCGTTACCTTTGCTGGCCTTAAAAGGAGAGGCTCTCTCCTAAAGTGACCCCATGATGGAAAGACAAAAGACAGCCAGGAGATGCTGGTTGGATGTCCGTGTGAGCCTGGGGGGCCCTGAAGTGTGAGTCCAGCCATCCTAGCTCCCAATGGCCCAGGGTGGGCAGCGGGATGGGGGGGAGGGGGAAGTAGAGCACCACGGATTTGGAGAAGGCCCTTCACCCTCATACCCCGTTTCCTCCTCCATAAAATGGGAGCAGATTTGACATCTCTGACATCCCTGGGGATCCACATCGAGGGTCCTATGAAGTCGTCTCTGCCAGTGAAAATGCAGTCCTCAGGAGTAATGAGATGGGCAGGGGAGAAAGCCCAGAGGGGGTCCAGGAACAGAGGCCAGAGTGCCCGTGCTTGGGACACAGGCCAGCAGAGGCCATGGGGAAGTGTGGACAGACTCAGGCAGAGGCCAGTCAGGAGGAGTGACCCAGAAAACAGTGGACAGCCGGGGCCCGGCAGGAGCTCCAGGGAGGGCAGGACCATGATGGCAGAGAGAGGGGCGTCAGACGGGGTAGAGGCTGTGGGCAGGGAGGGAGCAGGAGCGAGGGACGTAACAGCAGATGGAGGAGTAAAATGGGCTGATGGACGAGGAGGCCAGCGAGGGCAAGGGACAGATGTTGGTGGTCAGGAAGATCTGAGTGTGTCTCTTGGCTTTGGGGAGGACCCAGGAAACAGGACGAAAGGAAAGAGGAAAAGGAGAAGTGAATGTCATGGAACATCCAGGAACCGGGCTTGGCATGGACACGTGGGGGCCCCAGAGAGGAGAGAAGAGCAGGGGTCTCCACCTGGGGGGGGTCTCCATCACTCCAGTCCAGTCAGATACAAGACCCTTCTCCAAGAGAAAGGAGGATGGCGGGGTCCTCGGGAACCCGAGGAGAGAGAAGGTTCTGGGGAAGGGGAGAGGCAGGTCAAGCACAAGGAAAGAGGAATCTGTGATGGGCCCAGGCCATGTTGCTCTGTGGCTGATGGGCAGCACTGCCCCTGAGGCCCCTGAGGCCTCACAGGTAACAGAGCTGTTTCAGGACCCCATGGTGCCCAGTGCCTGCAGGGCCCCCAGAAGGAGAGGCTGTTGCACTGCTGGCCTTGCCCCCGATCCAGTCCTGCGGCCTGGGTCTGCCCTGCCCCCCAAATCCTGCTCTACCTTTTTCTAGATGTGGGGCCACATATCTCCAGATGAAAAAGACAGTGGGCATTCACCCAACCAGCGCCGAGGAGGTGACCAAGCTGTGGATCTCCAAGCGCTCGGGCTTGCCCGCAACCGTCACGAGCTGCTGAGGTTAAGTGCCCATCCCTGGATGAGCCCAGAGCACCCAGCACCCCTCTCTGTCAGCACTGCCACAGCTTCCTCCGTCTCTGAGCCTTACTCCTTTCAGCACCTGTGATTTCACTCAAACCCATCATGCTCCCCAGAATCCGCGCCCAGATGTGCCTGTGGAGTCTGCTGCCCAGAGGTGAGTCAGGGGATGGTTTGGACCTCTGGTGAGGGCAGACAGGCTGGAAGGAAGGTGTGAGGGCAGGGCTGGGTCACCCAGAGAGGACAGAGGGCAAGGGGGTGGGGTCAGGGCTCTCAGTTGTTTGTCACCAGTGTTCTCTCTGAGGATCTCAGGGCTGGCCCTCACCTCCCTCCCTCCCCACCGCCCCACAGGGAGGCATAGAGACCTCCAAGCCTCCAACCAGTGACCCCCTAAGCCACCGAGCTATGCTCTCCCTTTCCCCCAGGGTATCACAGCCTGGCCAAGGGTCTTCATGAGCTGCCATGACCAAATGGCATCCCTTCGTGAAGCCTGGTTTGGGGCATTCTTAGGCAACTCCAGGCCCAGGCTCAAAGCCTTTCTAGCTTGACAGGAGCTGTGAGTGTCAGGAGCCCCACCTCCTCACTCCAGCCTCCCACCCCTGACTCCCTGGCACCAGGCCTCAGGGGCAGCTGACTCCAGGCTCGGACTAAGCAGTGGGTCCACAGGGACCCTCGGACGGTATTTTTGTTCAGGGCTTAGAAGGCAGAGAGCAGACTCTCCACTAGGGTACAGTTTCATCAGGAGACATTTAGAATTTGGGGAATCAGTATTAAAAATGAGACCATCCCAGTGCAGAATGACAGGTTCAGCTCCAGCCATCTGTGAGGCTTTGCCACCAGCTGGTCTCCAGATTGTCCAGGAGGGGGAGATGCTGCCTTACTCCTGGCATGGCCGGGGCTGGCTTGATCTCTGGGCCTGGGCTGGTGGTTGAGTGAGCTCATGGATGGGGAAGAGGCAAGACCAGAGGAGACCCTCCATGCACCTCCCACCCCTGGCCCCGGTCGTGATTGCCCAGGCCCTCCCCCTTCTTTCACGGACCAGCTGGGTCTGCCATCCAAGGTGATGGATTTGGTAGATTCGTTAGGTCTTGTTTGACTTCAGCAAAGCTTTTCTCAGCGAGCCTAGTCCTCTACAGGATTAACTCTTGAGAAGTAGAAAGAGACCAGGGCCAAGGGCCCCCTGAGGTCTGTCCTTGGGGTCTCCATGGGCACAGAGAGGGAGTTAGACTAGGCAGCTGCAAGACCTCTTCTGGCCTCTTCCCCTCTGCCCCCATGCCTAGCACAGTGCTTGGTGAGAGACGGATGGATCTGTCTAGGAGCCATTATCTTTAAGGAACCTGAGCCACTTCTTAGACCATGAGTCTAGGACCAGAATTCCCTTGCCCGAGCTCTGTCTCCCTGCTGGGACTGAAAGCCTCGAGTGCCTGTCCTTTATGCAATGTGAATTTTTGGTTAGGGTGCCACCCCCTCCTCTCCCTCCTCCTCCTGCTCTTCACTGGCTTCCCAGAGAGGAGGCATGTCACTGCAAGGGGAGCAAGCTGTGGGTGCCTTTAGACAAGAACAGAATTCCTCAGGAAATGCAGGGTTTGGTGTGTGTGTGTCCCAGCCTCTGGTAGATAAGATTCTGCCCTCAGATCCTGTCGACGGAGCTGCCTGCCAGGGAAGCGGATTGCGTTAGGAAGGAACCCAAGGCTGCCTGGAAGGCTGCCTGCTTGCTGCTGCTCCCTGCGTGAAAATGCTTGGGAAAGGGGGTCCCGTGGCCTCCCTTTCCCACCCACCACTGCCGCCAGCCCCCATCCAAGGGCTCATATCGCCTTTGATACAGAAAAACAGAGGACATCCTGAGGAAACAACATCAGAGTGTTCAGCGTAACACAAATGGTCTGTCGAGGGCCTTGGGAAAAAAGAAGCCAGACTGAAAATAAAATTTTATTCTTTTGCAGTGTTTTTCCAACCCTGAAACGTCCCCTGTTGCCCAGCCTACCTGCATCCATGATGGCGGTGGGAACGGAAGTGGGACCTTTGTTTTGGTGGCAGAGATGTTGGCCAAGTGGACAGCAGGCAACCACCTCCCTCTGGGCAGGCCAGCCCTCCCAGGGCCTCCTCTGCTTCTGTGCTTGTCCTCTAGACCCAGGCTCTCATAGGCATAGGGCCTGAGTGACAGGGTATGGGGCCTGAGGTTGGTGTGCCAGGGGTAGGCCTCCTCTCAGCACCAGGCCAGGCCAAGGATCTGCTGCTTAACAGGGTCTTGAAGGCTCTGTTCTCCTTAAGAGCTATTTGTTGGTGATAATCTCAACACATTCCTGCCCAGAATTATGGTTGTCTCTTAGTCACAGACTGAATCCGGTGCTCATTTAGCCAAAGACGTTTTCTCTGATCAAAGGAAGGAAGGCAGGGAATCTTCTTCCCCTTTGTCTGTCTGCCCTGCTAGCTTCCTGACAGATTGCTGTGTGCTGTGTGCTGTGTGCTCTTCCAGGGGTGGCCCTTAGCTAGGGAACTACCTGCCCATCACGGGACAGACCCCCCCCCCCCAGCCCTCATTTGTGTCCAAATGCCAGAACATGATGACTTGTATGGAAACCCACCCTATGGGCTGTGCAAGGCTGAGCTCCCCTGGCATTTCTTGTGTGTATGAGAGAGAGAATCGAAATTAGCTAATAAATAAAGAAGATATTTTCTTCTCCACTGTGGCTGTTTCTGGAATATTCAAGATCCACAGCTCAGAACAGCACCCATCAAGGGGGGAGTTAGCCCGGGGTCCAAGGGGGTGGGGCAGCAGAGGGGCAGGCATGGTGGAGAGTGACCTGTATCCCACAAGCAGCTCCTGCCTCTGATCAGGGGTCTGCCTGCAAACTGATGTGATTCTGAGGGGTCTGGAATGGAGGCCTTTGACCAAGCGTGTGCACGAGGTCTCCATCCATCTGGCCCAGAAGACAGAGAGTCTGGCTCTGCTAGCCCATGGGCTCTGGGCTTGGGCCTTGGACACTGGTAAAAGCCACCCTTAAGTATCCACAAATCAGAACTGTGACCAGGCCAGACATTGCAGCCAGTGGGTCCCTAGTGAGAGGTGGGTGATGAGTCAGCCCTGGGCACTGCCCTGCCCTCCTGGATCCTGCCTGTCCTGTCTCCCTCTGGTCTTGGCCTCCCTTCATCCAGAAGTTGGACCCCCAAGGACTCCAGTCTGGTACATGCTCCCGGGTCTGGGCACCCCTACCGAATGCCACCCCCCTTCAGATCTGGGTCTAGGACAGGAGTTCCTGTTTGAGCTCCCACTGGCAGACCAGGAAGCCTTGTCGTGCCCGGATGAAGTCAGCAGCAGACCCGGGAAGCAGGGGGTGGGGAAAAAAAAAAGGTGAAACCACAGGCTTTGTTCCAAAGTAGCATGCAGAAGATTTGGTGTAATTATTTTAATTGGTATGAGTGTTGGAGTATTTCTCTCCACTCAATGTCAGGTACCTAATTATATTTCCATTGTGTGCTGAAGTCAATATTGTCAAGCTCTCCTCAGCGCTAATCCTCCACATTGAGGGTTGATGGGCCGAGGGAAATCCTCCCTTCAGCAGCTTGTTGTTGGGCCCGTCAGTCAGCTCTCCCTGGCAGCGGGGCCCAGCAGGGCCCAAAGAAAACAGCACTTAGGGCTCCCGAGACATGGATGGGACCCTACTTGTCAGGGAACAAAGGAGAGTTCTTTCCTCCCTAATGGGTATAATGAAACCCTTAAGACATGTCAATATAAAAGCCGGAGTAGGTAGTGCGCTCCCAGACTCAGGCTGATTCTCCAATTAAGATGCCAAGCTGATGGGGAGGCTAAGCCCGCTGTCCCACTCTCAAAAGTCAGATAATAAGATTATCATGTCTCATTTACCACATGGCTAAAAATACATCGGGTGCCAAAGGGTTGGGGAGGGAGAGAAGGCCTGCTTCCAACCACCCCCTCCCAGAGAATGCTGGCCGGCCTAGCCCTATCGGAGAAGCCAGAGGCTTTTCCTGGCTGTGGAGGCAAAAGCCTGCCTTCGGATTCCCACACTGGGACCCCAGGAAGCATCTGGTGGTGATGGAAGCCATCACCGGTGGCATAGGGAGCCCAGGGGACAAGTTCTGTTGGGCCTACCAGTCCTGTAGGGACAACCATCTATCAAAGCTCTGAAAGTAACTCTGGATTCTCTTCATTTCTGAGCAGAAAGTACAAGACTGGGGATCCAGGGATCTTTGCTCTTCTGGTCACAGCTGGGCAAGCAGTGCGGGTCCAACAGATGTTTCTGTGAGGTTCTGCCTTCCCCTGATCCATCCAGCAGATCACAGGTCATAGGTCCAGGACTGAAAGGGAACCCATCCTTTCCATATTTTACAAATGAGGAAACAGGCCCTGGGAGAGGAATCAGTTTGCCCACAGGTAACAAAAGACAGATGGGATTCGAATCTGGGACTCTTGCAGGTTTGAAGATGAGTAAGAACTAGGTGTTTCAGTCTGGATTCAAGAAGACACATAGTCCACCATCCTGAGGCCCGGAGGATAGGTTGTCAGTCCCTTAAGGGCAGGGACTTTCTTTGGCCTCAGTGGATACTCTTAGCAGAGTGCTTGGCACATAGTAGGTACTTCATAAACATTTATTGTTCGACTGAGACTTAAGGAATTACTTGGATCATGCGAGCGAAACATTTTTCCTGGGAATGGTGAGTCCTGTATTGTTTTTCTGTCAGCCTGCAGAGAATCACCCAGAAACAGGGCAGTCAGGTATTTGAGGCCAACTCGCTGTTAAATCCAGCTGTCTGCAGGGCCATGACAGTCATGTGCTGCAGCGTGTTGGGGAGTGTGTGTGTGTGTGTGTGTGTGTGTGTTTCCATCTGTTTCATACTGTACCGTAATGTGTATGTGTGTATCTGAGTATATCTGTGTATATGTGTGTGCATCTATGTATTTCTGTGGATATGTGTAAATACACACGTACATACATACAGGGCACCCCAAAAGTTTAATACCATCAAACCTTTTAAAATATACTCAGACTTTTGGGACACCCCATATATACCGGATTTGACCCACAAAAATTGGATTAGATTTCATTTGTAAGAGCTCATAACTCTCTGTTCTATACCATTGGTAGGGGACTTGTCCACCGCAAGGCATGGTCTTGTGCCCATTTTATAAATGAGGCAATGGACTCCTATGACTTGTCCAAGGTCGTACAGCTGGTTAGTGGTTAGACCCCAATTCTTCTATTTCCTCTCCATCCCATGATTTTACGGCCTAGCGTGAGCCACAGATAACAGAGACCGTGTCAGGCCGTGGCCAATACCTTAGGGATAGGACCTTTTTCAAGTGTCTATCAGTGATTTTTCCCTTGATTGATGGTAGGATGGCAAACTATGGGACACCATGAGCTCAAAAGAATCAGTATTAAAGATGACCCTCAGTGGGACAAAAGGATCCTCGATAGAGGTGGGGCTCAATAATCTGTGACCTCCAGATTGTAGCCCATCTTAGGGCACCTTGGGTGTCTCCTCTAAGCTCATCCCAGGGGCTCTTAAAGCCCGAGGCGCCTTCTCTGATTTCTGTGGCATCAGAAGGATATCAGAGGAGCAGGAGTGCATGTGCCAAGCTGTCCCTTATTCATCCTCACGGTCACTGCTTGACCAGCCCATCTTCCTGTTTCTATCAGACCTTTCCCAGTCCTCCGTGTTTCCTTTTCACCTCATGATTCTCATGTAGAGTGCCATGTTCTGCATCTTGTACCCCCGGTTAAATATTGCTACTGAAAAGATGGATGTTTATTTCTGGGAGAAACATAGAATCAATAAAGGAACTTTTCAGTTTCCTAAACTCGATTCAGCCGTTTTACTTTTTATTCTAGGCTTGACTTGCCAAGGTTGGTCTGTCAACAAGGATTGACTCTTGTGGGTCCAAATGTGCCTTATTTTTTAAAAGAAAATTCCTAGCAGAGCATGCCCTAGATTGTCTCTGGTCCCTGTGAATCGTGCACATTTACCCAGCATGGCTCCCACTTGGACCTGCAGAATCATTGCGTACCTAATCCCTAAACTCCCCCTCTGACCTTGGACAAGCTGGCTAACCACCCTTTTCCACCTCCCAGTTTGGGCTGTTGAATAAAAGGCCCCTATTGTATGTGTTAATTATATGTGAGGAATAGTGCTGAGCCTCCCAAAGGCTGATCCCGGCCTCAGGAACAGATGCCACCAGCAAGCTCATCCCAAGCTCGGCTCCAGGTGGAACAAGTGTCTCATCCCTGGAAGCCCAGAACAGGCCAGGAGGCTTCCTTCCAAAGCCTCGTTGCATCAGCCAGAAATCTGATGGGAAAAGTGGATTCCCCCTGCGGGGGAAGGAGAAGCAGTGGAGACGGGGTCATGTTTAGACAAGGTGCCTGCCTGGTTGCCAAGGGGGAGGACTGGGAGTCTGCAGCCTGTCAGAGCTGGCATCTTAGAGGAAAATGTGATCCCAGCCCAAAGGATTTGGTTTCAGCTGCACTGGCTTGGCTGTGTCAGGCAGTGAGTGGAGAAGCCTTACCTGAGACAGCCCCCAAGAACAGACCCTGGGCTCTGGGGCCCAGCCAGCAGTTTCAAAGGCTGCTTGGCTGTAGATATTCACCAGCCATCAAGACTTTAGCGATGCTCTAGAGGCCCATTCCCCCATTTTAGAGGGGGAAACTGAGGCTCTGACTGGGGGAAGGCTCAAGCCAGGCCCCATGTGGCAGAGAGAGAGAGCCCAGGGCCCTTTGTCCTTTCCATCACACCCCACTTTGGTGGATATGGATGCCCACCAACTGCCTGCCTTGGCTTGTCCCAAAGTGTAGGGGGCAGAGGGAGGGTGGAGCCTGGCCCAGACAGGACTTCTGGCCTTTGAAGGCCTCTTGGCCCTTGGGTAGCCTTGTAGCTCCAATGAGTCCCGGGCTTTTTCAAAGGCACCAAGGCTGTGAGCATGAGAGCAGGTGTGGGCAGCTTAAGGTGACTGTGGCTATAAGACGAGGAGTCACATCCAGGTTCAGTCACTTACTGGCTAGGTAACCTTTAGCTAGTCACTTAGCCTCCGTCTGCCTCGGTTTCCTCATTTACAAAACGGGAAAGATAATAGTACCTACCTCAGAGGGCAATTGTGAGGGGCAAGTGAGATAATATTTATGAAGTGCTTTACCTTCTGTCTGCCTCAGTTTCCTTGTCTGTAAAATGGGAATCACAATAGTACTTAGGGAGAGGATCCAGTGAGAATAACTGTAAAATAGTACTGTGTCCAGCACACAGTAGGTGCCATAGAAATGCCAACTTTCATCATCATCATTAAAGGAATGCATAAGTGAGTATGATTTGACTTTTAAGCTGAAACCACTTTTATTTTCTAAAAATTTTTAGAGATGCTTTTTGGTTTTTTACACCATAATCTTTTCCCACTGTCACCCCCACCACTGAAAAAGAAAAAACAATTAAGCAAAGCAGATGGACACAATGAATGTTTCCCACAGTGTATGCAGCATCCCACCTCCGTGGTCCCCCACCTCTCCCCTTGGAATGCATGTGTCTTATGTCTGTCATTTGGAGAGAACAGAAGCAAATTCCTTTTCCTGATTCCTTGATCAGGAAGAGGAGAAAAAGCTTCCTTTCTTCCCAGACAATGGCCCTGCCCCATGCCGGGCTGTGACCTACCTGCAGTCACCTGTGGGGTCTGTGTATTCCACAAATAAGTCACTGGTGTCCGTGATGAATCCTGCAGCAGTTACAGAGCCAAGGGCAGGAAGTTATTAAAGACCATCAGCCTTGGAGGGGAAGGAGAAGTGGCAGCCAAGCCCATAATGAGATCCCGAGCGGCTCTGCTCTTGGACGTCATGGGGCACACACAGGCTGGGCATGGGGGGCACAGGCCTCGAGGCCATTTTCCGGGCTTTCCCTATAAATTATTTCTGCCAGCCTGGGTGTTTTCTGGTCTCCATCTCCATCCAATCAACCCTTCATTTGTCCCTGCATGTCTGTCAGTTGGAGTGGAAAAATTCCCCCACACACCAGCTCTCCAGAATGTTCCTGGTAACCTACAATTAACCTCCCCCAATCACTCCATAATCTGGTATAATTGCATTTTTCAGAGATTGTGCAATGATGCTGAGAGGGAGAATGGCAGAACTCAGCATGTGTCTCTGAGACCTGGAGCTGTTTTGCTCTGAGCCTCAATGTTCCCATATCTAAAATGGGGGCAGCAACAGTTACTTCTTCTGGGAGGGATCTGGGGTACACGTGGCACAGCGGTCATGCCCATGACCTCTAGCCTGCCCATCTCTGGGCTGCCCTCTCCCTGACATCTCCCACATTCCTTTGTTCCATCCCCCTCTCCTCCATTATCCCACACCCTGTGACTCAGTTTATCCCCTGGCACCCCCTTAGTCTTCCATCTGCTGACCTTCAAGGCCCCAAAGGTTGGGGTCACATTCAATTCTCTCTTCTCCCTCCCTCCTCCCATTCTGTCTGTGGGCATGGGGTGGGGCTGGATAGTGGAGAAAGCATTGTTCTTGAAGGCAAGAAGACCTGGGTTCGAATTTTGCTGCAGACACTCAGTAGCTTTGTGACTATGGACACTTCACCCCAGGCCACTCCCGGGGATCCTCCAAGACCTTCCATTAAGAAGGGCTCTCAAGCCAGTCAGGCCTCATTCCTCTCCAGGCTGCTTCTCCCTGTCTCTGTTTCACTCTGTCTCCTTCTCTTCTCTGTCTCTCTTTGTCTCTGTCTTCTCCCTCTCTCCTTCTCTCTTTCTTTCTCTCTCTCTCTCTCTCTCTCTCTGCCTATCTCTCCCTACCCCATCCCTCCATCTCTGTGTCTGTTTCTCTCCATCTCTCTGTCTCTGTCTCTATCTCAGCCCCACCTCCAACTGGGTTACAAGTCAGAGGACCTGAGTTCAAATCCCCACTGGACCACTTACTAGCTGTGTGACCTAGGACATGTCACTTTCCTGCTCTGGACCTCAGGGTTCCCCTCCATAAAATGAATCTGTCCTCTGAGATCCGGGGGAAACGCTGTTGCCTTGACCCTTCTGCCCCAGACCCCCATTTGCCTGAGCGCACCTTGGAGGGAGCCCCCACCGCAGACTTTGAATAAGCCCCCATTTCTCAGGTGGGTATGTTCCCAGAGTTTACAAGAGCTCAGAACACACAAACAAGCCATCAGCAAACACCGGTAGACTGCCTTCTCTGTACCAGGCGTAATGGTGGGAGTCCTTAAGAGTGGAACAAGGATACCTGCCCTGGTGAAGCTCCCAGGCTAGCCCTGGGGAGGGAGAAGAAAGAGGGGCCTTAGAGATGACCAAGTCCACACCTCCTTCCTTATATTACAGGGGAGAAACTGAAGCCCCAAAAAGGGAAAGGGACTTGCTCAGGGTCACACAACTAAGTGCCTGAGATGGGATCTGAACCCAGGTCTTCTTAATGTCAAATCTAGTGCTCTCTCTGACATCCATGTGGCCTTTAGAAGATCTCTTCTAAAGCATGGATGAATTTTCATTAAGGCCTGAGTGACTGCGAGTCCTTCAGCCCTCTCAGAGCTCCCAAGGGGCAGCCTTCATGGTTGGGGGGACCGTAGAGTTGCCTTGGGGCCGGGGAGAGGCACCCTGATGACCTGGAAAGCCCACCAGCCTAGGGGTCAGGAGGCTAATGTGAGCTCCAGTGTGGATGCTGGCAGAAAAGAAGAGAAATGCTGGCCTTGCTTTGGATGTCAGCTTCCGGGTTTATAAACTGGATCAGGGTCAGGCCCCTGCATGATCCCGGGGCTTCCTCCTTATGTTCTGTGTGGGAAGAGCAGGAGGCCGTCCCTTCATCTTTCAGATGAGGCTCCTGAGACCCAGGGAGGCCCAGCACCTTGCCCAGCATCCCTCTGCATATTAGTACCAGACCCGGGCCCTCTGATTCTGCCTTGGCCACACTGACTCTTCTGGGTCTCCAGGAACCTGGGAGCCGTGGCTGTCCAGGATTGTCCCGTGTGCCCAGAAGCACCCCCTCTTTGGCCTATAGCGGTCCACCTCCTGTCCTGAGGCTTCCCTCAAGGGACCCCGAGGTTCCCAGGACACAGAGCTGGCAGAGGTCTCTGAGGATGACTAGTGACATGTCCAAGGTCACCCTGGGAATATAAGAGACAGTGTCAGCCTGGGAAATGCGCTCCTGCAAATCTGTAATCTGACGTTGTTAAGTTTGTCACAGCCCTGTTTGGGAGCACTGGGACTGGCACAGGGCTGGCTGCACAGGGAGGACTTTGACTTCCTGGGAGTGAGCCCCTGGCCCCCAGCTGGCCCCTCGAGGACACCCTGAGTCAGATTGACCAAGCAGGCTCGGGCAGGAGGGCCCCAGCTCCCTCCTCCTCCTCACATGCCTCGGTGAAGCGTGGCCAAGGACAGACACACAGCTGGCAAAGAGAGCCTCCCGTGGCCTTGAGAGAGGCTAGTGACCTGCCCCCCCACCCCAGGCTTTGAAGACCCAGCCCTCCCCTTCATCCTCTCAATGTCTCCGAATTGCCACCCATCAACCTTATCTCTGTGTGCACACTAGGTTTCAATGTTCCTCACCTTCCTCCCTCTCTATCTCTCTCTGTCTCCATCTATCTTTCTCTGTCTCTGTCTCTCTGTCTTCTCTGTCTCTTTCTCTCTATCTGTCTTTCTGTCTGTCTCTGTCTTCTGTCTGTCTTTGTGTCTCTGTCTTCTCTCTGTCTCTGTCTCTCCATCTCTCTGTCTCTCTCTGTCTCTCTCTGTCTCTCTGTCTCTCTGTCTCTCTCTCTCTCTCTCTCTCTCTCTCTCTCTTTCCCTCCAGGGTTGGGGAAAGCCCTCCCATACTCAGCATCTCATCTCACTTTCTTTTCCCAGTTCCAACTCTGATGGTCAGGCCCATGGCAAAGATCTCCCAAATGGGGGAATGTTCTAGTCTGAGTTTTCCACTCTTGGCCAGAAATTCCTAAGTCAAAGGCTGCTGGAGGTAGGAGAGAGAAGTGCATTCATGGGGCAGGGGTCTCCTCAAAGCTACACAGCAAATTTCTCTTCTTCCCCCTCCCAGTCCTCCGTGGGACTCAACCTTGCTGAAGAGGCACATGCCTAGGACAGAAGCTGCTCCGGCCCTGGCTCCCACCATTCCCTGCCCACAGTTGGGTCAGATGTGTCCCAGAGACACCATCACTACCTGGTCCTGCCTCTCCAGGCCACAGACAGGACCAGCAGGAATTGATGGCCAAGCTAGGATCAGAGTGAGAGGGCCAACATCTAGTTGACATCTTCAACTCAATATATTTAGGACAGAGCTCATTGTCTTTCCCCAAAACCTTCCCTTTTCCACCTTCCCTATTACTGTGCAGGGCACCACCCTCCTCCCAGGCCCTCAGGCTCTCAGCCTGAGTCATCCTGGACTGCTCACCATCTCTCAGCCCCAGATCCAATATGGTGCCAAGGCCTGTCAATCTCACCTCTGCGGCATCTCTCGAATCTGCCCCCTTCTCCTCTGTCTCTACCCCTGCCCTGATGCAGACCCTCATTACTGCACACTTGGACTATGGCAACAGCTGAGGGGGATGGTGTGTGCTGGCCCCTCTCCCCACTACAGGCCATCCTCCACTCAGTCACCAAAGTGATTTTCCTAAAGTGCATGTCCAGTCACATCACTCTCCACTCAATAAATCCCAGTGGCTCCCTGTGCATCCAGGATCAAATATAAGCCATTCCTGATGTGCCCCCTCCTCCCTTTCCAGACTTCTCAGTCTCTCTCCACCCTGAATACTTCTGGACATCTTCCCTGCCATCCAAAATGCACCTTTGGCTATTCCGTGACCCGGTGATGCTGCCTCAGGCTCCTCGTCTAGCCTCTGGACACCTTCCCTGACATCCCCAATGCCCCGCATCTTCTTCCATTCTCTGCCTCCTAGCTTCCTCCAAGGCCCACCTCAAAGTCAGTCTCTGGGCACCTTTTCTGTTCCCCCTTAATTCTACTGCCCTCACTCTGTCTAAATCTCCAATTTAACGTGATTATTTCTGCAGACTTGTTTCCCTGCTGTTTCCTCCCTTAGACTGGAAGCTTCCTGAGAGCAGGAATTGCCTTTTGCCTTTCTTTGTGTTCCCAGTGCCTGGCACACAGTGGATACTGTTGACGTGTTGATTGACTAACTTCTTTCATGTGTCCAAAGGTCTCTATTTCCCAGGCCGGAGGAGCCCAGAAAGCCAGCCCCACCACTCAGCTGCCATATGGACCTGGCAGGCGTAGGCACAACTTTGGGCAAGGGGAGGACTCCCCAAAGAGCTCCCCTGGGGGCCACTTATCCCTTGCCGAGTCACCCACACGCTGACTGCCAAAGGGAGAAGCTCCTGGTCCCAGCACTTATCTCATCCAGTGGCTCAAAGTCAAGTTTTCTCTTGGGATGTCCTTCCCCAAGATGCTGCTGGGCCTTGGGGGAATGGCCAGCAATTTAGTCACACACAAGGGGATGTGAGCCAGGCTTTCCTTGAAATCACTTTTCCACTGCTGGTCAGAGTGCCTGAAATCCCTCCATGTTATATTTGTTACTTTTTCAATTTAAAACTTTTAAATAAATGAAAATGCATTTATGAAGTGCTTACTGTATGCAAAGCACAGAGGAGACAGATACCACAGTCAGAGGGATACTCTAGGGAATCAGCAGCTGTTGTTGGTTGTGGTGAGGAAGGTGGGCTCCTTTTCCACAGTGGGACCTCAGAACAGGGGATGGCAGGGCTGGGAGGGGCCCTAGAACAGGGGATGTCCCAGATGGGAGGGATCTTAGAATAGGAGATGTCAGGGCTGGAAGAGGCCATCCAGTCACCTTCTCCCCAACTCCCTCCTAAGAGTCAGTCACAGACTGGGGGAGGGGAAAGAAGGGGCTTTCCTTGGTCCAATCAAGACCCACAGAGCAGGAGGTCAAAGGAAGGTGATGTCATTTGTAAATGATGGGGATGAGCCCAGTCTGAAGAACCTGGGGCAGTGTGTGTGTGTGTGTGTGTATGTGTGTGTCTGCACTGCTGTGTATACATATGAGGTGTTTACATCTCTTGTTTATGCAAACATGCAATGGAGCAGAGGCACACGTGTGTGTTTGTGGTGTAAGCAGTGTGTGCACCAGGACTGTGTTTACATGTAGACAGGGTAGGATAAGTACTGCCCATTCTGGGAAGTGTGTGAGCCAGAGGGTCGTGTGAGCTCATAGCTCATAGCGTGTGTTTGCATGGCTGTGAATGTGTCATGTGAATAGTAATGAAAATTCATCCTAGTGCCCATTCCAACACACTGAAAACCATCCAAGGTCAAGAGTATCAGAAAACCCACAGAAGGCATCATGTCAAAGGCTCCCAGTCCCACAATGGATAGTGCATTTGGAAAAGCCCAAAGGTTGTCTTGGGGCAGCAGAAGCATGGGCTGGAGCTTTGCAATCACCAATCAGCAGCTAATTAGAAAGTTCATCCTATCCTCAAATGCCTCCAGACCCTAAAGAATGAATGTGACCTCATTGTACAGAAGGAGAAACTGAGGATTCTGGTGGCAAACCCTAAGGCCATAAGAAAGGAGAGCAGCTGCAAGGCTCTGTAGTCAATGACAATGGTAATCTACTGTTTGATAAACCCAAAAACTCTAACTTCTGGGATAAGAATTCACTATTTGGCAAAAACCACTGGGAAAACTGGAAAATAGTATGGCAGAAACCAGGCGTAGACCAACATCTCACAGCCTATACCAAGATAAGGTTGAAATGGGTACATGATTTAGACATAAAGGG
Organism: Bettongia penicillata ogilbyi; assembly: GCA_023548195.1. Taxonomy (NCBI): domain Eukaryota; kingdom Metazoa; phylum Chordata; class Mammalia; order Diprotodontia; family Potoroidae; genus Bettongia; species Bettongia penicillata. Next base: position 3,558,991 of record JAJHZJ010000154.1, read on the forward strand.
TCTAAATAAGCAAATTAGGGGAGCAAGGAATAGTTTACCTGTCAGATCTGATAGAGAACATTGTGGAATCCTAAATGGGTAATTTTGATTACATTAAATTGAAGAGGTTTTGCACAAACAAAGGCAATGCAACCAAAATTAGAAGGAAAGCAGGAAACTGGGAAATAACTTTTATAACCAGTATTTCTGGTAAAGAATGTCTCAAATATAGAGAGAGCAGAGTCATATTTATAAGAATACAAGTCATTCCCCAATTGACAAATGGTCAAAGGATATAAACAGACAGTTTTCAGGTGAGGAAATTAAAGCTATCTATGGTCATATGAAAAAATGCTCTAAATCACTACTGATTAGAGACATGCAAATGAATACTCTGAAGTACCACCTCATATCTATCAGATTGGCTATAGATAAGGAAAATGATAAATGGTGGAGATGTGGGAAAATTGGAACACTAATGAATTGTTGGTGGGGCTGTTAACTGATTCAACCCTTTTGGAGAGCAATTTGGAACTATGCCCAATGGGCTATAAAACTCTGCATACCCTCTGACCCAGCTTTTAGATTTGTATCCCAAAGAGATCATAAAAAAGGGAAAAGGACACACATGTACAAAAATATTTATAGCAGCTCTTTTTGTGGTGGTCAAGAACTGGAAATTGAGGGGATGCCCATCCATTGGGGAATGGTTGAACAAGTTGTAGTATATGAATGTAATGGAATACCATTGTGCTATAAGAAATGGTGAACAGGTGGATTTCAGAAAAACTTTGAAAGACTTATATGAGCTGATGTTGAGTGAAGTGAACAGAACCTGGAGAATATCGTACACAGTAACAGCCACAGTGTGCAATGATCAATTATGACTGAGTTAGCTCTTTTTAGCAGATTCAAGACAATCCCAAAAGACTCATGATGGAAAAGGCTCTCTACATCCAGAGAAAGAACCCTGGAGTCTAAACGCAGATCAAAGCAGTCTATTTTATCTCTTTATTTCTCATGGTTTTTTCCCTTTGTTCTGATTCTTCATTCACAACATGACTAATGTGGAAATATGTTTAGTATGATTGCACATGTATAACCTATATCAGATTGCATGCCGCCTTGGAGAGGGGGAAAATTTAGGAACTCAAAATCTTATAAAAATCAATATTGAAAGCTATCTTTACATGTAATTGGAAAAAATAAGATGCTACTAATTGGAGGGAGGGTGGGAGAAAGGAGAATTGCTGATTGCCTGGGGTGACCCTCTGGGCTCTCCCCAAGGGATCAGATCAGGGACAGGGCTTCTGACTGTGGGAAAGTGGCTCCTGTCATCCGAGTGCCTCTGGTCTACAGAGAAGACATTGGCCCTTGCTCTAGGAAACAACCTGGTCCAAGGGGGAAACCCAGAACCTTCTAGACCACTCCTGATCTAGGGTGTAAGCTTCTTAAGGATGACATCTGTTGAAGTTTCTACTACAGTGGTTTCTAGGCATTAGTCACTGAGGACACAAGGGTCACACAGAGTTAGTCCCTGCCCTCAAGGAGATGATACAACATGCTCGGGCCTCTACTGTCAAATTGGTGAATTTCAAACAAAATAATAAAGATGTGCAAAATTCTATCAGTTATTGGACAATATCAACTCTAATCAGCCCAAGAAGCATTAATTATGTAATAAGAACAGACTACCATTATATTTTAACGGATTTCTTACAAAATATACAAATATGGAGAGAGAGAGAGAGAGAGAGAGAGAGAGAGAGAGAGAGAGAGAGAGAGAGAGAGAGAGAGAGAGAGAGAGAGAGAGAGATTCAGTGTTCCAAGAACACAGGCCTGACTAGAGACTCTCAAACTGCCTGTGAACTAGAGAATTTCCTAGGATTTCCGGCAATATATGACAATTCATGTCTGTCCTTTGGATAGTGTGGCAATACTATCTCATCTTTTCCATGAGCAATTGCTACTCTCATAAATTGGCTGTTTGAAAAATGTCATTTTTTAGGAATAAAATTAAAATTTGGGAATCTGTGGCATAATTTTGTTTTTATTGCAATGGAGTACACATGAATATTTTAGTTATCCTTTAATTGTGAAAAGCCAAATAGCTTTCATATGTTTTACAAAAAAAAAATGTTGAATTGTTTTTCAGTTGTGTCTGACTCTGTGACCCCGTTTGGTGTTTTCTTGGCAGAGATATTGGAGCGATTTGCCATTTCCTTCTCCAGCTCATTTTACAGATGAGGAAACTGAGGCTGACAGAATGAAGTGACTTGCCCAGGGTCACACAGCTAGGAAGTGTCTGAGGCCAGATTTGACCTCAGGAAAAGAAGTCTTACTCGAGCGCTATCCACTGAGCCACCTGACTGCTTTACAAAAAATACAAAAATTTTAAACTATTTTTCTTGTGCTCACATAAACAAACTTTCATGTCAAAATTAGAAAAATTTAGCATTCTAAAGACAAGCTAAAAACAGTTTTTGATTTTAAAATATCTTGCCTGGTTGCCATTTGTAAAAAGTTGCCATTTGTGAAACCGAGTAATTTTGCCATGAATAAATGTTTTCCTATTTTGTGTTTCATTTGTATCTCAGACAAGGAATATTTGAAGTTTTTCTCTGCATGTAAATCCTATGTAACAATTTTTAGCTCATACATATTGTTCTTCTCCCCTCCTCTCCCCTTCTTTCCCCTCCTCTCCCTTTTCTTTTCCTCCAGTCTTCTATCATCTTTTGACCCTTATTAGGAAGCTGGAAAGTAATTTTTTTTTCACCAATACTGAGCTTTCTCTCAGCTTTCTGGTTACTTCCCTTCTCTGGACCTCAGTTTCCACATCTGTAAAATGGAGATAACGGTGCTTCCTCTGCCTCACAGAATTACGAGGAGAGAGCTTTGTATACCTCCAAGGATTAGAGTTAACTCATCCCAGAATTGTCTGGGCGTAATAGCGAGTCACTGTTTCCTTTTGGGACTTTGCCACCCAGACACCACCAGCAGAAAGGACCCAGGAAATGTGGAGCCCCATCTCCTTTTCTATCCTGTGCTTGATGCAAGGTGGCAGAAGGGTAGGGAAAAAATACCAGCCCTGGAGGTACAGGCCCTGGCTTCCTACGCCACTTCTGCAGCTTCCTACCTGGTGACCATGGTAAAGTCCCACCACATCTGGACCTCAGTTACTCTTCTGCAGAATCAGGGGGATGGGGATGCTTCTGAGGCCCTTGTATTTCTGGGTCTATGATGCCTCCTAGAGTGTCAGCTTCCTCATCTGTAAAATGAAAGGGATCAAGCAGGTGGGCCCTTGGTCCTAGGATCTAAGCCAGGCTAAGGGGAACCTACTATCTCTCACTGGCTTTCCCCAATCATTGACAAGACAGAACTAACCCTGTCAACCCATCAGTAAGCATTTATTAAGTAACTACTGTGTGCCATAAACACAGTAGTATACGCACAGTATGGCCACACAGTATACTAAATACAGATACTAAAAAAAAGTCAAAGCCATTCCCTGCCTTCAAAGACCTTACAGGCTGATGATCTTCTGGGATCTGGAACTCTTGGATCCCAGAGTCTGTTCCTCAGCTTGGAAGAAAAAGCAGATGAGAAAAGAAAGGTGATGAGAGGAAGGAACGATGGAAAGGAGGAGTCTGAAGGCTTCTCTGATTTCATGCCCTGCTCCTCAGGCCCAACCTGACTTCAGAGAGTTGGCAGAGCTCCCAAAGTCCAGGGGTTGTCCCACAGGTCCTCTGAGCTGGTCACTCAGCCCTGAAGGTGAATTCATCCTTACTTGTAGCTGCCCCTGTGGGCCCATCTGACTCCCCAGGGGCCCAGCGTTCATCTGTCTTCCTGTTCCCCAGACCACCCGTGCCTAGATCTAGGCAGGGGCTGGAAGCTGCCCCAGGCATTCAGAGAGACAAAGGCCTCTCTCAGGACATGTGCTTTGGCCTCTCTGATTGCTGAGAGAGCACCCGCAGGATTACCCAAGATCCTGCTGTATAACCCCCTTCCTGCATCCCTACCCTACCCATTCGGGCCATCAGCTGCCCTCTCTCTCTCTCAGTATGGTCCCAGCTGTGGCCTCAAATGACCCTGGAGTGAAGTTGAGGAGTGAGGAAGCCTTGTGAAGGCTGTCCTGGGAGGTAGTGAGCTTCTCGTCATTGGAAATCTGAGACATAGCCTGCCACACTGAATGAGTACTGGACCAAGAGTCAGGAGACCTGGAGAAAGCCTAGTGTCTTTTGAGACCATACCAGAACTGAGGTAGGGATCCTGAGGCCTGGGGGACTGGTGAGTTCCATTCTCTATGAAATTTGGAGCATGGTGATTCCCCTTCATCCCCAGATCATCAGCCTTCCCATAGATAGGACAGTGACACACATATTGCAGGTGCCTAGGGTCGAGGTAGCTCAGGAGAAGGCTATGAAGCCCCCAGTGTAGACAGTCACCTAGATCTGAGCAAAGTGGGTGCCAAAGTCTCTCCTGCCATTTTTGTGGACAAGATGGAGCCATGTAGAGGATGATGCAGTCAAGTAGACCCAGGATAGGTCAAATGAATCCTCATAAAGAGTAGCCCTCAATGGTTAAATGCCAGCTTGGAGGTCTCTAGAGGAGTGTCCCAGGAATCTGTGCTTGGCCATGAACTGTGGGACATTTTAATCACTAACTTGAATTGGGAAGAAAACAATATTGACAAGATAGAATATTGGGCAGAAGCTAATAAGGTGGCATTTAATAGGATTAAATCCAGAGTCTTAAACTTAACTTTACAAAAAAAAAAAATCTACTTTCCAAGTATGAGATAGTTGAGAGGTAGCAAGACCGCAGCTCATCTGAAAAAGATCTGGGGATCTTAAGGACTCCCAGCTACATATGAGTCAGAGTCAGATGGCTGCCAGAACAGCTGATAGGAATTTAGGGAGCATTCCAGGAAGCGCAGTGTCCAGGACTGGTGAGGCCATGGTTCCACTGCCCTCTGCCCTGGTCAGATCCCAGCTGGAATCTCATCTTCAGCTCTGGCTACCAGATTTCAGGAAGGACACTGATAAAGCGAAGCATTAGAGGAGGTGTCCAGAGGCAGAGAGAGTCTCAAAGTGATGCCATCCAAAGATTGTCAAAGGAGCTAGCGATGGGTGGCCTGGAGGGAAGAATTCTTGGGGAGGACATGGCAATGTCTTCAAAATCCACCCCAGAGGACCAAACATGGGGCCACAGGTGGGAAGTGCACAGAGACACATTTAGCAGAGATGCCAAGAAAGACTTCCTAAACCAGTGAAGTCAATCCCAAAGTGCACTGAGTGCCCTGCTCCACATTGCAGCTTCAAGCCAGGTCAACAAGCACTAATTAAGCACTTACTGCATATCAGACACTGGGCTAAGTGCTGGGGATAGGAAGAAGGGCAAGAGACAGCTCCCAGTCCAGTGGGGGAGACCGAGGGCAGACAGAGCTGAAGCTCTGGGTTACCTGGGAGGGTGTTTTCCTTTAGGACAAGAAAACCTCCTCTCATTTTCTGCTCTCCCCTGAACCATAACCACACATCACCACCACATGGGAAGCCACAGGAGAAGAGGGAAATAGTTCTAGATTTTGAGGCAGAAGCCCCAAGTTCAAGTGCCTTTCCTAGCCCTCCTTGTGCACCATCTCTTTGTGGAGAAGATGGAATGGATAGGTTGGCATGTTTGTACCACGCTATCATTGCCTTCTGATACTTCCCTTCTGTGTGACCTGGGCAAATCATCTCCTCTTTCTAAGTCTCAGTTTTCTTATGTGTATAATGGGAACCATAAAAGGCCAGACAGCAGTTATGAGAGTCAAATGCAATTCTGTATGTGATACACTTTGCCCACTGTAAGGGCCAGACAAATGGGCACAATTTATTGTAACAGTTAGTACTGTTTCATGAGTTTGCCATGTTTCCTCTTGTACCCACATGAGTGTGATGAGACTAATATTTAGTCTCTCTAGTCAAACTGGGTCCCTGCTCTGTGGGGCTGTGTGCCCCTGGTCAGTGCCTAGAAGATCCAAAGAGACTTGGGGTGAACTCAGGCTCAAGGCCACCCTTGGTAAATGTGGGCAGGAGGGGCCTCCTTTCCAGGCTCAGGCAGGACTGACTAGCCAGTGAGCCACCCCTTGGTTCTAACCCTGTGGGAGAGAAGGGATGGAGGTGGAGGGCTCTGGCATCTGTCCACATGTGAGGGATTGTCTCCTCAGCAGTGGAGGCTTGGGCAAGGCCTCGAAGGACCCTGTCTGATGTTGGCACTTTCACGCGGATTTAGGAGCACGGAGCCTGGTTTTAATTGTCTCCCCCCATCTCTTCCAAATGCTCTGGATTTCACGGGGATTCTCTGCCTGGGGCTCACCGGGGCCCTGGCTGCCAGAGAGGGCCAGAGCTGTTGGCCTGAATGCCTCTCCTTTAATGATGCTGTCTGTCACAAGGGCCATGTGTGACTTTGCTACGTGGGGGTTGGGCCAAGAATCTCAATGGATTTGAGCTCCTTTTCATGGCCCAGAGCTCCAAGGGAGAAGACATTTGTTCAAGATCCAAGTGTGCCTTAATGGGCCTGCCAATCACCCAAGGTGGGCCAAACTTTAGCATCCCTCTCCTCAGTAGTACCTGACCTGGGCTGGGCTCTGTGGGAGTATCAGAAGTGGCAGGACTTCAAGAGCCTTCTCATCCAACAGAGTCCTGCCTCCACTCACAGCCCTTTCCAATCCAGCCTCCTCACAGCTGCCCAAGGGAAGTACCCAAAGTGAAGGGGTGGTTGACCAAAGCTACAGGGGCACCCTAACACATCCAGGGTCAACTAGAAAGTACTCCATTTGTCATGGGAAGCCCTTGGCAACCCCTCTCTGACCTAACCTTAATGGATCTTTCTTCCTTCATGTTCTGTAATTCCTTTATTTAAAATTCATTTCTTTTCTGTTAACAGCTATTTTCTCCCCCTCCCTTAACCCCAATGGAACAAAAAGAAAAGATCCTCCTCACAAATGTTCATAGTCAAGCAGAGGTTCTGTGGCTGGCCATGCCCCGGTGCTCACTCTGTGCAGCTGGGGGCTTCCTCACGGGCGCTGTCCAATTCTGGTGGGTCACTGCATCCATCAGAGTTCTCACGACTTTCCCAGGTGCATTTCTTTCCAACACTGTCATTATTGTATAACCTGTTGCCCTGGTCGTACTCCCTTTGCTCTCTGTGTAACCCCACAGGATCTTCCCAGGATTCTCTGAAATTGTCCCTTTGGTTGTTTCTTGCAATAACATTATTCCCGGTCACTTCTACTTCTTTACTGCTGTACGAAGAGCTGCTCTACATTTTTCTGTATGTGTGTGTCCTTCTCCTGTTGCCTGATCCCTTTGGGGTACAGCATGTACCCCATTTCCCAGTCAAACTGGACTTCTTAGCTGTTCCTAGCCACAACGTTCCATCTCTGGTCCTACTGTTCATGCACAGACTGCCCCCATACATGGAATGTGATCCACATCACCTCCACTTAGAAGAGTGCCTAGCTTTGCCTCACTTCATTTCCCCTCCTACACAATGACCCGCCCTCATCTTCCCAGTTGCTAGTGCCATCTACACCTCCCCAAAAGATGACTCTATTTACTTAGTTGGGCTCATATTGCTTCCACCATAAGCTCCCTTGTAATCTTCTTGATGGTGGAGGGACTCTGAGTGCTTGGAGGTGATGAGGGAAAGCATTCCAGGAGAGGGGATGGCCAGTACAAAGACCTGGAGATGGGAGATGGGAACATCATGTGAGAGGAACAGAAAAAAGGTAAGTTTGGTTGGATAATGGGGAAAGGTGGGGAGAGTCCAACCAGGTTAGCTGGGGTCATGTTGCGAAGGGCTTTAGAAACTCAACAGAGAACTTTATATTTTATCCTAGAGGCAATGGAGAACCACTGGGGTGGGTTGCACAGGGGAGTGATATGGTCAGATCTTCACTTAAGGAAATCCACTTTGGCATCAGTGTATGGATGGACTAGAAGGAGGAAAAACTTGAGGGAGACCACTTGGAAGGATATTGAAGGGGTCTATATGGGGGCTGATAAGGGCCTGGACTAAGATGGCAGCTGTATGAGCAGAGGTAAGAGATCAGATTCCTGAGGGGCCATGGAGGTTGAGATGGCAAAGTTTGATACCTGATTGAATGTAGGAGAGTAAGGAGTCAAGAATGAAGGATGGCAGTGTCTTTGATGGTGTAATGGGTGAATGGCCAGTGAGAGTCCAGTCCTTAAAGTATCTACGATATGAACAGAAATAGGAAAGTTAGAAGAGAAGGAGAACTGGAAGGGAAAGATGATGACTTCAGTTTTAGACATGTTGTGTTTGAGATGCATATGGGCTGGTCATAAACCATTAATGACATGAATCTGAAGCTCAGGGGAGAGACAAGTTGGATCTACAGATGGGTGAGTCATTAGAATAGAAATGATCATGTTAATTCCATGAGAGTTGATGAGGTTACCGGGACAGAAAAGAAGAGGGTCCAGGAGATTGCAGGAATCCCTATAGTTGGAGGGCATGCTGTGGGTGGTGAGCTGGCAAAGGAGATGGAGAAGGAAGGAATGGTCATTCAGGGAGGTGAAGAGCCAGGAGACAGCAGTGATATGTAAGTGGGGAAGAGGAGGAAATGTGCGGCAGGAAGGGCTCTCAGCAGATGAGGACTGAGAAAAGACCCTCAGATTGGACGGTAACCGCTGGTGACTTGGAGGGTGCAGCTTCAGCTAAAGATCAGAAGCCAGATGATCCAAGGTGGGGTGAGCAGAGGAGAGGAGGTTGAGGCAAGCATAGCTTTTGTCCAAGAACTGTGCTGAGAATAGGAGCATTGGATAATAGTTTGAGGGGATGGGAGGGTCTAGTGAAGGTTTGTTTTTTCTTTCTTTTTTTTCTTTTGTAAAGTTAGAGGAGACTTTCATATGTTTATAGAGTGGAAGCAATCAGTAAAAAGGGAGAGGTTGGAGATGGAGCGGTAGGGAGTGGTGTTGATGATCAAAGATGCATCTGTTTGAGAATATTTTAGGAAGGAATGGGATCAAAGGAACGCATGATAGGATTGGCCTTGGCAAGGAAAGAGGGATGATGGATGTTGGGAGAGAGGTGAGGAGAAAAATGGAAAGAGTCAAGGACAGGAAGAGAGAGAAATGGAGAGAGACAGAGGGAAGCCAGTAGAACAAGCCAGTGGCATAAAGAAAGCTAGTGAGTGGGGGAAACACAGGAAAGAAGAGGGGAAAGGGAAAGGGAGAGGAGAAGAGAAGGAAATCCCCTACCCTTTATTTTCCAACTAGCCAAGGGATTTTCCAGGAGGTCATGGGTCAGGGGAGCCAATCCCCTGGGATCCTACCCACAGAGAGGAAGGAAGGATGTGGGGACCCTGACAGTGGTCCCCTCTGTGGTTTGGGGGTGACTCTACTTTCCCATGACTGAGGCTGAAATGGGATAGGAGAAGGGAGGATCCTGTTACTTTGGAAAAAATAATCTTTCAGAAGGGCTGATGGGACAAAGTGAGATCAAGCAAGAAGGGGGAAAAAATAGAGGACTAGGAATCAGCAGACATGCCTCTGGCACTAATGTGCTGTGTGACCTTGAGCAAGTCACCCAACCACTCTCTTCTCCATCCATAGCATGAACCCCTTATCCCTGCCTCCCTCCCAAAGTTGTTGAGAAAGTCAAATTCAATAATGGACATGGAGATAAATGGTAAAGGGCTACAGAACCCCCTCTTCTGTGTCTCTGAGCTTCATGACAAACCTAGAAGGCAGGTCCTACAGAGGCCATTACCTTTATTTTACAGGTAAGGAAACTGAGCCCCAAAGAGGGTCAACAGTGATTGATGAGTCCTCCGATGTCAAAGCCAGTGGTCTTTCTACTGTACTATGGTCATTGTATCAACACAAAGTGACTGTTGTGTGTGAAGCTCTTTGAAGGGCATTAGGAGGACTTGAAAGGTTAAATTAGATGCCTCCACTGACCTCCCTGGGGCTTGAGCATGGGGATGGCTTCCTACCTTTCTCCTGGCCTCCTTGGGATCCCTGCTTCCTTCAGCCCAGCGCTCCTCTCACTGCACTACCGACCAGACATTTCTCTTCTGACGTTCTTTACAACATGTAGGCAAGTATCACATGCCTAATGTGTTAATAATAATGACGGCTGACATTTAGACAGCATTTTAAGGTTTGACAATCGCTTTACAAATATTATCTCCTGTAGTCCTTGCAACAACCTTGAGACTATTATTGGGACTGATATTAGCCCCATTTTACAGATAAGGAAACTGAGGCAAACAGAGGTGAAGTGACTTGCCCAGGGTCAGCCAGCTTCTTAGTGTCTGAGGTTGAATTTGAACTCAGGAAGACAAATCCTGCTGACTCCAGACCAGGTGCTTGTGCACTCTGGCGCCCCCTGGCTGCCTCTATAACAGAGGCTGTGAGGTGTCACTTTGTATCATATCATACCATGTCATGTCATATTATACTATATTATATGCTGTTATATTATATTGTGTTATATCATGTTATGCTATCTTATACTACACTATATTGTATTATGTGCTATGGTTTGTTGTGTTTGTTGTATTGTGTGGCGTTACATTGTATTACCTTGCATTCCATTATCTCATAGATCATATAACATCACACCAAAGTATAGCATACCCATTATAGTCCAGTATGGATTCATATTGTATCATGTTGCCATGTTTCCTTGACAGGGGCCTGATCCCCATCCCAGGAGTGAGTACAGTAACCCCTGATTGAAGAGCCAGCCACCCTGTGTCCTTTCTAGGCCTTGAGCAGGCTGTGAGCACAGGGAGGACCAGAGGCAGCTGCTCTCTCCTCCTGCATGACCAGGTTGGTGGGGGGGGGCCGGTGTGTGTGAGGATTCCACTCAGGAAGTAAATGTAAGAGCCAGGATTGGAATCCCGGACCTCTTGCTTCAAAAGTCAACTCAGTGTTCGCTATACCACCAGCTACCTCCAGGAGAAAGTCCATTTCTACCTCAATAATCCAGAAAAAGGCCATTAAGACTCAGCAGTATCTAATGGAAAGGGTTAGAGGCTGAGTATCCTGGCCTCTAGCCACACTGGCCTTCTTGTTTCTTGCTCAGTTTCCCATTTGTGAACCTTTGCCCTAGCTGTGCTTCCTGCCTGGAATGCTCTCTCTTCTCAAATCTAACTCTTGGAATCACAGGCCACCTCCCCTTTCATGGGAGGCTTTTCCTGGTCCCTCCAATGCCTTCATTTGCAAGGTTGCCTTGTACCTACTCTGTAAGGATCTTGTGTGTGTGTGTGTGTGTGTGTGTGTGTGTGTGTGTGTGTGTGTGTATAACCTTGAATCCTCCAGTAGAATGTAAACACCTTGAGGACAGGGGCTGTCTCACTTTTTGCCTTTGTGACCCTAGAACCTAGGCTTGTTGTTCATTGACTGACTGACATTGTCTGGCTGTCCAAAGACTTAGCTCAGCCAGTAATTTCCCTCACCGTCTATGCCGATGCTCCCTCCCAGGCTTGACACCTCTGCTGAGCTCTCCAACAAGACCACCACCCCAACCCTTGCCCCAGGAGCTCTTGCCTTTGCCTGCCTCCCTTGGAGGAGCCCCTCAGGCTGGGGAAGGCAGGGCCTCTCCTTACAAAGCCTGTAAGTAGCTTCCCTTTGTCCACTCAGGTTTGCTTCTGACCTTGTATGCACTTTTGCCAAGGGCTAAGAGTGCTGGGGGTAGGGCACCCCTGTCCCAGAAGCTAAGGGGTATAGTTCTGGAGGTACCACTGGGAGGGCCTGGAGTGGTGGCAGAGCCTGCACCAAAGGGCTCACATGGCTCTTTTCAGGCCCAAGGCAGCAGGTGGTGAAAGCCCCTCAGCCTCAGCCTGAGGAGCTGGTATCACTGGCCTCAGTATGGCTGCCCACCCCTGCCCCCCTCAGGTGGACATGACTCTTTAAGGAGAAGGTTCTGAGGAGTGGAAGAAGCCACACTGCCAACTCCCACCCGACCTGGTGCCACGTCCCCTGGGCCAAGGCTGTGAGAGCTCAGTTCCTGGCAGATTCTAACAATGACAGTAAAAGTTCAATGGCATTTCAAGGCTTGCAGATCTCTGTACAGGACATCTCATTTGAAATCCTTGCAACAATCCTGTGCAATGGATGCTAGGATTATCCCCACTTAACAGATGAGGAAATGGAGGCAGGCAGAGGTTAGGTAGTATGCCCAGACTTACACAGGTGCAGGTGTCTGAGGCTAGATTCAAACTCAGGTCTTCCTGACTCACTCAGCCAGACTAGTCCCTTCCAGCTCTGATAGCCAGCCTCTGGTCTGAGGTTCCTTCCAGCCCTGACCTCCTTTACTTCTCTTCCTTCCTAGTGGTACTCCCCCACCCTGGGCAGGCAGGTCAGAGCCCCAGGCTCTCCCACACAGCCATCACTGGCCTTCCTCTGCAGAAGCAGAAGGGATTGATGGGAGGGCGGGCCAGGGAGGACAGCCCCCACTGGCTGCCCTGCTCCTAGGCTGCTCCCCAAACTTTTGTTCCAAACTTCACAGAACAAATGGCCTTCATAAAAGGATTTTTTATGTCAAACTTGTACTCAGTCAAAAGGCCACATGTGGCCTCAAGACTGCAGGTTCCCCATCTCTGGTCTAGTCCTTGGGGACCCCCAGTGACCTCACCCCATAACATCACAGCCTCTCCCTCAGAGGTCAGTGTGTCCAACCTGTACACAAAAGAAATCCTCTAATCATACCTAAGAAGTGGTCACCTAGCCTCCCCTTGAAGACCTCCCTGGAAGGGGAACTTAACTCCTCCCCACGTAGCTCACCCCACCCCACTGGTGACAGCACTCAGTGCCAGAAATTCTGCCCTCCATCCACCTCCTTGGACCATCTCCCCAGTGTCCCTTGTTCTGCCCGTGGGGGGTCAGACAGAACAGAGCTCATCCCTCCTCCACATAGGACAGCCCTTTGGTTTTTAGAGAAGCCTTCTCTCTGGGCCAGACCTCTTATTGCCTTGGCCTGGGGAGCGCTTGCTAGGGGCCCCCCTCCCCCGCAGGAAGCTCCCTCCAATAGTGCAGGTCAGCAGTTAATCTGCACCTTGTAGTTGAGGAGAGCGAGCACCCAAGAGAAACTGGAAGGGGAAACAAGCGCTTACTTTTTTTTTTACATTATAATTCATTTTTTATTTATTTTTAACATTCTTTTCATTTTGAATTCCAAATTCTCTCCCTCCCTCCTACCCCCTCCCACACCCACTGAGAAGGCAAGTAATATGATACAATTATACATGTGAAACCATGCAAAACATGTTTCTGTATTCTGTAAGCAGGAAAAATAAAGGGAGAAAAATACGCTTCAGTTTCCACTTAAGAGCTCATCAGTTCTCTCTGTTGTCAATGAGTCGTTTGGAATTGTCTTGGATTGTTGTATTGATCACAGCTGACGAAAACAACATTGCTGTTACTGTATACAGTGTTATCCAGGCTCTGCTCACTTCCCTTTGCATCAGTTCATATAGATCTCTCCAGGTGTTTCTGAAATCACCCTGCTCATTGTTTCTTATCCCACAATAGTATTCCATCACAATTGTATACCACAACTTGTTCACCCATTCCCCGTGGATGGACATCCCCTGAATTTCCAATGCTTTGCCACCCCAAAAAGAGCTGCTATAAATATTTTTGTACATAAAGATCCTTTTCATTTTTCTTTACTCTTTTTGGGATACAACACTAGAAGTGGTATTGCTGCGTCAAAGGGTATACACAGTTTTATAGCCCTTTGAGCACTGTTCGAAGTTGTGTGTGTTGTTTAATGTGGGGTAGAGAAAGACAGAGAGTCTGAGATGGAGACAGAGAGAGACAGAGTTAGAGCTGGAGAGAAAGAAGGGCAGAGAGAGAGAAGAGAGAGAAAGAATTTCATTCTAAGAAGGAGCACAGAAACAGGACTCAAGTGCCTGGCTTATAATTTGCAAGGTTCCATTTTTCCTTTCCATAACAACACAAATTTCTATTACATACCATTTACTCCACTGTTCCTCTCTTAAAGTCTCATTTAGCCCACACATAATCTTCTGGATTCATGCTGATTTGGCTGCCCACTTAAAGCCAAGGTCTTTTTCCAGCTCAGGACTGTCTCTCCTCTCCCCTCTTCCCTACCATCTTTTATCTGTAAATCAACTTCTTGCCCCCAAGTCTGTGCTCTGACCACCAAGATCATTTTGGTTCCTGTCATTCAACAAGAGCTCTGACCTAGATATCAACTGTCCTGCTCAGCTTTGGGTCACCTAAACCTTTGCTCAAGTCATTGGGGAAAGTGTCCAATAGCACTAAGGCCAGCTCAGATCCCAAACATGGTCTCCTTCTGAAGACTTCCAACAAGTTCACATCAAACCATGAACATTCTTTGGTCCTGGCTAACAGCTCCATTTCCCTCTTTTAATATGTTTAATCCACATCTCTGAATCATTTTGACTAAAAAAAAAAAAGCTTGAAAAACTTTGTAAAAATGCTTGGCTAAAATCAAAGTAAATTATATCCACCTCATTCCCCTCCACATAGCAGTCATATATCATTCTAGTAAGAACAGTGACTGAATTTGTAATTTTCTGGCTATAAAGGAATTTTCAGATGAAGAAACTCCCCCTATTAGTGCAGGTAACCTCCTTCTCTATGACTTACTAGAGAAGTTGCCTCAAGCCATGAGAGCTGAAGCATCTTGCTCAGGGTCACACAGGTAATATGTCAGAGACAGGACCAGGTCATTTTGGCTCAGAGACCAGCTTTCTATCCACTCTCACAGCCTGCCTCTCTTATGAGTCTAGTAACAAGATCAAAATAGGAAATGAAATGCATCTAGCATAGTCTATTCTTTGTGAAGTCAGTCTTTGTTCTTGTTAACTTAACCCTTCACTGCCTCCCTTTCTAAAGGTTCACCAATCATCCCTTAAATACATTCTATTTTTTGTCCAGCAATAGACATCAAGCTTATAGTTTTCCATCTTCATTCTTCTTTTTTAAAAAATGGGACATTTACACCTCTCTAGACCCAGGGGACCTTTTCCATTCTCTATTATCTTTCAAAGATTTGCTGACAGGGACTCCATACTCGTACCAGCCAGTTCTTTCAGAAGCCATGGATATAGACTATATGGTTCTAACAGTTTCTGTTTATCAAGGGCTACTGGGTTCTCTCTGACAAACACCTCATTTACCTTGGGTATCAACTCCATGCCTTATTATCCATTTTTATTTTGTCCTTCCCAATCCAAAGAGCATTTTCCATGGTGGTAAAAATGATGCAAAATAATAATTGGGCAATTCTAAGTACCCCAACTTGAAGTATCCTTCCGAAAAAGGAATGCAGGAGATCACAAAAGACAAAGTAGATATTTTTGATTACATGAGATTGAAAAGCTTTTACGCAAGCAAAATCAATGCAACTAGCTTAAGAAGGGAAAGCTATTCAATACCACTACTAGGTCTGTATCCCAAGAGATCATAAAAAAGGGAAAGGGACCTACAATAGCATCTCTTTTTAAATTTTTTTTTCCAAATAGTATTTTATTTTTCCCCCAGTTACATGTCAAAAAAAAATTCTAGCATTTATTTTTCTAAAAA